>JAEIGM010000109.1:0-106785 GCA_018903735.1 Drosophila cardini
AACATTAATGTAAAAAGAATTCAGGAGAATTCGTACTTTAAGGGGAGGAGTTATGCCTTTAGCATCCCATCCCAGACTTTCAGCTGAATTAAAAAGGTTTACAGTCCACTTTAATGTAAAAATACCAGACACCAAAAGTGTCATAAGAATATTTGACAGTTATGCATTCCATTAGCCAAAGGCGTAAAAGAATAGTTGACAGTCCTTAACTCTATTGAACATAAATGTAAACACCATGTACCATAGCCCAGCATAGCCCACACCACAAAATGTAAACATAAACACTTTGGCGCAGCTCTCGCTGCATAATGTAAACACCTAGAATTAAATAAGACGACAACCGAGATTGAATCGGAACCAATAGTTGTATAAGAAATCAGTTGTATTTTTACACTCAAATCACTCAGATGTATTTCGCTTAAATAAAAACGCTTTAATACATAATTCACGTGCGATGCGGAACTCTGTTTCAGAATGCCCCCACTGCTGCTAAGCCTTCCGCCCCAGTTTCCCAAGGCCACAGACTACCTCCCTGTGAGGTTAAAGTCTTCAAGGGCGATAGCCTCGTATGGCCAACGTTCCGCGATTTGTTCTCCGCGATATACATTCTCAATCCTTGCCTTGGAAAAGCTTTACCACTTGAACTCTAAAACCCGCTGTTAAACATTTTCGCCACTATCTACATGGTAGAAAGTTCGTAGTATTTACAGATTGTAATTCTCTAAAATCATCTAGAACTAAAATTGAGTTATTACCAAGAGTTTATCGATGGTGGGCATACTTTCAGTCTTTCGACTTTGATATTCAGTATCGAAAGGGTAAACGGATGGCACACGTCGATTTCTTTTCTAGAAATCTGTTACCTTCTAGAAATTCGAAAGAATTTCTAAAAGTGGTTGAAAAACGTATAGAACTTACGGAGATATCTGAAGATTGGATTAGAGTAGAGTAAAGTAAAGATCAAGATATTTTAGAGATAATTTCCAAACTAAGAGAAAATGGTTTGCCATTAGAAGTAGCTAAGACCTATGATTTAAGAGCAGGAGTGTTGCATCGCATAGTTCATAGACACGGAAAGAGCCTTTGTTTGCCCGTTGCACCACGTCTATTCAGATGGTCCGTGATTAACCAGGTGCATGAATCTATTATGCATTTGGGGTGGGAAAAAACGTTGGACAAGGTGTATGATTTTTATTGGTTTGAGGACATGGCAAAAGATGTTCGTAGGTTTGTTGAAAATTGTATAACATGTAGAGTATCGAAGTCGTCGTCAGGCAAAGTACAGATGGAATTACATCCCATTCCGAAAGTAGGGCAACCGTGGCATACTCTTCACATAGATATAACAGGGAAACTTAGTGGCAAAAGAGTTCGCAAAGAATATGTTATTGTAATAATCGATGCTTTCACTAAGTTCGTATATTTGTATCGTATATTTACATTGAGTGCAGAAAGTTGTGCTTTGGTGTTGAAAACTTCAATCTCTCTATTTGGAGTCCCTAGTCGTGTTGTGGCAGATCAAGGGAAAAGCTTTACCGGGTCGAGATTTGTTGAATTTTGTTCATCACAAAAAATTCAGGTCCATTTAATAGCAACAGGTGCAAGCCGTGCTAACGGACAAGTTGAAAGGGTGATGAGCATTATTTATAATTTGTTTACAGCTGTAGAAACTACTTCCAGGTCTTGGCAAGATGAAGTTCAACTGGCTCTTAATTGTACGGTTAATAGAGTAACAAAGGCGAGTCCTTTGAAATTACTCATTGGAAAAGTTGCTCGACCTCTAGGTTTAATTCCGATCTGTGAAACGGAAACTACAATCAATCTTGGAGAAATCAGGTGCAATCAGGTTTGTGCAAAAAAAAAAGTATGTAACAGGCAGAAGGAGGCGTGGCCGACCCCATAATATACATATTCTTGATCAGCATCACAAGCCGAGTCGATATAGCCATGTCCGTCTGTCTGTCTGTCTGTCCGTCTGTCCGTATGAACAAACAGATTTCAGAGATGGTAAGAGCTACAAGTTTGAATTTAGTCACAATCGACTCGATATTAAGTCAGTCAATACAAGAATCTTTTTTTTTTTTGGATGCCACGCCCCATTCGCCCACAATGAGCAAAAAACTAGACATACCTCGTAAAAAATTGATGTTTTAGGCGAATATCTCAGTAACTGTGGCACTTAGGAACACAAATTTTGGTATGTAAGTTCCTTGAGACGGCATTAATGCATTGTCATTAAAAATTTTGAACTCCCACGCCCCCTTTTGCCACAAGAAATAAAATAACTTTCAAACTTCGATGCCGATTTTAAGGCATATGTTCTTATAGTACAGTAGTGTTATTTCACATTCGTTTGAAGACAAAGTATATCAAACTATCCTGAAAGTTGCATATAAATCGGACTATAAACAAAAGAGCTATCCATGTAAGAAAGTTACGCTGCTTTCTAGCGGTCTGGTCGAGGGAACACCAGGTGTCTTGTGATGGCCCCAAGTATGGAGGGCCCTGACGGGTGGTACACTTTATTTCCCCCAAAATCGTGCGACTCGCTCATCAAGGCGAGCGTAAGAGAAGGGTGGCCAACCTAACCGCATTAAAGCCTTTCTTTCAGAGCACGGATGGAGAATACTCAGATCCCCCTGATGAGGGCGAGGCACAGCAAGACAGCAGCGAGGGTGGCGGATCAGGAGAGTCAACGCAATGGACGACGAGGGCGAGGTACAGCGAGACTGCAGGGAGGAGATAGTGGCCACAGAAGGAAGCAACTGCCGTCACACGCACTTTAAACTGGACGACGGCGAGAGGATTTCGAGCGTGATCATCACCGGAGCAGGAGCGGTGATGATCAACTCTGCGGAGAAAGGGGGGGTGTAAGGCGGCCCCAAAATTGACCGACGGCTTCCGCGTTGTTCGATCGAGAGCGTCGCGTCACTTTTCGATCGAGGATTCCGTTAGGCGGTGC
Organism: Drosophila cardini; assembly: GCA_018903735.1. Classification (NCBI taxonomy): domain Eukaryota; kingdom Metazoa; phylum Arthropoda; class Insecta; order Diptera; family Drosophilidae; genus Drosophila; species Drosophila cardini. The sequence goes on from JAEIGM010000109.1 coordinate 2,963, forward strand.
AGCAGGGCACCGTAGGGAACAGTTGGAACAATTAGCGTAAGAATAAAGATTGTATTGCAGATAACTGGAGTGCTTTCTTTCTGCTCTCTCTACTAACTCTAACCACTTTCCTAGTAGATAGGCGAGGGTCTCTTACCGCCTGCCGTGGGACTATCCCGGCGCATTGAACTCTATTTTCCTTGTAGATAGGCGAGGGTCTCTTCCCGCCTGCCGTGGGACTATCCCGGCGCATTGAACCCTTTTTTCTTGTAGATAGGCGAGGGTCTTTTCCCGCCTGCCGTGGGACTATCCCGGCACGTTGTCCATCTAATTGCCCCAGCAGCATCCTATTCTGCAGTTGCTCTTGCTCTTTCCCATATTTCCCGCACCCGAACTGCAGCGTCATTGCATTAAATAAATTTTCTTGCAAAGAGCGACCCTGGGCAGACTGAGATTTGTACTCCGGCTGGGAAACGTCTTTACAAAATATTGGCACAAGTATATTTAGTAAACACTGATGTACATGGCAAGGATAAAGAAGAGTTACAAATTGTATTGAAAACTTATATCGAGTCGTTTTCTAACGAAACTCCACTGAAGCGGGTTAACACAGGGCAAATGGTGATTAAGTTGCTTGATCAAACAAAAACGGTTCAAAGAAGACATTACAGATTCAGTCCTAGTGAAAGAGAAGTCGTTCGAAATAAAGTTAGTGAGTTACTACAAAGCAAAGTTATTAAACCAAGTAATTCTCCTTTCGCTAGTCCTGCGTTACTTGTTAGGAAAAAGAACGGATCAGCAAGGTTGTGAGTAGACTATCGTGAATTGAACTCAAATACGATCTCTGGTAAGTTCCCATTGCCGTTGATTGCTGACCAAATAGCCAGGCTTGGGGGTGCAAAGTACTTTACTTGTTTGGACATGGCAAGCGGTTATTATCAGGTTCCAATGCATCCAGATTCTGTTGAACATACCGCTTTTATTACACCAGATGGGCAATACGAATTATTGTCAATGCCTTTTGGACTTAAAAATGCTCCGTCGGTGTTTCAAAGAGCAATTTTGCAAGCCTTAGGAGATATAGCATATTCATATGTTATAGTTTACATGGAAGACATTTTAATCATTGCGTCAACTGTGGAATCAGCACTTGAGAGGTTGAGAATTGTTTTAGATATATTAACAAAAGCCGGATTTTCACTTAATTTTGAAAAGTGTTCTTTTCTAAAAACAGCTGTCCAATATTTAGGTTTTGAAGCGGAAGCAGGCGAGATACGACCAAATGCGAGAAAGATAGAATCATTAAACTTATTACCACCTCCTAAATCGGTTACAACTCTTCGGCAGTTCATTGGTTTGGCATCATACTTTCGCCAGTTTGTCCCTGGATTTTCACAACTTTTAAAACCATTATATTTTTTGACATCTGAAAAGAATAAATTTGAATGGAGCATGGAACATGAGTAAATCCGTCAGAAGCTTATAGGAGTGCTAACTAATAAGCCAGTTTTGATTATTTTTGATCCTCAGTACCCAATTGAATTACATACGGACGCAAGTGCTATGGAGCAATCTTGTTATATAGAATTGAGGGATAGCCACATGTGGTGAAATACTACAGCAAAACCACAAGTCCATGTGAATCTCGTATGAGTTAGAAACATTAGCTGTGGTCAACGCTGTTAAACATTTTCGCCACTATCTACATGGTAGAAAGTTCGTAGTATTTACAGATTGTAATTCTCTAAAATCATCTAGAACTGAAATTGAGTTATTACCAAGAGTTTATCGATGATGGGCATACTTTCAGTCTTTCGACTTTGATATTCAGTATCGAGAGGGTAAACGGATGGCACACGTCGATTTCTTTTCTAGAAATCTGTTACCTTCTAGAAATTCGAAAGAATTTCTAAAAGTGGTTGAAAAACGTATAGAACTTACGGAGATATCTGAAGATTGGATTAGAGTAGAGTAAAGTAAAGATCAAGATATTTTAGAGATAATTTCCAAACTAAGAGAAAATGGTTTGCCATTAGAAGTAGCTAACACCTATGATTTAAGAGCAGGAGTGTTGCATCGCATAGTTCATAGACACGGAAAGAGCCTTTGTTTGCCCGTTGCACCACGTCTATTCAGATGGTCCGTGATTAACCAGGTGCATGAATCTATTATGCATTTGGGGTGGGAAAAAACGTTGGACAAGGTGTATGATTTTTATTGGTTTGAGGACATGGCAAAAGATGTTCGTAGGTTTGTTGAAAATTGTATAACATGTAGAGTATCGAAGTCGTCGTCAGGCAAAGTACAGATGGAATTACATCCCATTCCGAAAGTAGGGCAACCGTGGCATACTCTTCACATAGATATAACAGGGAAACTTAGTGGCAAAAGTGATCGCAAAGAATATGTTATTGTAATAATCGATGCTTTCACTAAGTTCGTATATTTGTATCGTATATTTACATTGAGTGCAGAAAGTTGTGTTTTGGTGTTGAAAACTTCAATCTCTCTATTTGGAGTCCCTAGTCGTGTTGTGGCAGATCAAGGAAAAAGCTTTACCGGGTCGAGACTTGTTGAATTTTGTTCATCACAAAAAATTCAGGTCCATTTAATAGCAACAGGTGCAAGCCGTGCTAACGGACAAGTTGAAAGGGTGATGAGCATTATTTATAATTTGTTTACAGCTGTAGAAACTACTTCCAGGTCTTGGCAAGAAGCATTGGATGAAGTTCAACTGGCTCTTAATTGTACGGTTAATAGAGTAACAAAGGCGAGTCCTTTGAAATTACTCATTGGAAAAGTTGCTCGACCTCTAGGTTTAATTCCGATCTGTGAAACGGAAACTACAATCAATCTTGGAGAAATCAGGTGCAATCAGGTTTGTGCAAAAAAAAAAGTATGTAACAGGCAGAAGGAGGCGTGGCCGACCCCATAAAGTATATATATTCTTGATCAGCATCACAAGCCGAGTCGATATAGCCATGTCCGTCTGTCTGTCTGTCTGTCCGTCTGTCCGTATGAACAAACAGATTTCAGAGATGGTAAGAGCTACAAGTTTGAATTTAGTCACAATCGATTCGATATTAAGTCAGTCAATACAAGAATCTTTTTTTTTTTGGATGCCACGCCCCATTCGCCCACAATAAGCAAAAAACTAGACATACCTCGTAAAAAATTGATGTTTTAGGCGAATATCTCAGTAACTGTGGCACTTAGGAACACAAATTTTGGTATGTAAGTTCCTTGAGACGGCATTAATGCATTGTCATTAAAAATTTTGAACTCCCACGCCCCCTTTTGCCACAATAAATAAAATAACTTTCAAACTTCGATGCCGATTTTAAGGCATATATTCTTATAGTACAGTAGTGTTATTTCACATTCGTTTGAAGACAAAGTATATCAAACTATCCTGAAAGTTGCATATAAACCGGACTATAAACAAAAGAGCTATCCATGTAAGAAAGTTAATAATTGAACGCAATGTTAATGCATGTGTGCAAGCGAGACAGAAACATACAAACATGTGAGCGAACGTTTACGCTGCTTTCTAGCGGTCTGGTCGAGGCAACACCAGGTGTCTTGTGATGGCCCCAAGTATGGAGGGCCCTGACGGGTGGTACACTTTATTTCCCCCAAAATCGTGCGACTCGCTCATCAAGGCGAGCGTAAGAGAAGGGTGGCCAACCTAACCGCATTAAAGCCTTTCTTTCAGAGCACGGATGGAGAATACTCAGATCCCCCTGATGAGGGCGAGGCACAGCAAGACAGCAGCGAGGGTGGCGGATCAGGAGAGTCAACGCAATGGACGACGAGGGCGAGGTACAGCGAGACTGCAGGAGGAGATAGTGGCCACAGAAGGAAGCAACTGCCGTCACACGCACTTTAAACTGGACGACGGCGAGAGGATTTCGAGCGTGATCATCACCGGAGCAGGAGCGGTGATGATCAACTCTGCGGAGAAAGGGTGGGGGGGGGGGGGGTGTAAGGCGGCCCCAAAATTGACCGACGGCTTCCGCGTTGTTCGATCGAGAGCGTCGCGTCACTTTTCGATCGAGGATTCTGTTAGGCGGTGCAGCAGGGCACCGTAGGGAACAGTTGGAACAATTAGCGTAAGAATAAAGATTGTATTGCAGATAACTGGAGTGCTTTCTTTCTGCTCTCTCTACTAACTCTAACCACTTTCCTAGTAGATAGGCGAGGGTCTCTTCCCGCCTGCCGTGGGACTATCCCGGCGCATTGAACTCTATTTTCCTTGTAGATAGGCGAGGGTCTCTTCCCGCCTGCCGTGGGACTATCCCGGCGCATTGAACCCTTTTTTCTTGTAGATAGGCGAGGGTCTTTTCACGCCTGCCGTGGGACTATCCCGGCACGTTGTCCATCTAATTGCCCCAGCAGCATCCTATTCTGCAGTTGCTCTTGCTCTTTCCCATATTTCCCGCACCCGAACTGCAGCGTCATTGCATTAAATAAATTTTCTTGCAAAGAGCGACCCTGGGCAGACTGAGATCTGTACCCCCGGCTGGGGAAACGTCTTTACAAAATATTGGCACAAGTATATTTAGTAAACACTGATGTACATGGCAAGGATAAAGAAGAGTTACAAATTGTATTGAAAACTTATATCGAGTCGTTTTCTAACGAAACTCCACTGAAGCGGGTTAACACAGGGCAAATGGTGATTAAGTTGCTTGATCAAACAAAAACGGTTCAAAGAAGACCTTACAGATTCAGTCCTAGTGAAAGAGAAGTCGTTCGAAATAAAGTTAGTGAGTTACTACAAAGCAAAGTTATTAAACCAAGTAATTCTCCTTTCGCTAGTCCTGCGTTACTTGTTAGGAAAAAGAACGGATCAGCAAGGTTGTGAGTAGACTATCGTGAATTGAACTCAAATACGATCTCTGGTAAGTTCCCATTGCCGTTGATTGCTGACCAAATAGCCAGGCTTGGGGGTGCAAAGTACTTTACTTGTTTGGACATGGCAAGCGGTTATTATCAGGTTCCAATGCATCCAGATTCTGTTGAACATACCGCTTTTATTACACCAGATGGGCAATACGAATTATTGTCAATGCCTTTTCGACTTAAAAATGCTCCGTCGGTGTTTCAAAGAGCAATTTTGCAAGCCTTAGGAGATATAGCATATTCATATGTTATAGTTTACATGGAAGACATTTTAATCATTGCGTCAACTCTGGAATCAGCACTTGAGAGGTTGAGAATTGTTTTAGATATATTAACAAAAGCCGGATTTTCACTTAATTTTGAAAAGTGTTCTTTTCTAAAAACAGCTGTCCAATATTTAGGTTTTGAAGCGGAAGCAGGCGAGATACGACCAAATGCGAGAAAGATAGAATCATTGAACTTATTACCACCTCCTAAATCGGTTACAACTCTTCGGCAGTTCATTGGTTTGGCATCATACTTTCGCCAGTTTGTCCCTGGATTTTCACAACTTTTAAAACCATTATATTTTTTGACATCTGAAAAGAATAAATTTGAATGGAGCATGGAACATGAGTAAATCCGTCAGAAGCTTATAGGAGTGCTAACTAATAAGCCAGTTTTGATTATTTTTGATCCTCAGTACCCAATTGAATTACATACGGACGCAAGTGCTATGGAGCAATCTTGTTATATAGAATTGAGGGATAGCCACATGTAGTGAAATACTACAGCAAAACCACAAGTCCATGTGAATCTCGTATGAGTTAGAAACATTAGCTGTGGTCAACGCTGTTAAACATTTTCGCCACTATATACATGGTAGAAAGTTCGTAGTATTTACAGATTGTAATTCTCTAAAATCATCTAGAACTAAAATTGAGTTATTACCAAGAGTTTATCGATGGTGGGCATACTTTCAGTCTTTTGACTTTGATATTCAGTATCGAGAGGGTAAACGGATGGCACACGTCGATTTCTTTTCTAGAAATCTGTTACCTTCTAGAAATTCGAAAGAATTTCTAAAAGTGGTTGAAAAACGTATAGAACTTACGGAGATATCTGAAGATTGGATTAGAGTAGAGTAAAGTAAAGATCAAGATATTTTAGAGATAATTTCCAAACTAAGAGAAAATGGTTTGCCATTAGAAGTAGCTAAGACCTATGATTTAAGAGCAGGAGTATTGCATCGCATAGTTCATAGACACGGAAAGAGCCTTTGTTTGCCCGTTGCACCACGTCTATTCAGATGGTCCGTGATTAACCAGGTGCATGAATCTATTATGCATTTGGGGTGGGAAAAAACGTTGGACAAGGTGTATGATTTTTATTGGTTTGAGGACATGGCAAAAGATGTTCGTAGGTTTGTTGAAAATTGTATAACATGTAGAGTATCGAAGTCGTCGTCAGGCAAAGTACAGATGGAATTACATCCCATTCCGAAAGTAGGGCAACCGTGGCATACTCTTCACATAGATATAACAGGGAAACTTAGTGGCAAAAGTGATCGCAAAGAATATGTTATTGTAATAATCGATGCTTTCACTAAGTTCGTATATTTGCATCGTATATTTACATTGAGTGCAGAAAGTTGTGTTTTGGTGTTGAAAACTTCAATCTCTCTATTTGGAGTCCCTAGTCGTGTTGTGGCAGATCAAGGAAAAAGCTTTACCGGGTCGAGACTTGTTGAATTTTGTTCATCACAAAAAATTCAGGTCCATTTAATAGCAACAGGTGCAAGCCGTGCTAACGGACAAGTTGAAAGGGTGATGAGCATTATTTATAATTTGTTTACAGCTGTAGAAACTACTTCCAGGTCTTGGCAAGAAGCATTGGATGAAGTTCAACTGGCTCTTAATTGTACGGTTAATAGAGTAACAAAGGCGAGTCCTTTGAAATTACTCATTGGAAAAGTTGCTCGACCTCTAGGTTTAATTCCGATCTGTGAAACGGAAACTACAATCAATCTTGGAGAAATCAGGTGCAATCAGGTTTGTGCAAAAAAAAAAAGTATGTAACAGGCAGAAGGAGGCGTGGCCGACCCCATAAAGTATATATATTCTTGATCAGCATCACAAGCCGAGTCGATATAGCCATGTCCGTCTGTCTGTCTGTCTGTCCGTCTGTCCGTATGAACAAACAGATTTCAGAGATGGTAAGAGCTACAAGTTTGAATTTAGTCACAATCGACTCGATATTAAGTCAGTCAATACAAGAATCTTTTTTTTTTTTTGGATGTCACGCCCCATTCGCCCACAATGAGCAAAAAACTAGACATACCTCGTAAAAAATTGATGTTTTAGGCGAATATCTCAGTAACTGTGGCACTTAGGAACACAAATTTTGGTATGTAAGTTCCTTGAGACGGCATTAATGCATTGTCATTAAAAATTTTGAACTCCCACGCCCCCTTTTGCCACAAGAAATAAAATAACTTTCAAACTTCGATGCCGATTTTAAGGCATATGTTCTTATAGTACAGTAGTGTTATTTCACATTCGTTTGAAGACAAAGTATATCAAACTATCCTGAAAGTTGCATATAAATCGGACTATAAACAAAAGAGCTATCCATGTAAGAAAGTTACGCTGCTTTCTAGCGGTCTGGTCGAGGCAACACCAGCTGTCTTGTGATGGCCCCAAGTATGGAGGGCCCTGACGGGTGGTACACTTTATTTCCTCCAAAATCGTGCGACTCGCTCATCAAGGCGAGCGTAAGAGAAGGGTGGCCAACCTAACCGCATTAAAGCCTTTCTTTCAGAGCACGGATGGAGAATACTCAGATCCCCCTGATGAGGGCGAGGCACAGCAAGACAGCAGCGAGGGTGGCGGATCAGGAGAGTCAACGCAATGGACGACGAGGGCGAGGTACAGCGAGACTGCAGCAGGAGATAGTGGCCACAGAAGGAAGCAACTGCCGTCACACGCACTTTAAACTGGACGACGGCGAGAGGATTTCGAGCGTGATCATCACCGGAGCAGGAGCGGTGATGATCAACTCTACGGAGAAAGGGGGGGGGGTGTAAGGCGGCCCCAAAATTGACCGCCTTACATTATCATTTTGGTTTTGTATTATTAATTAATAGTTTTAAGAATGGAATATTGTTTAATATTTAAGTTTGTTTTCGCGCCACTGAAGGCGATAGTTGCATAGCACCTAGCATTAAGATTTTGTATTAAGGACGCGGCGCCCTCTATCGGCAGCGCGGGGAGCGGTCGGGTGCAACTCTGCACGAAAGCTCGGTGGTGAAGAGAGAGCTTTCGTGGTGGAGTTGTGTTGCGACGGCTTCCGCGTTGTTCGATCGAGAGCGTCGCGTCACTTTTCGATCGAGCCTGGGAGTGAGCAGACGTCGCGAGTTGGCGCGTCTGCCAATAACAAGTAAGTTGGCGGCCACGTGCCGATAGGATTCCGTTAGGCGGTGCAGCAGGGCACCGTAGGGAACAGTTGGAACAATTAGCGTAAGAATAAAGATTGTATTGAAGATAACTGGAGTGCTTTCTTTCTGCTCTCTCTACTAACTCTAACCACTTTCCTAGTAGATAGGCGAGGGTCTCTTCCCGCCTGCCGTGGGACTATCCCGACGCATTGAACTCTATTTTCCTTGTAGATAGGCGAGGGTCTCTTCCCGCCTGCCGTGGGACTATCCCGGCGCATTGAACCCTTTTTTCTTGTAGATAGGCGAGGGTCTTTTCACGCCTGCCGTGGGACTATCCCGGCACGTTGTCCATCTAATTGCCCCAGCAGCATCCTGTTCTGCAGTTGCTCTTGCTCTTTCCCATATTTCCCGCACCCGAACTGCAGCGTCATTGCATTAAATAAATTTTCTTGCAAAGAGCGACCCTGGGCAGACTGAGATCTGTACCCCGGCTGGGAAACGTCTTTACAAAATATTGGCACAAGTATATTTAGTAAACACTGATGTACATGGCAAGGATAAAGAAGAATTACAAATTGTATTGAAAACTTATATCGAGTCGTTTACTAACGAAACTCCACTGAAGCGGGTTAACACAGGGCAAATGGTGATTAAGTTGCTTGATCAAACAAAAACGGTTCAAAGAAGACCTTACAGATTCAGTCCTAGTGAAAGAGAAGTCGTTCGAAATAAAGTTAGTGAGTTACTACAAAGCAAAGTTATTAAACCAAGTAATTCTCCTTTCACTCGTCCTGCGTTACTTGTTAGGAAAAAGAATGGATCAGCAAGGTTGTGAGTAGACTATCGTGAATTGAACTCAAATACGATCTCTGGTAAGTTCCCATTGCCGTTGATTGCTGACCAAATAGCCAGGCTTGGGGGTGCAAAGTACTTTACTTGTTTGGACATGGCAAGCGGTTATTATCAGGTTCCAATGCATCCAGATTCTGTTGAACATACCGCTTTTATTACACCAGATGGGCAATACGAATTATTGTCAATGCCTTTTGGACTTAAAAATGCTCCTTCTAAATCGGTTACAACTCTTCGGCAGTTCATTGGTTTGGCATCATACTTTCGCCAGTTTGTCCCTGGATTTTCACAACTTTTAAAACCATTATATTTTTTTGACATCTGAAAAGAATAAATTTGAATGGAGCATGGAACATGAGTAAATCCGTCAGAAGCTTATAGGAGTGCTAACTAATAAGCCAGTTTTGATTATTTTTGATCCTCAGTACCCAATTGAATTACATACGGACGCAAGTGCTATGGAGCAATCTTGTTATATAGAATTGAGGGATAGCCACATGTGGTGAAATACTACAGCAAAACCACAAGTCCATGTGAATCTCGTATGAGTTAGAAACATTAGCTGTGGTCAACGCTGTTAAACATTTTCGCCACTATCTACATGGTAGAAAGTTCGTAGTATTTACAGATTGTAATTCTCTAAAATCATCTAGAACTAAAATTGAGTTATTACCAAGAGTTTATCGATGGTGGGCATACTTTCAGTCTTTCGACTTTGATATTCAGTAACGAGAGGGTAAACGGATGGCACACGTCGATTTCTTTTCTAGAAATCTGTTACCTTCTAGAAATTCGAAAGAATTTCTAAAAGTGGTTGAAAAACGTATAGAACTTACGGAGATATCTGAAGATTGGATTAGAGTAGAGTAAAGTAAAGATCAAGATATTTTAGAGATAATTTCCAAACTAAGAGAAAATGGTTGGACAAGGTGATTTTTATTGGTTTGAGGACATGGCAAAAGATGTTCGTAGGTTTGTTGAAAATTGTATAACATGTAGAGTATCGAAGTCGTCGTCAGGCAAAGTACAGATGGAATTACATCCCATTCCGAAAGTAGGGCAACCGTGGCATACTCTTCACATAGATATAACAGGGAAACTTAGTGGCAAAAGAGTTCGCAAAGAATATGTTATTGTAATAATCGATGCTTTCACTAAGTTCGTATATTTGTATCGTATATTTACATTGAGTGCAGAAAGTTGTGTTTTGGTGTTGAAAACTTCAATCTCTCTATTTGGAGTCCCTAGTCGTGTTGTGGCAGATCAAGGGAAAAGCTTTACCGGGTCGAGATTTGTTGAATTTTGTTCATCACAAAAAATTCAGGTCCATTTAATAGCAACAGGTGCAAGCCGTGCTAACGGACAAGTTGAAAGAGTGATGAGCATTATTTAGAATTTGTTTACAGCTGTAGAAACTACTTCCAGGTCTTGGCAAGAAGCATTGGATGAAGTTCAACTGGCTCTTAATTGTACGGTTAATAGAGTAACAAAGGCGAGTCCTTTGAAATTACTCATTGGAAAAGTTGCTCGACCTCTAGGTTTAATTCCGATCTGTGAAACGGAAACTACAATCAATCTTGGAGAAATCCAGGTGCAATCAGGTTTGTGCAAAAAAAAAGTATGTAACAGGCAGAAGGAGGCGTGGCCGACCCCATAAAGTATATATATTCTTGATCAGCATCACAAGCCGAGTCGATATAGCCATGTCCGTCTGTCTGTCTGTCTGTCCGTCTGTCCGCATGAACAAACAAATTTCAGAGATGGTAAGAGCTACAAGTTTGAATTTAGTCACAATCGACTCGATATTAAGTCAGTCAATACAAGAATCTTTTTTTTTTTTTGGATGCCACGCCCCATTCGTCCACAATGAGCAAAAAACTAGACATATCTCGTAAAAAATTGATGTTTTAGGCGAATATCTCAGTAACTGTGGCACTTAGGAACACAAATTTTGGTATGTAAGTTCCTTGAGACGGCATTAATGCATTGTCATTAAAAATTTTGAACTCCCACGCCCCCTTTTGCCACAAGAAATAAAATAACTTTCAAACTTCGATGCCGATTTTAAGGCATATATTCTTATAGTACAGTAGTGTTATTTCACATTCGTTTGAAGACAAAGTATATCAAACTATCCTGAAAGTTGCATATAAACCGGACTATAAACAAAAGAGCTATCCATGTAAGAAAGTTAATAATTGAACGCAATGTTAATGCATGTGTGCAAGCGAGACAGAAACATACAAACATGTGAGCGAACGTTTACGCTGCTTTCTAGCGGTCTGGTCGAGGCAACACCAGCTGTCTTGTGATGGCCCCAAGTATGGAGGGCCCTGCCTGGTGGTACACTTTATTTCCTCCAAAATCGTGGTCAACCTAATCGCTTTAAAGCCTTTCTTTCAGAGCACGGATGGGGAATACTCAGATCCCCCTGATGAGGGCGAGGCACAGCAAGACAGCAGCGAGGGTGGCGGATCAGGAGAGTCAACGCAATGGACGACGAGGGCGAGGTACAGCGAGACTGCAGCAGGAGATAGCGGCCACAGAAGGAAGCAACTGCCGTCACACGCACTTTAAACTGGACGACGGCGAGAGGATTTCGAGCGTGATCATCACCGGAGCAGGAGCGGTGATGATCAACTCTGCGGAGAAAGGGGGGGGTGTAAGGCGGCCCCAAAATTGACCGCCTTACATTATCATTTTGGTTTTGTATTATTAATTAATAGTTTTAAGAATGGAATATTGTTTAATATTTAAGTTTGTTTTCGCGCCACTGAAGGCGATAGTTGCAAGTAAGTTGGCGGCCACGTGCCGATAGGATTCCGTTAGGCGGTGCAGCAGGGCACCGTAGGGAACAGTTGGAACAATTAGCGTAAGAATAAAGATTGTATTGAAGATAACTGGAGTGCTTTCTTTCTGCTCTCTCTACTAACTCTAACCACTTTCCTAGTAGATAGGCGAGGGTCTCTTCCCGCCTGCCGTGGGACTATCCCGACGCATTGAACTCTATTTTCCTTGTAGATAGGCGAGGGTCTCTTCCCGCCTGCCGTGGGACTATCCCGGCGCATTGAACCCTTTTTCTTGTAGATAGGCGAGGGTCTTTTCACGCCTGCCGTGGGACTATCCCGGCACGTTGTCCATCTAATTGCCCCAGCAGCATCCTGTTCTGCAGTTGCTCTTGCTCTTTCCCATATTTCCCGCACCCGAACTGCAGCGTCATTGCATTAAATAAATTTTCTTGCAAAGAGCGACCCTGGGCAGACTGAGATCTGTACCCCGGCTGGGAAACGTCTTTACAAAATATTGGCACAAGTATATTTAGTAAACACTGATGTACATGGCAAGGATAAAGAAGAATTACAAATTGTATTGAAAACTTATATCGAGTCGTTTACTAACGAAACTCCACTGAAGCGGGTTAACACAGGGCAAATGGTGATTAAGTTGCTTGATCAAACAAAAACGGTTCAAAGAAGACCTTACAGATTCAGTCCTAGTGGAAGAGAAGTCGTTCGAAATAAAGTTAGTGAGTTACTACAAAGCAAAGTTATTAAACCAAGTAATTCTCCTTTCGCTAGTCCTGCGTTACTTGTTAGGAAAAAAGAATGGATCAGCAAGGTTGTGAGTAGACTATCGTGAATTGAACTCAAATACGATCTCTGGTAAGTTCCCATTGCCGTTGATTGCTGACCAAATAGCCAGGCTTGGGGGTGCAAAGTACTTTACTTGTTTGGACATGGCAAGCGGTTATTATCAGGTTCCAATGCATCCAGATTCTGTTGAACATACCGCTTTTATTACACCAGATGGGCAATACGAATTATTGTCAATGCCTTTTGGACTTAAAAATGCTCCGTCGGTGTTTCAAAGAGCAATTTTGCAAGCCTTAGGAGATATAGCATATTCATATGTTATAGTTTACATGGAAGACATTTTAATCATTGCGTCAACTGTGGAATCAACAGATAGAATCATTAATTTTATTACCACCTCCTAAATCGGTTACAACTCTTCGGCAGTTCATTGGTTTGGCATCATACTTTCGCCAGTTTGTCCCTGGATTTTCACAACTTTTAAAACCATTATATCTTTTGACATCTGAAAAGAATAAATTTGAATGGAGCATGGAACATGAGTAAATCCGTCAGAAGCTTATAGGAGTGCTAACTAATAAGCCAGTTTTGATTATTTTTGATCCTCAGTACCCAATTGAATTACATACGGACGCAAGTGCTATGGAGCAATCTTGTTATATAGAATTGAGGGATAGCCACATGTGGTGAAATACTACAGCAAAACCACAAGTCCATGTGAATCTCGTATGAGTTAGAAACATTAGCTGTGGTCAACGCTGTTAAACATTTTCGCCACTATCTACATGGTAGAAAGTTCGTAGTATTTACAGATTGTAATTCTCTAAAATCATCTAGAACTAAAATTGAGTTATTACCAAGAGTTTATCGATGGTGGGCATACTTTCAGTCTTTCGACTTTGATATTCAGTATCGAGAGGGTAAACGGATGGCACACGTCGATTTCTTTTCTAGAAATCTGTTACCTTCTAGAAATTCGAAAGAATTTCTAAAAGTGGTTGAAAAACGTATAGAACTTACGGAGATATCTGAAGATTGGATTAGAGTAGAGTAAAGTAAAGATCAAGATATTTTAGAGATAATTTCCAAACTAAGAGAAAATGGTTTGCCATTAGAAGTAGCTAAGACCTATGATTTAAGAGCAGGAGTATTGCATCGCATAGTTCATAGACACGGAAAGAGCCTTTGTTTGCCCGTTGCACCACGTCTATTCAGATGGTCCGTGATTAACCAGGTGCATGAATCTATTATGCATTTGGGGTGGGAAAAAACGTTGGACAAGGTGTATGATTTTTATTGGTTTGAGGACATGGCAAAAGATGTTCGTAGGTTTGTTGAAAATTGTATAACATGTAGAGTATCGAAGTCGTCGTCAGGCAAAGTACAGATGGAATTACATCCCATTCCGAAAGTAGGGCAACCGTGGCATACTCTTCACATAGATATAACAGGGAAACTTAGTGGCAAAAGTGATCGCAAAGAATATGTTATTGTAATAATCGATGCTTTCACTAAGTTCGTATATTTGTATCGTATATTTACATTGAGTGCAGAAAGTTGTGTTTTGGTGTTGAAAACTTCAATCTCTCTATTTGGAGTCCCTAGTCGTGTTGTGGCAGATCAAGGGAAAAGCTTTACCGGGTCGAGATTTGTTGAATTTTGTTCATCACAAAAATTCAGGTCCATTTAATAGCAACAGGTGCAAGCCGTGCTAACGGACAAGTTGAAAGGGTGATGAGCATTATTTAGAATTTGTTTACAGCTGTAGAAACTACTTCCAGGTCTTGGCAAGAAGCATTGGATGAAGTTCAACTGGCTCTTAATTGTACGGTTAATAGAGTAACAAAGGCGAGTCCTTTGAAATTACTCATTGGAAAAGTTGCTCGACCTCTAGGTTTAATTCCGATCTGTGAAACGGAAACTACAATCAATCTTGGAGAAATCAGGTGCAATCAGGTTTGTGCAAAAAAAAAGTATGTAACAGGCAGAAGGGGCGTGGCCGACCCCATAAAGTATATATATTCTTGATCAGCATCACAAGCCGAGTCGATATAGCCATGTCCGTCTGTCTGTCTGTCTGTCCGTCTGTCCGTATGAACAAACAGATTTCAGAGATGGGGTAAGAGCTACAAGTTTGAATTTAGTCACAATCGACTCGATATTAAGTCAGTCAATACAAGAATCTTTTTTTTTTTTGGATGCCACGCCCCATTCGCCCACAATGAGCAAAAAACTAGACATACCTCGTAAAAAATTGATGTTTTAGGCGAATATCTCAGTAACTGTGGCACTTAGGAACACAAATTTTGGTATGTAAGTTCCTTGAGACGGCATTAATGCATTGTCATTAAAAATTTTGAACTCCCACGCCCCCTTTTGCCACAAGAAATAAAATAACTTTCAAACTTCGATGCCGATTTTAAGGCATATGTTCTTATAGTACAGTATTGTTATTTCACATTCGTTTGAAGACAAAGTATATTAAACTATCCTGAAAGTTGCATATAAATCGGACTATAAACAAAAGAGCTATCCATCTAAGAAAGTTAATAATTGAACGCAATGTTAATGCATGTGTGCAAGCGAGACAGAAACATACAAACATGTGAGCGAACGTTTACGCTGCTTTCTAGCGGCAGCGCTGCCCGCGAATGCTGGCTGTGCCGAGCTATTGTGTATGTATAACATATACACACATACATATGTGCGTGCATACTTATAATGTCAAATGTATATGTGCGTGTATATATACAATCAGATGTTTCTGTTTCAACGTGTTTTGTTGCAAGTATCAATTGATATACTTGGATACCGATTTTATTAAATGATCAGGAATAAATTGCAGAGAGTATTCTACGGTCGGGCGTGCTCGACTGTACTTTTCTTTCTTGTTGGATGTTGCTATTGTATTTGCGACATAAATTTTACTATATATTTCTTCATTAGGAACAAATATATGATCATTTATGTCTATTTTTCGAATTACTTGGGATCTGGCTGGCAGAAGAACTATATTGCTCCCAGCACTATATGTTATGGGAATATAAATTGGATAATTTAAATTTTGTGGTCTAATTATAAACCAATCTTCAGTTGACTTGAAGTCAAGTTGGCAATTGATCTTTTTAATAAAGTCAATGCCTATAATTTCATCACACGGTATAGAAAAATTGGAGTCTACTGTATGAAATTCGTGTGGAATAATATATTTTTTTGATTGTAGTTCTATTGAAGTAGTTCCTTGAGATTTTTTTATACCTTGGCCTATGCCTTGGATGTTTATAATTTTTTCTTCCTGGGTTTTAAAGTTATCTGAATTTATTTTTAACAGTGAAATATCTGCACCAGTATCTATTAGGAATGTGAGTATAGTTTTTGTTTCATGATTATAAAAAGTGCCAAATATATTAAGACTGTAATTGATGGAATCAACCTTTGCATTTATTGGTTGTTTCCTAAAGGGTTCTGAGCGTTTTCCGGCTCATTTTGTATCATTCTCACGTTATTATTATTGTAACCCAGATTAGAGTTACCTCGGCCTCTTCCGCGGCCTCGTCTTCCTCCACGGTAATTATTATTATTGTTCGTGCCGTTTTGGTTATAATTGTTTTGGTTATAATTTCTGCCACGATTATAACCTCGGCCTCCTCTATTGTTGTTGTTTGCACCTCGTTAATATTACAGAACAGTGTTCTTTTGACCAGTTGCTTGTCTGCTTATTGCTAATTAGACTTCTCCCATATCCTTTTAACTTTGTTTTTATAAGGTTTACTGCTGTTAGCTCATGTGTTTCTTTTATTGTATCTAATAGATTCAGAGCATCTAGAAAACTTTGTAGTTGTTCCGGACTACCGTCAAATTCTGGTATCATAGGCGTGGCTAGCCTTACAAAGTCTGCTACTGTTTGTGCCATTGTTGAGATTGTTATTTCTGGCTTGGTTTCTATTGTATTGATTTCTTCTAGTTTTGCAATGTCACTATCAGATTCAGCATCGCCTGGGTTAATTGATTTGTCCAATTCTTTAAATTGTTCGGGATCAATCTTCGCCAATTGATTTAGATTTTCTGGCACGTTTATCTGAAAATGTCGCCTGTTGGTGACTGTAATTAATCTTGTGTTTAGGCATTTTATTACCATTAAACATTTGCTATTGTGCTCAGATGTGAGTTTGTTTTTGTATTTGTTTACTAAGCTAACTATATTATTGTTTTCCCTTACCAATATTTCTATATGGTTTTTTTAAAGTTAAAGTTAAAGCTTGAAGTCAAGGTTTAAAGTAAACCTTATATTACTGCATCTTTATTGATGCATTTGTAAGACTTATAAAACTTATAACGAAATGCGTCTAAATATTTCGCAATTTCGTTCCACTCCATTCTTTTTGTGGAATTTTCTTACTCTTACACGTCTACAAATGTGATCTATTTTCTTGTTATTTATTTTTATACTCTCTGCAAGAGAGAGTATATTGGGTTTGTGAAAAGTATGTAACAGGCAGAAGGAGGCGTGGCAGACCCCATAAAGTATATATATTCTTGATCAGCATCACAAGCCGAGTCGATATAGCCATATCCGTCTGTCCGTCTGTCTGTCCGTCTGTCCGTCTGTCCGTCTGTGTGTCTGTCCGTCCGTATGAACAAACAGATTTCAGAGATGGTAAGAGCTACAAGTTTGAATTTGGTCTCTATCGACTCGATATTAAGTCAGTCAATACAAGAATCTTTTTTTTTTTTCGATGCCACGCCCCGTTCGCCCACAATGTGCAAAAAACTAGAAACACCTCGTAAAAAATTGATGTTTTAGGCGAATATCTCAGTAACTATGGCACTTAGGAACACCCATTTTGGTACGCAGGTTTCTAGAGACGGCATAATTGTATTGTCATCAAAAATTTTGGACTGCCACGCCCCTTTTCCCACAAGAAATAAAATAATTTGCAAACTTCAATGCCGATTTTAAGGCATATGTTCTTATCGTACAGTATTGTTATTTCACATTCGTTTGAAGACAAAATATATTAAACTATCCTGAAAGTTGCATCTAAATCGGACAATAAACAAAAGAGCTAGACATGTAAGAAAGTTGATAATTGAACGCAATGCCAATGCATGTGTGCGAGCGAGATAGAAACATATAAACATGTGAGCGAACGTTTTCGCTGCTTGCTAGCGGCAGCGCTTCCCGCGAATGCTGGCCGTGCCAACCAATTGTGTATGTATTACATATACACACATACATATGTGCGTGCATACTTATAATGTCAAATGTATATGTGTGTGTATACATACAAACATATGTATGTTTTTGTTTCAACGTGTTTTGTTGCAAGTATCAATTGATATACCCGGATATCGATTTTATTAAGATGATCGGGAATAAAATGCAGAGAGTATTCTACGGTCGGGCGTGCTCGACTGTACTTTTCTTTCTTGTTAGATCCTATCTAAGTTATTTGCCCTATTTGCTTCTTGATAAGTTTGTTATCCTTAACATAGACTGTAAGCAGAAATTGTAAAACTGACACTATTGTGATAATTAATAACAGAATCCATAACGATTTTACATCTTCTGTGTGATCAATTATCTTGACGTCGTTTACAACGTTGGCAGTGTTGTCATTTGCCTCACTAGAATCACTAAACTATCCCATTATGGTATAAGAACAAGTAAGAAAGGCTACAGTCGAGCTAGCCGACTGTAAAAGACCCCGTACTCATAGTATTTGGAATAAAACACTTTGAAACAAAACCATCAGTTTGTAATAGGAATGCAAATCGCCAAGAAAATGCCGATATCGATATTAGTTAAAATATCACATCAAATCAAATATCGATATTATCAACAACTTAATTCAAATACGGTATATCGCTATAGATATAGATATAGGCGATTCGTTGCATTCTGCAACTACTATAGACGTTTTACCAAAAATTTTGCCGACTATGCTCGTCACATAACAAGATTATGTAAAAAGATGTAAAATTTGAATGGACAGCTGATTGTCAGCATGCTTTCGAACATCTCAAATCGTCACTAATAAATCCAAATTTATTACAATAACCAGATTTCTTCAAAGAATTTTGCATAATAACAGATGCAAGTAAGCAAGCATGTGGAGCAGTTTTAACCCAAAAACAAAAATGGACTTCAACTTCCAGTTGCTTATGCATCAAGATCGTTTACTAAGGGTGAAAGTAATGAAAGTACAACAGAACAAGAATTGGCAGCAATTCATTGGGCAATAACTTATTTCAGACCATATATTTATGGTAGACATTTCAAAGTCAAAACAGACCATAGGCCATTAACATACTTGTTCTCAATGGTAAATCTAAGCTCAAAGCTAACGCGTATGAGACTTGAATTAGAGGAGTATAATTTTACAGTCGAATATCTGAAGGGTAAGGACAATTTTGTAGCGGATGCGTTATCAAGAATAACCATTCAACAGCTACAACAAATTAACGGATCAATAAAGAAAGTCACTACCAGAAATCAAAGTAAACAGTAAAATTCCTGACCATTCCAAATTCCAAAACCATCAGTTTGTAATAGGAATGCAAATCGCCAAGAAAATGCCGATATCGATATTAGTTAAAATATCACATCAAATCAAATATCGATATTATCAACAACTTAATTCAAATACGGTATATCGCTATAGATATAGACATAACGACCAAATATCGCATTCGATATCATAACGAAATTCTTATTACTATCGTATTGAATATCGATATATGATTAATCGCGTCGTATGCATACATGTGCGTGCATCGTCCGCGAGCAGCGCTGTCGCTACACAAGCAGCGAAAACGTTCGCTCACATGTTTATATGCTTCTGTCTCGCTTGCACACATGCATTGCCATTGCGTGCAATTGTTAACTTTGTCACTTGTCTAGCTCATACTCATAGTATTTGCAATAAAACACTTTGAAACAAAACCATCAATTTGTAATAGGGATGCAAATCGCCAAGAAAATGCCGATATCGATATTAATTAAAATATCACATCAAATCAAATAGCGATATTATCAACAACTGAATTTAAATACGATATATTACTATAGCTATAGACATTATGACCAAATATTGCATGCGATATTATATCGCTATTATAATTACTATGGTATTGAATATCGATATATGATAAATCGTATCGTATGCATACATGTGCGTGCATCGTCCGCAAGCAGTGCAGTCGCTACACAAGCAGCGAAAACGTTCGCTCACATGTTTATATGCTTCTGTCTCGCTTGCACACATGCATTGACGTTGCGTGCAAATGTAAACTTTGTTACGTGTCTAGCTCTTTTGTTTATAGTCCGATTTGTATGCTACTTTCAGGATAGTTTGTGATACGTTGTCTCCAAACGAATTTGAAATTACAATACCGTACGATAAGTGCAAATGCCATAAAACTGGTTTTAAAGTTTGAAAATTATTTCATTCTTGTGGGAAAACGGGGCGTGGCAGTCCAAAAATTTTAATGACAACTAGCAACTTACATACCAAAAATGGTATTCCTAAGTGCTAAAGTTACTGAAATATTCGCTTAAAACAACAATTTTTTCGTAGGTGTCCATAGTTTTTTACAATTTGCGGGGGCGGTAAGGGGCGTGGCAAAAATTTGAAATAAACTTAACCTGCCTGACATATAGGCGGACTTCTACTCCAAATTTGGCAGCTCTAGCTCTTGTAGTTTAAAAGATCCAGGTGTTCATACGGACGGACGGACAGACAGACAGACGGACAGACGGACATTGCTATATCGTCTCGGCTGTTGGTGCTGATCAAGAATATATATACTTTATGGGGTCGGCCACGCCTCCTTCTGCCTGTTACGCACATTTCGCTTCAGACAAACCTAATAGACCCCTCTACTCTTTTTTAGAGTACGGGGTCTAACAAGAAAGAATGCTATAGTCGCCTCGCGACTTTAGGATACCCGTTACTCAGTTTAATTATATTATTAACAATGGGATATGATAATAATAATAGTACAATCGTTTAGGCAATCGACCCTATTGATTTTAATTCAGATGACTTGGGAAATACAGAAAATTTTCATACAAATTCATATTTACAGCGTATTTTTACCCGATCGTCCCTATGGGAGCTATACGATATAGTCGTCCGATTTGAATGAAACTTGGTCAGCATGTTTATATTATTGACAAATATATTCTGTGTGAGTTTCACCAAAATTGCTTAGCCGACGCAAAAGTTATTCATATATATTCATATTTGGAGCGTACTTTTGACCAAATGTCCCTATGGGAGCTATACGATATAGTTGTCCGATTTGGATCAAACTTAGTCAGTATATGTACTCCGTAGAAGTGTACTTTCTGTGTCAATTTGGTTTAGATAGCATTGCTAACAAAAAAGTTTTCTATACTAAAACATGCTATTTTTACCTGTTTTTACCTTTGTATGCACATAGAACGCCCTAAAGTGGGCGTGTCAAAAACAAAAGCAAACTTGTACTGCTTGGGCATTTTATCTTTCGTTTGCGACCACTCGGGCCTTTCTAGCTCTTATAGTCTCTGAGATCCTTTTGTTCACACAGACGGACAGACGGACGGACGGACATGGCTATATCGACTCGGCATGCTGATCAAGAATATATATACTTTATGGGGTCTGCCATGTCTCCTTCTCCCTGTTACATACATTCCAATGAATACAATATACCCTTTTACTCTACGAGTAACGGGTATAATAAAATAGAAGATTTGCAAAAGCAATCTCTTAATGCTTCTAGGCCCAACGTATATGACGTCATTGTAAATGACGAAGTAAGAAAAGTAGTGACCTTGCGAATAACCAATTCTTTAAGCTTATTCAAACATGGCAAGAAAGTTATAGCAAAAATTGACATTTGCGATATGTATACCAATGGAATTCTCGACTTAGGTCAATTTTTTCAAAGGCTCGAAAAAGAAGCCGGTATACTCAATATTAGCCAAGTCAAAGTGGCACCGAGCGAAAAGATCTTTGAAACTATTTCAATAGTATCTTTCAAAAATATGGGCAATAAGATTTTTAAAATTTTTAAGAGTAGCGCTACTCAAGCCGGTGACCCTATTATCAAATAATGATAAAGAAAAAGAAGCAATACTGTTTACGTTCCACGACGACCCTATTCAAGGAGGTCATACTGGAATATAAAGAACAATAGCCAAAATAAAAAGGCATTACTATTGGAAGAATAAGACACGAGATGTATCTCAATATATAAAAAATGTAATGTCAAAAAGCAAAAACAAGCAAGCATACAAAAACTCCATTGACTTTAACCGAAACACCACAACTGGCTTTCGATAGGGTAATTGTGGATACGATCGGTCCACTCCCAAAGTCAGAACAAGGTAATGAATACGCAGTAACTTTAATCTGCGATCTAACCAAATATCTTGTAATAATACCAACAAAAGACAAAAGTGCAAAAACAGTAGCAAAAGCTATATTTGAAGATTTTTTTCTGCGGTACGGTCCAATGAAGACGATCATAACGGACATGGGAACAGAATATAGAAATTTAATAATCGAAGATCTATGCAAAAATTTGCAAATTAAAAACATTACTTCAACTGCACATCATCACCAGACTGTAGGCACTGTGGAGCGAAGCCACGGAACACTTAATGAATTTTTACGATCATACATTTCAGTTGACAAAACTGACTGGGATGAAAGACCCCGTACTCATTCTAGTGCGCGTTTTACGATACAAATAAGTAGTTTTCGAACGATTTGTCCTATGGGAGCTATAGGCTATAGTTGCCCGATCCAGACCAGACTTTGTGAGGATAGTTATAATGGTACCATACACATAATGTGTTAGTTTGGTTGCAATCGCTCAACTAAAACTTCATGTCTCCATACAAATCACGAATTTTCGGCCGATTTGTCCTATGGGAGCTATAGGCTATAGTTGTCCGATCCGGACCAAATTTAGTGAGGATAGTTAGATAGGTACCATACATATAATGTGTGAATTCGGTCTCTAGCTCTAGTCGTTTTCAAGTTATGGTGATGTGAAAATAGTTTTTTACAATTTTCGGGGGCGGTAAGGGGCGTGGCAAAGATTTGAAATAAACTTGATCTGCTAGCGAAGCAGACGGACTTTCATTCCGAATTTGGTGGCTCTAGCTCTTGTAGTTTAAAAGATCTAGGTGATCATAGAGACGGACGGACAGACGGACATCGCTTTATCGTCTCGGCTGTTGATGCTGATCACGAATATATATACTTTATGGTGTCGGAAAAGCCTCCTTCTGCATGTTACGCACATTTCGCTTCAGACAAACTTAATAGACACCTATACTCTTTTTTAGAGTACGGGGTCTAAAAAAAGAGACCTTTAAAATAAACAAGAAAGAAAAGTACAGTCGAGCACGGCCGACCGTAGAATACTCTCTGCAATTTATTTCCATTATTTATTTATTAACGCAGACTAAAAGCAGTCGCGAGTATTTAATTATTGTATATGATTACGTAAATAGATATATAATTTAAATTAAGATAATATTAAAAGTAATAATTAAAAATTTTAAATTTAAATTAAACTGTAATTAAAACAAGAAAGAAAGGTTATCTTCGGCTCGCCGAAGATTAAATACCCTTCCAGTCATGCATGTTGCGTTCATTGGATTCAGTTACCAGTGGTTCCTATGGATGCTGTATGATATAAATGTCCGATTTAGATGAGATTTGGTCAGTATATAGGGAATAATAGCAAAGGAGTAGTGCGTGAATTTAGCTGAAATCGCTTAAAAGACTTTAAAAACTTTCATACTAAGCCTATGGCAGCTATATGATATAGTGGTTCGATCCGAATGAAATTTGGTCAACAGCTGGGGAATGATAGTAAATGTTTATGTCGTGAGTTTGGTTGAAATCGCTCAATCAACACTGAAAATTTTCATACTAAGCATTTTCATCATTTTCAACCGATTGTTCCTAGGGAAGCTATATGATATAGTACTCCGATTTGGATGAAATTTGGTCAGTATATAGGGAATGATAGCTTATGCATACTGCGTGAATTTGGTTGAAATCGCTCAATAGACATTAAAAATTTTCATACTAAGCCTTTGAACCGATTGTTTCTATGGTAGCTATATGATATAGTGGTTCGATCCGAATGAAATTTGGTCAACAGCTGGGGAATGATGGCAAATGTTTATGGCGTGAGTTTGGTTGAAATCGCTCAATCGACACTGAAAATTTTCATACTAGGCATTTTCATCATTTTCAACCGATTGTTCCTATGGCAGCTATATGATATAGTGGTCCGATTCGGATGAAATTTGGTTTGCACATGGGATTTGGTACTAAATGCATATAGGCTTAATTTGGTTGAAATAGCTCAAAAAAAATTTTTTTTTAACCGATTGTTCCTATGGGAGCTATATGATATAGTCATCCGATCCGGCCGATTTTGACAAATGATCTGCCTGCAGAGAGAATACACATCTGTACCAAGTTTCATCAAGATAGCTTTAAAACTGAGAGACTAGTTCGCATAGAAACAGACGGACAGACGGACAGACAGACGGACATGGCTATATCGACTCGCCTGTTGATGCCGATCAAGAATATATATACTTTATGGGGTCGGAGATGCCTCCTTCAATGCGTTACAAACTTCGTGACAAAATTAATATACCCTCTGCAAGGGTATAAAGATAGTAATTAGACCATTAATCTGGGAATAACAAGAAAAGAAATTGATCCAACATTTGTTGCAAGGGTTGGGAAAAACCCAGAAAAACCCAACCAGATCAATAAAAATATGCCAAAACTAACACGAAAGATCTCTGATTTAAGGGGAAGAATGAATGTCAGAGAACCCATTCTTACTGCCCTTGGAAATCAGAGATATAACGGAGTTGGCTGTAAAGAGAAGCTTTAAGATGGGAGAGAGAGAGAGATGTGTCAATCAATCTATAATGTTCATTATAATTAGCGCATAATACCCGAAAACGATTGTGCAAAGCGTAGTCAGTAGTGCATGTAGGAAGAGATAAAGGGATGTAGTACCTAGTGGTCCTGGTGGGAATATTAAATTTAAGGCGTTCTAAAAGAAAGGGGGAGCAGATATCACCGATTATTAATTTATGGAGGAAGATTACTCCAAGAACTCTTCTTCGATTAGTAAGGGATGGCAGATTCAGAAGCAAGAGTCTGCTAGTATAAGATGGAAGGCGAAGGTTGGGGTCCCAATTAAGTCCACGAAGCGCGAAGAGTAAAAACTGCTTCTGCACTGACTCAATTAAAGCCTGACTATGAGCATGTTGAGGAGACCAGACACGTGAACAATACTCAAGAATGGGACGGATCATTTAATAATGTCGGTATCCGAGAATATCAACTGATAGTACTTGCAACAAAACACGTTGAAACAAAAACATCTGAACATGCAGTGAAATGGCGTTAAATTATAAACTTTGTTAGGTGTCTAGCTCTTTTGTTTATAGTCCGATTTATATGCAACTTTTAGGATAGTTTGATATACTATGTCTTCAAACGAATGTGAAATAACAATACTGTACGATAAGAACATATGCCTTGAAATCGGCATCGAAGTTTGAAAGTTTATTTATTTCTTTTGGAAGAAGGGGGCGTGGCAGTACAAAATTTTTAATGGCAAAGCATTTATGCCGTCTTTAGGAATCTGCATACCAAAATTGACATTGCTAAGTGGCATAGTTACTGAGATATTCGCCTAAAACATCAATTTTTTTTTAGGTATGTCTAGTTTTTTGCTCATTGTGGGCGAATGGGGCGTGGCATCGAAAAAAAAAAGATTCTTGTATTGACTGACTTAATATCGAGTCGATTGTGACTAAATTCAAACTTGTAGCTCTTACCATCTCTGAAATCTGTTTGTTCATACGGACAGACAGACAGACGGACAGACAGACGGACAGACGGATGGACAGACGGACGGACAGACGGACGGACAGACGGACATGGCTATATCGACTCGGCTTGTCATGCTGATGAAGAATATATATACTTTATGGGGTCGGCTACGCCTCCTTCTGCCTGTTACATACTTTTTTTTCACAAACCCAATATACTCTCTCTTGCAGAGAGTATATAAACTAACATACATATATAATTTTTTTTTTAAATACATATAGCTTTAAGCATATACTTTTACACCTCCATATTAGGAACAAGTAAGAAAGGCCACAGTCGAGCGAGCCGACTGTAAAAGACCCAGTACTCACAGAAGTGCGCATTTTCCATACGAAAAAGAAGAAAAACGGAGTTATTCAAATTTTGTATACATACATATTTATATACAAATGTATGTAAATATATATACAATTAAATGCACAATTTCCTTACTTGGCTAATTTTAAAAATAAGCCGAATTTATATAAGTATGTAAATGTTTTAAATATCGAAATACTTCTTATTATTCAATGTTTTGGGATCAGGTTTTGAAATAAAAGAAATATAATTTATTTAAAATAGTGCTTATAATTTAAATAGAAAATTTATATACTAACTGTGACTGGAACTCGAACCTGCGACCCATGCCGATTTGCAAATGAACGAACCGTAACCCTACCAATTGGTCCACGCTCTACTTCTAAATCGCGTTGATTATTCTCATTGACATTTAATAGAGGGCGGGAGTGCATTTTAAAATGTGTTATCATGCGAGACAACAACTATACAAATATGTATGTATTAGAATTGAAATCTTTTTTTCAAAATGGTAAAAATTAAAACAATATCTGCGTTCAGTAGCATTGCATGAATCTGTATAGTAACAGAATTTATTTTTGGCGCGTCACAAAATCAGTTCGGAACAAGTACCAATGAGCGCTAAATGCCGATCAACTGAACAACTTACTTCAATTGAACTAAGTTAAGCAGTTCAAAGCAGTTGAACAAGTGCAAAGCACAAGAAAAAATATGTATGTATGTATGTATGTATGTATGTATGTATGTATGTATGTATGAATGTATATACATACACATTAATAAATGTATGTACGTGCAAGGGAGTTTTCTGCATTGTTTTGGACTTTCGTATTACTTTTTTTTATACTCTCTGCAAGAGAGAGTATATTGGGTTTGTGAAAAAAAAAGTATGTAACAGGCAGAAGGAGGCGTGGCCGACCCCATAAAGTATATATATTCTTGATCAGCATCACAAGCCGAGTCGATATAGCCATGTCCGTCTGTCCGTCTGTCTGTCTGTCCGTATGAACAAACAGATTTCAGAGATGGTAAGAGCTACAAGTTTGAATTTAGTCTCTATCGACTCGATATTAAGTCAGTCAATACAAGAATCTTTTTTTTTTCGATGCCACGCCCCGTTCGCCCACAATGAGCAAAAAACTTGAAACACATCGTAAAAAATTGATGTTCTAGGCGAATATCTCAGTAACTGTGGCACTTTGGAACACCAATTTTGGTATGTAGGTTCCTTGAGACGGCATAAATGCATTGTCATTAAAAATTTTGAGCTGCCACGCCCCCTTTTCCCACAAGAAATAAAATAATGTTGAAATTTCAATGCCGATTTTAAGGCATATGTTCTTATCGTACAGTATTGTTAATTCACATTCGTTTGAAGACAAAGTATATTGAACTATCCTGAAAGTTGCATATAAATCGGACTATAAACAAAAGAGCTAGACACGTAACAAAGTTTATAATTTAACGCCATTTCACTGCATGTGTGCGAGCGAGATAGAAACATACAAACATGTGAGCGAACGTTTTCGCTGCTTGCGTAGCTTAGCGGCAGCGCTGCCCGCGAATGCTGGCCGTGCCGGCCAATTGTATATGTGTAACATATACAATCATACTGTAAAGACGTTTCCCAGCCGGGGTACAGATCTCAGTCTGCCCAGGGTCGCTCTTTGCAAGAAAATTTATTTAATGCAATGACGCTGCAGTTCGGGTGCGGGAAATGTGGGAAAGGGCAAGAGCAACTGCAGAATAGGATGCTGCTAGGGACAATTGGATGGGCAACGTGCCGGGATAGTCCCACGGCAGGCGGGAAAAGACCCACGCCTATCTACTGGGGAAAGGTATCAATGCGCCGGGATAGTCCCACGGCAGGCGGGAAGAGACCCTCGCCTATCTACAAGGAAAATAGAGTTCAATGCGCCGGGATAGTACCACGGCAGGCGGGAAGAGACCCTCGCCTATCTACTAGGAAAGTGGTTAGAGTTAGTAGAGAAAGCAGAAAGAAAGCACTCCAGTTATCTTCAATACAATTCTTTTATTTTTATGCTAATTGTTCCAACTGTTTCCTACGCTGCCCTGCTGCACCGCCTAACGGAATCCTATCGGCACGTGGCCGCCAACTTACTTGCTATTGGCAGACGCGCCAACTCGCGACGTCTGCTCACTCCCAGGCTCGATCGAAAAGTGACGCGACGCTCTCGATCGAACAACGCGGAAGCCGTCGCAACACAACTCCACCACGAAAGCGCTCTCTTCACCACCGAGCTTTCGTGCAGAGTTACACCCGACCGCTCCCCGCGCTGCCGATAGAGGGCGCCGCGTCCTTAATACAAAATCTTAATGCTAGGTGCTATGCAACTATCGCCTTCAGTGGCGCGAAAACAAACTTAAATATTAAACAATATTCCATTCTTAAAACTATTAATTTATAATACAAAGCCAAAATGATAATGTAAGGCGGTCAATTTTGGGGCCGCCTTACAATACATATTTGCGTGCATACATATAATGTCAAATATATATGTGCGTATACATACAATTAAATGTTGTTGTTTCAACGTGTTTTGTTGCAAGTATCAATTGGTATACTTGGATTCCGATTATATTAAATGATGGGGAATTAATTGCAGAGAGTATTCTACGGTCGGGCGTGCTCGACTGTACTTTTCTTTCTTGTTTTAGCATACCACGTTACGCAAATACATTTTAAATACAAATAAACGTTATTATTATTTAAAATAGGTTTACAATTTGTGTTAAAATTAAAAAATAAAAAAATTTGTATTTAACTTTGGCTGGACTCGAACCTGGGACCCACGCGGATTTGCAAAATAATGAACCGCGACCCTACCAATAAGACCACGCTCTGCTGTTAATTCAGTTGGATAATTTTCATTCACATGCAATAATTGCTTATTTAACACAGTACACTGCTTGCTGCAGTTTGTGTAGTTAAACGTAGACTTTTCTATTGCAAGCAGTGTAAACAAATAATTTGTACATAAAATTCAGCATTTTTGATTAATTTGTTTTATATGTTGTTGTTGTCCGATTTAGACCAAATTTGGTGGGGATATTTTTAATAATTATACACACATCCTCTGTGAGTTTGGTTGCAATCGCTCTACCAACACTACATGTCTTCATACAAATTTTTATACCCTCTGCAAGAGAGAGTATATTGGGTTTGTGAAAAGTATGTAACAGGCAGAAGGAGGCGTGGCAGACCCCACAAAGTATATTTATTCTTGATCAGTATCACAAGCCGAGTCGATATAGCCATGTCCGTCTGTCCGTCTGTCTGTCCGTCTGTCCGTATGGACAAACAGATTTCAGAGATGGTAAGAGCTACAAGTTAAAATTTGGTCTCTATGGACTTGATATTAAGTCAGTCAATACAAGAATCTTTTTTTTTTTCGATGCCACGCCCCATTCGCCCACAATGAGCAAAAAACTGGACACACCTCGCAAAAAATTGAAGTTTTAGGCGAATATCTCAGTAACTATGGCACTTAGGAGTTCCAATTTTGGTAGGGAGGTTCCTAGAGACGGCATAAATGCATTGTCATTTAAAATTTTGGACTGCCACGCCCCCTTTTCCCACAAGATATAAAATAGCGTACAGTATTGTTATATCAAATTCATTTGAAGACAAAATATATCAAACTATCCTGAAAGTTGCATACAAATCAGACTATAAACAAAAGAGCTAGACATGTAAGAAAGTTAATAATTGAACGCAATGTCAATGCATGTGTGCAAGCGAGACAGAAACATACAAACATGTAAGCGAACGTTTTCGCTGCTTTCTAGCGGCAGCGCTGCCCGCGAATGCTGGTCGTCCCGACCAATTGTGTGCGTGCATACATGTAACGTCAAATGTATATGTGCATACATACAAACAGATAATATACTCGGATACCGATTATATTGAAATAATCGGGAATAAAATGCAGAGAGTATTCTACGTTTGGGCGTGCTCGACTGTACTTTTCTTTCTTGTTTATTTTTGACCGGTTTGTCCTATGGGAGCTATAGGCTATAGTTGTCCGATCCGAACCAAACTTGGTGAGGATTGTTATAATGGTTCTATACACATATTGTGTGAATTTGGTCACTCTAGCTCTAGTCGTTTTCAAGTTACGGTGTTGTGAAAATAGTTTTTTACAATTTGCGGGGGCGGTGGGGGGCGTGGCAAAAATTTGAAATATACTTGCACTGCGTACACTACAGACGGACTTTCATTCCAAATTTGGTGTCTCTAGCTCTTGTAGTTTAGAAGATCCAGGTGTTCATACAGACGGACGGACGGACAGACAGACGGACAGACGGACATCGCTATATCGTCTCGGCTGTTGGTGCTGATCAAGAATATATAAACTTTATGGGGTCGGAAAAGCCTCCTTCTACCTGTTACGCACATTTCGCTTCAGACAAACCTAATAGACCCCTATACTCTTTTTTAGAGTACGGGGTCTAAAAATCGAGCGAGCCGACTGTATAAGACCCCGTACTCACAGAAGTGCGCATTTTCCATACGAAACGGAAGAAAAGCTGAGTGATTCACATTTTGTATACATACATATTTAAATACAAATGTATGTAAATATATACACAATTTCCTAACTTGGCTTATTTTAAAAATAAGCAGTGTTTTACAATTTGAAATTATTATTTTAAATTTAAATTGAAATAAAAAAAAAAATGATAATCAAAACAATTCACTGACGGGATTCGAACCTGGGACTTCACGCACACGCGTCAGAGCCCTAACAGCTGCACCACGCCCCTCTCTTAAAAGTGCTCGACTATCTGCATTTACATGTAATATTTTTTTGTTATTTGTCCCTGACGGCGCTCGAACTCATGATCCCGGGTTCACCTACAAGTGCGAAGAATTAGATCAGGCATCTTTACTACTTAGACCACACTCCGCATTGAAGTTTATGTAAATAATTAAAATTTAAAAAGTAAACAAATAGCATTTTGTCACTGACTGGATTCAAACCTTGGACCCCGACGTACGAATCGCGCATCTCTACTACCTAGACCACGCTCCCTACTGAAGTTGCAGTAGCTAAACGTAGAGTTAAATCTTTTATAATAATTGTTTAGTTAACACACTGCACTGCTTGCTGCAGTTTGTGTTCTTCTTCTATTGCAAGCAGTGTAAACAAACAATTTATTCATAAAACTCAGCATTTTTGATTAATTTATTTTATATGTTGTTGTTGTCCGATTTGAACCAAATTTGGTGAGGACACTTTTAATAATTATACACACATCCTGTGTGAGTTTGGTTGCGATCGGCCAACTAACATTACATGTCTTCATACAAATTTTTTATTTTTGACCGATTTGTCCTATGGGAGCTATAGGCTATAATTGTCGGATCCGGATCAAACTTGGTGAGGATAGTTATATTGGTACCATACGCATAATGTGTGAATTTAGTCTCTCTAGCTCTAGTCGTTTTCAAGTTATGGTGATGTGAAAATAGTTTTTTACAATTTGCGGGGGCGGTAGGGGGCGTGGCAAAAATTTGAAATAAACTTAACCTGCCTGACATATAGACGGACTTTCATTCCAAATTTGGCTGCTCTAGCTCTTGTAGTTTAAAAGATCTAGGTGTTCATACGGACGGACGGACAGACAGACGGACAGACGGACATTGCTATATCGTCTCGGCTGTTGATGCTGATCAAGAATATATATACTTTATGGGGTCGGCCACGCCTCCTTCTGCCTGTTACGCACATTTCGCTTCAGACAAACTTAATAGACCCCTATACTCTTTTTTAGAGTACGGGGTCTAACAAGAAAGAATGCTATAGTCGCCTCGCGACTTTAGGATACCCGTTACTCAGTTAAATTATATTATTAACAATATAATATATTATTAATAATATTAATAATATTACAATCGGTTAGGTAATCGACCCTATTGATTTGAATTCAGATGACTTGAGAAACGCAGAAAATTTTCATACAAAATCATATTTACAGCGTTTTTTTGACCGATCGTCCCTATGGGAGCTATACGATATAGTCGTCCGATTTGGATGAAACTTAGTCAATATGTTTATATTATTGACAGATATATTCTGTGTAAGTTTCACTTCGATTGGTTGGCCAACGCAAAAGTTATTCATATAAATTCATATTTGGAGCGTATTTTTGACCGATTGTCCCTATGGGAGCTATATGATATAGTTGTCCGATTTGGATCAAACTTAGTCAATATGTTTATATTATTGACAGATATATTCTGTGTAAGTTTCACTTCGATTGGTTGGCCAACGCAAAAGTTATTCATATAAATTCATATTTGGAGCGTATTTTTGACCAATTGTCCCTATGGGAGCTATATGATATAGTTGTCCGATTTGGATCAAACTTGGTCAGTATACGTAACGTGTACTTTCTGTGTCAATTTGGTTTAGATAGCATTACTAACAAAAAAGTTTTCTATACTAAAACATGCTTTTTTTACCTGTTTTTACCTTTGTATGCACATAGAACGCCCTAAAGTGGGCGTGTCAAAAAACAAAAGCAAACTTGTACTGCTTGGGCATTTTATCTTTCGTTTGCGACCACTCGGGCCTTTCTAGCTCTTATAGTCTCTGAGATCCTTTTGTTCACACAGACGGACAGACGGACGGACGGACAGACGGACAGACGGACATGGCTATATCGACTCGGCTAATCATGCTGATCAAGAATATATATACTTTATGGGGTCTGCCATGTCTCCTTCTCCCTGTTACATACATTGCAACGAATACAATATACCCTTTTACTCTAAGGGTAACGGGTATAATAAAAAAAAAAAAATAAGAAAAAATTTAATAACTTTATCATTAATACTTAAAATAATTAATTACGTTATTTTTTAAAAGGAGGGAGATGTAGCATGCGTACATACATATATACATACATGTGAATAAGGCAACATCACTTTGTTGTTATGCCAATAGAATGTATACATAAGGCTGCAACACTTTGTTGTTATGCCAATGGAATGTATACATAAGCAGCGACTTTGTCGCAGCGCGTTTAATGCTAAGTGCCCTCTGCACATATTCAAGTGCAGATGACAAATGATCCGCACTTGATGGCAACGACCGCCCAAATAGCTAAGTCACCGTTCTCACGCTTGACCGTCGCTATGTATATATATGTGCGCGCATGACTCTCTCAGACCCTCTTTATATATATAATATATAATAAGCATAAACCAATGTATGTAAAACGGCTGCTCACTGCTTCACGGTGGACAGCTCGAACTCCAAAAGAACATTCAATAAAGTACGATCAGAGCAGACAGAAGTCTCTCTATAAACTAAACTGGACTATTAATTATTATTGGAAATATAACACTACACCGACTTTCATTCCAAATTTGGTGGCTCTAGCTCTTGTAGTTTAGAAGATCCAGGTGCTCATACAGACGGACGGACGGACAGACGGACATTGCTATATCGTCTCGGCTGTTGATACTGATCAAGAATATATATTCTTAATGGGGTCGGAAAAGCCTTCTTCTACCTGTTACGCACATTTCGCTTTAGACAAACTTAATAGACCCCTATACTCTTATTTAGAGTACGGGGTCTAAAAATTAATTCATTTTGTCAGCATTCTGACGCTTTTGCTCGTCTACGCGCAAGTTAAATTGATGCCAATGTTCCAATCGCATATCTGAAGATTTGAAAAGATTTTAAAAGGAATGCTCTATCACAAATAATATTTATAAATTCCTATCGATTAAAATAATTATATTTAATTTTATGGTTAAGTAAGAAAATCAAATTTTGGTATGGTATGTATTGTAACATGAACATAAGTTGTTATATAAATATATCCCAATCCATTTGAAGTTCAAACAGCACATCGTTCGTCTTCAGGCCTGTCGACTATAAAGGAGTAAAAGCAGCTGAAATCACGTGTGTAATACTGGTTAAGCCACATCACAAATGAGTAAGTTAAAATAATAATTTATATAATAACTTGTAAAGACGATTCCCAGCCGGGGTACAGATCTCAGTCTGCCCAGGGTCGCTCTTTGCAAGAAATTTGTTTAATGCAATGACGCTGCAGTTCGGGTGCGGGTGACGTGAGAAAGAGCGAAAACGACATGCGGAACAGAACACTATTGGGGGGAAGGTAACGACGCGCCGGGATAGTCCCACGGCAGGCGGGAAGAGACCCTCGCCTATCTACGGGAAAGGGAAAAGAGTTCAATACGCCGGGATAGTCCCACGGCAGCCGGGAAAAGGCCCTCGCCTATCTACAGGAAAGAAAATAGAACTCAATGTGCCGGGATAGTCCCACGGCAGGCGGGAAGAGACCCTCGCCTATTTATGAGAAAGTGGTTAGAGGTAGTGGAGAGAAAGTAAGAAACGCTTTGTGTTGTCTTTTACAATCGTTTATTATCTATTAGAACTGCCACGTATGGCCCTGTGGTGCCCTGCTGTGTTGATAAAAAATTGTTATCGATATCAACGTGACTGTTTTGCAACCCTGAATTAATTCATTCTATTGTCTGCGACGAACGCACTAACTTGTATCTCTTGAAAGTAATAAAAATATAATTTGCGCATTATTAAAGTGAACAGGTTATGGGCCCAGAATTACGCGAGTAACGGGCAAGAAAGACTGATATAAGTTTGCGGTTTGACACGACGTAAGGCGCGTGGTAAAATGAGTTCATTTTACCAAATTGAAAAATTGGATGTAGGGAATTATGATTCCTGGAGCATTCAGATGCGCAGCGTGTTGGTTCACGCAGAAGTCTGGAAGGTGGTTGGCGAGCCTAGGCCAATCGAGGATCGAGCGGTATGGGATGCACTCAATGAGAAAGCTTTTTCGCCGGTGTGTCGTTATGAAACGATACGGTTGGTTTTGGCCTTGGCAGTTGAGTTGAAACTCTATGTGCACCAAATGGATGTGTGCACGGCTTATCTAAACAGTGAGCTGAACGATGTAGTCTACATGAAGCAGTGGACAAGGCTAGAACGCAGCAGGTATTAAGGCTCAACAAGGCGATATACGGTTTAAAACAGGCAGGAAGGGAATGGAATGCCACACTGAACGCAGCGTTGTGCGATATTGGATTCAGTTCATGTCAGATGGAACCATGCTTGTATCAGCAGGACATCGAGGGAAGACTATGTCTGCTACTAGTCTATGTGGACGATTTGCTGATAGCTTGTCAGGAAAAGGAGGATTTGATTCAGATCAAGTCAAAGATTGCGACGAAGTTCGAATGCGTCGATAAAGGTCAGTTGCAAATGTTCCTTGGCATGCAGATAGAACGAGATGGCGAGATCGGTAATATAGCGATAAACCAGGCGCTCTATATCAAGGACATGTTGGCAAGACATAACATGTTGTCATGCCGGACTGCAGCGACACCATTGGATGCTGGATTTCAGGTGGGTTGCAGCAGCGAAAATTGCGTGATTGAGGATGCTACAGCATATCAGTCAGCAATCGGCGAGTTGATGTGGCTGGCACTTACTTCGAGGCCAGACATTTATCATGCAGTTGTGAAATTGGCACAAAGGAACAAGAACCCGCATGGAGAACATCTTTTGGGAGTTAAGCATGTCATGCGGTATCTGGCAGGATCGGTGGATTTAAAGATAAACTATCGAGCAGGCGGCCAGGCGCTAACTGGATATGTGGATGCGGATTGGGGCGGTGATGCAAGCAATCGGCGGTCATACACAGGATATGTTTTCTTCTTAGCAGGAGGGCCAATATCATGGAAGTCAGAAAAGCAGAGTAGCGTGGCTTTGAGCAGTACAGAGGCTGAGTACATGGCTCTGTCTTCAGCGGCGAAGGAAGTGTTGCACTTGAGGCGACTGATAATTGAGATCGGTTGTGGAGAAGCAGACACATCTACGGTACTGTTTGGTGATAATCAGAGTGCACAGAATTTGGCCAAGAACCCAGCTTACCATGTCCGGTCGAAGCATATCGACATTAGGCATCATTTCATCCGGGAGGTGGTCCAAGGAGGCGATATTGAGTTGCGGTATATTGCAACAAATGAAATGATTGCTGATGTATTTACAAAAAGTCTGCCAAAGCAGAAGCATTGTCATTTTGTTAAATTGTTAAGTTTAAGTTGAATTAAAAAATGTATTTGGCAATGCAAACAGGTTCACATTGAGGAAGGGTGTTGATAAAAAATTGTTATCGATATCAACGTGACTGTTTTGCAACCCTGAATTAATTCATTCTATTGTCTGCGACGAACGCACTAACTTGTATCTCTTGAAAGTAATAAAAATATAATTTGCGCATTATTAAAGTGAACATGCTGCACTGCCTAATGCCGGCCCTGGCGGCCGCTGCCATCGACTTACGTGCAGTGTTCTCGTTTCAGACGCGCCAACTTGCGACGTCTGCACACTTCTAAGTCCGATCGAAAAGTGACGCGACGCTCTCGATCGCGCAGCGCAGAAGCCGTCGCAGCCCAACTCCACCACGAAAGCTCTCTCTTCACCACGGAGTTTTTGTGCAGAGTTGCACCCGACGGCCCCCGCGCTGCCGATAGAGGGCGCCGCGTCCTTAATACAAACTCCTACCGCTATGAAAACTATAACTAAACCGCCTTCATTGGCGCCGAAAACAAACTTAAAAATTTACATAAGGTTCAATACTTAAAACTACCTAAATCAATAATTCATGACACGCCTTCATTGGCTCGCTTATCAGCTACAAAGATAAAAAACTAAAAACAACAATGTAAGGCGGTCAATTCTGGGGCCGCCTTACACCCCCCCCCTTTCTCCGCAGAGGTGACCACCACCGCTCCTGCCTTGGTGATGGTCACATTCAATGTTTGGTCGCCGTCGTCCACCCTGAATCGGGTGCGGCGATAGTTGCTCCTTTCCGCGGGTCGAGGGTTGCGCGACGGTCTGTCGCCCATTCCCCAGCCGCTGCCTGCGGACTCCTCATTCGTTTCCACGAACGGGCCGATCGCGTGCTCATCGCTCTCTCTGTCGCTGCCCCTTGCTTCCGCGACCTTAGCCTCCGATACCACCACATGCTCGGCGTCCTTCAGGGGTGAACCGACCCCAGGGGGATAGCCCTCCCTGTTGTGGTTCCCCTCATCTGCGACCTTCGGGGTCGCGTCGATTGAGGCGGCTCCGCACCCCGTATCCTCCTCGCAACTCCGACGTTGTGGCTGCCGACTCTCCTTTCTTTCGGGGAGTAGGTCGACTACAGGGGGACAGCGTTCCCCGTCAGACTCTCTGCAGTCGCTCTCCCCTACTCTCTGGGCCAGAATCGCTAGCTCGTCCTCCGGCAACACCACCCGAGCTGGCCCGTCGTCGGGGTCCATCACCATGACCGACCGCCCTGGTGACGGGGGCTCCTCAAAATACGGTGGGGTGCACCGTAGCCCGGGGGCGTGGATGTAGACCGTTGTGGTGGACATTTTCATCGCCATGAACGCATCTTCTAGCCTCTCAAACACGTGGGTGGTCGACCGGATGACCGTGTGCAGCGGCCTTGCCTCCGGCCGAGAACGATGGAATGGCCTCCCTCGGCGGGGATCCCCCCGGTTTGCACGCGCTCGCGGCTCGGGGAACGGCTCCGTGTCGTCGCTGCTCACGTCCTCCACGTGACATCCGTCGGCTGCTTCCTCCTCGCTGCTTATAGTTATGATTTCGTCCTCCATCTGAAACTTAAAATAATCAACTACTGTTCCTTAACCTCCTATCAGTTCCCTATCAGTGCAGCTAACAAAGTACAGAAATTCTTAATGTTAATTATGTTTAGTTATGCGACGTTTGGGGTGTTAGAAATTGTTAGATACGGAGGTGGGGTGATGATTAGTTACTGCGTTGGCCCTCCTGCCGCGCCTTGGATGCGCCACCCTCGCTGCCGTCTTGCCGCGCGGTGAGGATTGTTATAATGGTTCTATACACATATTGTGTGAATTTGGTCTCTCTAGCTCTAGTCGTTTTCAAGTTACGGTGTTGTGAAAATAGTTTTTTACAATTTGCGGGGGCGGTGGGGGGCGTGGCAAAAATTTGAAGTAAACTTGCACTCCGTACACTACAGACGGACTTTCATTCCAAATTTGGTGTCTCTAGCTCTTGTAGTTTAGAAGATCCAGGTGTTCATACAGACGGACGGACGGACAGACAGACGGACAGACGGACATCGCTATATCGTCTCGGCTGTTGATGCTGATCAAGAATATATATACTTTATGGGGTCGGAAAAGCCTCCTTCTACCTGTTACGCACATTTCGCTTCAGACAAACCTAATAGACCCCTATACTCCTTTTTAGAGTACGGGGTCTAAAAATCTTAATATTAGCATAATATACACAAAAAAAAAATAAAACAAAAAAAACAAGAAAGAATGCTATAATCGCCTCGCGACTTTAGGATACCCGTTACTCAGTTTAATTATATTATTAACAATATAATAATATTAATAATATTACAATCGGTTAGGTAATCGACCCTATTGATTTTAATTCAGATGACTTGAGAAACGCAGAAAATTTTCATACAAAATCATATTTACAGCGTATTTTTGACCGATCGTCCCTATGGGAGCTATACGATATAGTCGTCCGATTTGGATGAAACTTAGTCAATATGTTTATATTATTGACAGATATATTCTGTGTAAGTTTCACTTCGATTGGTTGGCCAACGCAAAAGTTATTCATATAAATTCATATTTGGAGCGTATTTTTGACCGATTGTCCCTATGGGAGCTATATGATATAGTTGTCCGATTTGGATGAAACTTAGTCAATATGTTTATATTATTGACAGATATATTCTGTGTAAGTTTCACTTCGATTGGTTGGCCAACGCAAAAGTTATTCATATAAATTCATATTTGGAGCGTATTTTTGACCGATTGTCCCTATGGGAGCTATATGATATAGTTGTCAAACTTGGTCAGTATACGTTATCCCTAGACGTGTACTTTCTGTGTCAATTTGGTTTAGATAGCATTACTAACAAAAAAGTTTTCTATACTAAAACATGCTATTTTTACCTGTTTTTACCTTTGTATGCACATAGAACGCCCTAAAGTGGGCGTGTCAAAAAACAAAAGCAAACTTGTACTGCTTGGGCATTTTATCTTTCGTTTGCGACCACTCGGGCCTTTCTTGCTCTTATAGTCTCTAAGATCCTTTTGTTCACACAGACGGACAGACGGACAGACGGACGGACGGACAGACGGACAGACGGACAGACGGACATGGCTATATCGACTCGGCTTGTCATGCTGATCAAGAATATATATACTTTATGGGGTCTGCCATGTCTCCTTCTCCCTGTTACATACATTGCAACGAATACAATATACCCTTTTACTCTACGAGTAACGGGTATTTGTGTATTTGTAATAAAACAAAAAAAAAATAAGAAAAAATTTATTAACTTTATCATTAATACTTAAAATAATTAATTACGTTATTTTTTAAAAGGAGGGAGATGTAGCATGCGTACATACATATATACATACATGTGAATAAGGCAACATCACTTTGTTGTTATGCCAATAGAATGTATACATAAGGCTGCAACACTTTGTTGTTATGCCAATGGAATGTATACATAAGCAGCGACTTTGTCGCAGCGCGTTTAATGCTAAGTGCCCTCTGCACATATTCAAGTGCAGATGACAAATGATCCGCACTTGATGGCAACGACCGCCCAAATAGCTAAGTCACCGTTCTCACGCTTGACCGTCGCTATGTATATATATGTGCGCGCATGACTCTCTCAGACCCTCTTTATATATATAATATATAATAAGCATAAACCAATGTATGTAAAACGGCTGCTCACTGCTTCACGGTGGACAGCTCGAACTCCAAAAGAACATTCAATAAAGTACGATCAGAGCAGACAGAAGTCTCTCTATAAACTAAACTGGACTATTAATTATTATTGGAAATATAACACTACACCGACTTTCATTCCAAATTTGGTGGCTCTAGCTCTTGTAGTTTAGAAGATCCAGGTGCTCATACAGACGGACGGACGGACAGACGGACATTGCTATATCGTCTCGGCTGTTGATACTGATCAAGAATATATATTCTTAATGGGGTCGGAAAAGCCTTCTTCTACCTGTTACGCACATTTCGCTTTAGACAAACTTAATAGACCCCTATACTCTTATTTAGAGTACGGGGTCTAAAAATTAATTCATTTTGTCAGCATTCTGACGCTTTTGCTCGTCTACGCGCAAGTTAAATTGATGCCAATGTTCCAATCGCATATCTGAAGATTTGAAAAGATTTTAAAAGGAATGCTCTATCACAAATAATATTTATAAATTCCTATCGATTATATTTAATTTTATGGTTAAGTAAGAAAATCAAATTTTGGTATGGTATTATTGTAACATGAACATAAGTTGTTATATAAATATATTCCAATCCATTTGAAGTTCAAACAGCACATCGTTCGTCTTCAGGCCTGTCGACTATAAAGGAGTAAAAGCAGCTGAAATCACGTGTGTAATACTGGTTAAGCCACATCACAAATGAGTAAGTTAAAATAATAATTTATATAATAACTTGTAAAGACGATTCCCAGCCGGGGTACAGATCTCAGTCTGCCCAGGGTCGCTCTTTGCAAGAAATTTGTTTAATGCAATGACGCTGCAGTTCGGGTGCGGGTGACGTGAGAAAGAGCGAAAACGACATGCGGAACAGAACACTATTGGGGGAAGGTAACGACTCGCCGGGATAGTCCCACGGCAGGCGGGAAGAGACCCTCGCCTATCTACGGGAAAGGGAAAAGAGTTCAATACGCCGGGATAGTCCCACGGCAGCCGGGAAAAGGCCCTCGCCTATCTACAGGAAAGAAAATAGAACTCAATGTGCCGGGATAGTCCCACGGCAGGCGGGAAGAGACCCTCGCCTATTTATGAGAAAGTGGTTAGAGTTAGTGGAGAGAAAGTAAGAAACGCTTTGTGTTGTCTTTTACAATCGTTTATTATCTATTAGAACTGCCACGTATGGCCCTGTGGTGCCCTGCTGTGTTGATAAAAAATTGTTATCGATATCAACGTGACTGTTTTGCAACCCTGAATTAATTCATTCTATTGTCTGCGACGAACGCACTAACTTGTATCTCTTGA
The DNA here is from genome assembly GCA_018903735.1 of Drosophila cardini. Taxonomy (NCBI): domain Eukaryota; kingdom Metazoa; phylum Arthropoda; class Insecta; order Diptera; family Drosophilidae; genus Drosophila; species Drosophila cardini. The sequence continues at coordinate 44,084 of JAEIGM010000109.1, forward strand.
AAGTAATAAAAATATAATTTGCGCATTATTAAAGTGAACAGGTTATGGGCCCAGAATTACGCGAGTAACGGGCAAGAAAAGACTGATATAAGTTTGCGGTTTGACACGACGTAAGGCGCGTGGTAAAATGAGTTCATTTTACCAAATTGAAAAATTGGATGTAGGGAATTATGATTCCTGGAGCATTCAGATGCGCAGCGTGTTGGTTCACGCAGAATTCTGGAAGGTGGTTGGCGAGCCTAGGCCAATCGAGGATCCAGCGGTATGGGATGCACTCAATGAGAAAGCTTTTTCGCTGGTGTGTCGTTATGAAACGATACGGTTGGTTTTGGCCTTGGCAGTTGAGTTGAAACTCTATGTGCACCAAATGGATGTGTGCACGGCTTATCTAAACAGTGAGCTGAACGATGTAGTCTACATGAAGCAGTGGACAAGGCTAGAACGCAGCAGGTATTAAGGCTCAACAAGGCGATATACGGTTTAAAACAGGCAGGAAGGGAATGGAATGCCACACTGAACGCAGCGTTGTGCGATATTGGATTCAGTTCATGTCAGATGGAACCATGCTTGTATCAGCAGGACATCGAGGGAAGACTATGTCTGCTACTAGTCTATGTGGACGATTTGCTGATAGCTTGTCAGGAAAAGGAGGATTTGATTCAGATCAAGTCAAAGATTGCGACGAAGTTCGAATGCGTCGGTAAAGGTCAGTTGCAAATGTTCCTTGGCATGCAGATAGAACGAGATGGCGAGATCGGTAATATAGCGATAAACCAGGCGCTCTATATCAAGGACATGTTGGCAAGACATAACATGTTGTCATGCCGGACTGCAGCGACACCATTGGATGCTGGATTTCAGGTGGGTTGCAGCAGCTAAAATTGCGTGATTGAGGATGCTACAGCATATCAGTCAGCAATCGGCGAGTTGATGTGGCTGGCACTTACTTCGAGGCCAGACATTTATCATGCAGTTGTGAAATTGGCACAAAGGAACAAGAACCCGCATGGAGAACATCTTTTGGGAGTTAAGCATGTCATGCGGTATCTGGCAGGATCGGTGGATTTAAAGATAAACTATCGAGCAGGCGGCCAGGCGCTAACTGGATATGTGGATGCGGATTGGGGCGGTGATGCAAGCAATCGGCGGTCATACACAGGATATGTTTTCTTCTTAGCAGGAGGGCCAATATCATGGAAGTCAGAAAAGCAGAGTAGCGTGGCTTTGAGCAGTACAGAGGCTGAGTACATGGCTCTGTCTTCAGCGGCGAAGGAAGTGTTGCACTTGAGGCGACTGATAATTGAGATCGGTTGTGGAGAAGCAGACACATCTACGGTACTGTTTGGTGATAATCAGAGTGCACAGAATTTGGCCAAGAACCCAGCTTACCATGTCCGGTCGAAGCATATCGACATTAGGCATCATTTCATCCGGGAGGTGGTCCAAGGAGGCGATATTGAGTTGCGGTATATTGCAACAAATGAAATGATTGCTGATGTATTTACAAAAAGTCTGCCAAAGCAGAAGCGTTGTCATTTTGTTAAATTGTTAAGTTTAAGTTGAATTAAAAAATGTATTTGGCAATGCAAACAGGTTCACATTGAGGAAGGGTGTTGATAAAAAATTGTTATCGATATCAACGTGACTGTTTTGCAACCCTGAATTAATTCATTCTATTGTCTGCGACGAACGCACTAACTTGTATCTCTTGAAAGTAATAAAAATATAATTTGCGCATTATTAAAGTGAACATGCTGCACTGCCTAATGCCGGCCCTGGCGGCCGCTGCCATCGACTTACGTGCGGTGTTCTCGTTTCAGACGCGCCAACTTGCGACGTCTGCACACTTCTAAGTCCGATCGAAAAGTGACGCGACGCTCTCGATCGCGCAGCGCAGAAGCCGTCGCAGCCCAACTCCACCACGAAAGCTCTCTCTTCACCACGGAGTTTTCGTGCAGAGTTGCACCCGACGGCCCCCGCGCTGCCGATAGAGGGCGCCGCGTCCTTAATACAAGCTCCTACCGCTATGATAACTATAACTAAACCGCCTTCATTGGCGCCGAAAACAAACTTAAAAATTTACATAAGGTTCAATACTTAAAACTACCTAAATCAATAATTCATGACACGCCTTCATTGGCTCGCTTATCAGCTACAAAGATAAAAAACTAAAAACAACAATGTAAGGCGGTCAATTCTGGGGCCGCCTTACACCCCCCCTTTCTCCGCAGAGGTGACCACCACCGCTCCTGCCTTGGTGATGGTCACATTCAATGTTTGGTCGCCGTCGTCCACCCTGAATCGGGTGCGGCGATAGTTGCTCCTTTCCGCGGGTCGAGGGTTGCGCGACGGTCTGTCGCCCATTCCCCAGCCGCTGCCTGCGGACTCCTCATCCGTTTCCACGAACGGGCCGATCGCGTGCTCATCGCTCTCTCTGTCGCTGCCCCTTACTTCCGCGGCCTCAGCCTCCGATACCACCACATGCTCGGCGTCCTTCAGGGGTGAACCGACCCCAGGGGGATAGCCCTCCCTGTTGTGGTTCCCCTCATCTGCGACCTTCGGGGTCGCGTCGATTAAGGCGGCTCTGCACCCCGTATCCTCCTCGCAACTCCGACGTTGTGGCTGCCGACTCTCCTTTCTCTCGGGGAGTAGGTCGACTACAGGGGGACAGCGCTCCCCGTCGGACTCCCTGCAGTCGCTCTCCCCTACTCTCTGGGCCGGAATCGCTCGTCCTCCGGCAACACCACCCGAGCTGGCCCGTCGTCGGGGTCCATCACCATGACCGACCGCCCTGGTGACGGGGGCTCCTCAAAATACGGTGGGGTGCACCGTAGCCCGGGGGCGTGGATGTAGACCGTTGTGGTGGACATTTTCATCGCCATGAACGCATCTTCTAGCCTCTCAAACACGTGGGTGGTCGACCGGATGACCGTGTGCAGCGGCCTTGCCTCCGGCCGAGAACGATGGAATGGCCTCCCTCGGCGGGGATCCCCCCGGTTTGCACGCGCTCGCGGCTCGGGGAACGGCTCCGTGTCGTCGCTGCTCACGTCCTCCACGTGACATCCGTCGGCTGCTTCCTCCTCGCTGCTTATAGTTATGATTTCGTCCTCCATCTGAAACTTAAAATAATCAACTACTGTTCCTTAACCTCCTTGTTAGTTCATAAGCATAGTTAGGTAGTTTTAGAAACCATTGAAGTATTAGTATAAGAAAGTATGATGAATTGTTAGTATAAGAAGTCAAATGGAATTATTGAATTGTCTAGATGTGTAAGCTAATCTCTTATATTTAAGCTAGCGAGTAAGTTCTTGTTTTCGGCAATGCAGCTGTCGCGAGCGGCTGGCAGTTGATTTTGTACATCTCGCAATACCACACGCACACCGCCAGCCTCTCCGCGTTTTGACAGTCCTATTAAATTGTAACGTTTACGAAATTGCAATTTGTTTTATTTAACTTTGTTAAATAATTGTTTTCGATTTTTCATTGGCGCCCCAGCAGGGACTTTCATTCGTGGTCGTTGGTCTTCTAGACATTTCGAGGCTTGGTGTGTTTGCGTGTCGGTTCGGTATTTGTTTTAGTGATTTCCCTGGAGCTGTTGGCCTTAGGAATACTCTGGACTTAGATCACCTGGATTTGTGGATCAAGTTGGAATTAACTGGAGAAAATGCCCAGAATTGAGCCAATGAGCGACTCTTCTGATGACCAGGTAACAGTGCCCAAACGAGTCAGTGCATAGGTGATATTAGAAAGTGCAGGCTTAGAAGCGGCACATATTTAAAGTACATATCTAAGTACCGCTCCCTTTGTTGCACATAATAGACATTGCGTTTCGGCACTGGTAAATTTGATTTTAGTGAATAACTCGAAGCAAAACATAAAAACCCAAAATTAATAAAACAAACGAAAAAGCATAAATAAAAGTGAAATATTGACTTAAATTGTGTACTTGAATTTATTTATATACGCATATACATATTCGCCGTTTCTCTTAATTCCGCTATTCGCTAAGATCTCGATACGTTCGGTGGTGGGTTTTGACCTTTGCTTCTTACTTTTCGCTTCAGTTCTTGCACATAAGCAAAAGCGCGGTTAGCAGGTATATGCATACAGTTGGTGGAATTTAACTTTCGTTGTTTTACTTTACTTATTCGTTTTTCGTTTTGCTTGCGCCAGCGCTGCTTATGCTTAAACATCAGCGCTAACAGACATACATACATACATACATATGTACGCTGAGCGGCTGCACTTTCGTATAGTTGTTATTGGCAAATCGTTCGTTTACATATACGTGTGTTGTTGTTGTTTGCACAGAGCGCAGTCCACGCCTGTATAAATATAATCAGCCGAATATCGCTAATTGGGTGATTATCGTTACGCAGTCGCTTGTGAGTTCGAGTGTTTAATTGTTTGTTGTTGCTGCCAGCGCATATCTGCATACGCGCTGCTGCGTTAGCTTCTCTTATCTCTGTGATTCGAGAAGGCAGTCTACTTAGTCAGCTGATTGACTTTATTCATCTGATTATCTTTGTTAGCCAGTGGTGTTGATCGGCTAACTATCTTTAATCAGCTGATTATCTTTAATCATCTGATTATCTTCGCTCGTATTATCGGTCAACTATCTGTAATCAGTTGATTATCTTTAATCATCTGATTATCTTTAACCATCTGATTATCTTCGGTCATTCGATTCTTTATTAGCTGATTTTTCGTGAGGTAGTACACTTACGTGCACTCAAATAGATCCACATTTAAAAAAAAAAAAAAGTTTTTAATATGGCACACAAATCAGATCCGAATGATACCGTTCTTCTTGGCGAGGAAACTTGTCTCAGTGCTCGTTTAAGCCAATTATTCGTAAAATTAGAAAAGGTAGAGAGCGACATTGAGAGACAACGGAGTTCACTCGTTAATAAAATGGTGAACCCAAGCAAATTTGAAATTCAGTGCCGGCTAGACATTCTAAATTCGTACATTACTAAAGCCATGGACCTTCAGTCAGAGATCGATGTAATAGATCCTGACAATACTAGCCGCGCAATGCTGGAGGAAACGTGTATTCTGGCCCGATCATCGTATATGTCTGCCCTTAGCGCGTACCACGCGTCCGAAAACGTACCTCCAGTATCTCACCATTCTCACCTGCCCAAACTTAAATTGCCTAAATTCAGCGGTAAACATTCAGAATATAGGCAGTTTATCGGTCTGTTTAATAGTTTGGTAGATTCTGATCGCTCGCTATCAAACATTGAGAAATTCAACCATTTGATATCGTGCTTATCAGATGAGGCGTTAGGTACCATCAGAGCTTTTCAGGTGTCTGATGCAAACTACCCAAAGGCATTAGAGAGCCTAAGTAGAGTGTACGACAACAAATGTCTGATATTTTTTGACACCCTTGCCCAGTTGTTCGATATTGAGCCAATGTATAAGCCATCGGCAATTGGAATTCGCACAATGGTAGACTCGGTATCAGCAATTTTTGATTCGTTAATGTCAGTTGGAGATGAGCAAGACTTCGCTAACGCTATTTTGATACACATAGTCATGTCTAAGGTTGATCCTCATACAAAGTCGAAGTATGAGGAGCAACTGGACTATAATACATTACCGAAATGGGCCGATTGTGTTGTGGCTTTGAACAGGCGATATCAGCATTTGTCTGCTGAAGAAAGTTCAAAGTCTAGGATGAAGCAAAAATCCGACATGAAACCTGCCAAAAAGTCGTCATTTGCATGCACGAATGTCGAGAAAGTAGTTGAACCCTCATGCAGCTTTTGCAGTGCTAACCATATGATTGGAAATTGCCAAGGGTTCGCAGCATTGCCAGTTGACGAAAGATTTAATTTCGTAAAATCTAGTCAACTTTGTATTAATTGCTTGCATTCAGGGCACAGAGTGTCCAACTGTACTGCGTCGAAGTGTAGAGTTTGTTCTCATCCTCATAACACTCTCCTTCACAAATACGCATTAGAAACAGTACAAGCATCCGCTCATCCTGCCCATGTGAACCATGTTGCTAGCGAAGTCGACCAAGTAATCCTTGCAACTGCAGTTGTAACAGTTCGAGACAAAAGCGAAACGCTAGAGCCTTGTTGGATTCAGGCTCGCAGGTAAACTTTATAACGGAAGAGCTCGCTCAAGCTTTGCGCCTTCAACGCAAAAATAAGTGCTTGACCGTAAAGTCGGTTGGACAGGCTATATTGACAGCAAAGAGCGAGGTATCGACGATAGTTTCGTCTCGAGCAACGAGACACCAGTTTAGCGCCGATTTTTGGGTGCTAAAGTCAATTTGTAGCAGGCAGCCAGACTGTGATCTTCCCGTCAATCGGTGGAAGATTCCATCCAATGTCGAACTGGCTGACCCTCAATTTCATAGACCCCAAGAAATAGATATGCTTCTGGGAGCAGACTCCTTTTTCGACTTGCTACGTAGTGGACAAATAAGATTGGCGAATAAAGGTCCAGTGCTGCAAAGGACGTTGCTTGGTTGGGTGGCATCAGGGCGGTGCGGGAAAATTCGTACCAAGAGCCCAGTATGCTGCTCAGTGATGCAACACAGACAAGAAGCTGTCCCAGAGACAAGTGTTTCGGAAAATTATTCTGCAGAACACTTTGTTTGCGAACAAAGCTTTCGGGACAGCATTTGGAAATTGCCGACAGGACATTTTGGAATCAGTGTGTCATGCAAGACTGATCCCAAACTGCTCCAATGTCCCCCAGAAATAGTTAAAAGACAGGTTCTCTCGGTAGAACGTAGAGGTTTTAATGCTAAAATCAATATTATGTATTTGAGTTTCGTAAACGAGTATCGTGTACTTGGTCGCTTGTCCGTCTCAGATGCAAAAGTTCCACCAGGACCACATTACACCGTTTCACACCAGTGCGTCCTGAGTCCTGAGAGCAGTTCCACCACACTTCGAGCGATGTTTGACGTCTCGCGTAAGCCAACATCACCACACGCTGCTAACAAGTTTCTGATGGTGGAACATACTACTCAGAGGGATCTAATTCGTTCATGTCGTAAGTTCGGTCTGAACCGATATGCCTTAACGGCAAATATCAAACGGGGAAAAAGGCAGGTGCCCGAAATTCTCGTAGTGGGCGAACGTCAATTGGCAAAATGGTTTTCAAACCATTTATACGTATTAAAAGAAGGCGGAAATAAGAAACGTTTGATTTCCAATGATGCCGATTCGACAAATACGCTTGGCATGAGGAGGACACCAAGGTCGGATACTTTTCAGTATCGCTTGGAAGGTAGCTTCGCCAAATTAAGTCCTACCAAGCGGAAAACATTGTTTGATGGGTTTGAGTTTTTATATTAGCCCAAATATACGCATTGGACCTATGTCGAATCGAGAGTGCGAGTGTCTGGAATGATTCAGAAATCGCACTACATTGTATAAAAGTTCCCCTTTATTATTAGCAACATTCGTAGCCAATCGAGTTGCAGGCATCAAAGGGATGGCCATTGATGTATCTTGGAGACATGGACCGACACTATCAAGAGGGTGTGACGTTCCGAAACTCAAATTTTGTCGGAAACTGGTAACAGTGGATCAACTAAGATCAATAATCATTAGAAATACAAACTGTCGAACTCGAGAAGATACTGCCGAACCCACCCAGCGAGGGGCGCTTATGTTAGTTCATAAGCATAGTTAGGTAGTTTAAGAAACCATTGAAGTATTAGTATAAGAAAGTATGATGAATTGTTAGTATAAGAAGTCAAATGGAATTATTGAATTGTCTAGATGTGTAAGCTAATCTCTTATATTTAAGCTAGCGAGTAAGTTCTTGTTTTCGGCAATGCAGCTGTCGCGAGCGGCTGGCAGTTGATTTTGTACATTTCGCAATCACCACACGCACACCGCCAGCCTCTCCGCGTTTGACAGTCTTAATAAATTGTAACTTTTACGGAATTGCAATTTGTTTTATTTAAATTAGTTAAATATCTGTTTTTCGATTTTTCATTCGCGCCCGAGCAGGGACTTTAATTCGTGGTCGTTAGTCTTTTGGACATTTCTAGGCTTGGTGTGTTTGCGTGTCGGTTCGGTAGTTGGTTTTGTGATTTCCCTGGAGCTGTTGGCCTTAGGAATACTCTGGACTTAGATCACCTGGATTTGTGGATCAAGTTGGAATTAACTGGAGAAAATGCCCAGAATTGAGCCAATGAGCGACTCTTCTGATGACCAGGTAACAGTGCCCAAACGAGTCAGTGCATAGGTGATATTAGAAAGTGCAAGCTTAGAAGCGGCACATATTTAAAGTACATATCTAAGTACCGCTCCCTTTGTTGCACATAATAGACATTGCGTTTCGGCACTGGTAAATTTGATTTTAGTGAATAACTCGAAGCAAAACATAAAAACCCAAAATTAATAAAACAAACGAAAAAGCATAAATAAAAGTGAAATATTGACTTAAATTGTGTACTTGAATTTATTTATATACGCATATACATATTCGCCGTTTCTCTTAATTCCGCTATTCGCTAAGATCTCGATACGTTCGGTGGTGGGTTTTGACCTTTGCTTCTTACTTTTCGCTTCAGTTCTTGCACATAAGCAAAAGCGCGGTTAGCAGGTATATGCATACAGTTGGTGGAATTTAACTTTCGTTGTTTTACTTTACTTATTCGTTTTTCGTTTTGCTTGCGCCAGCGCTGCTTATGCTTAAACATCAGCGCTAACAGACATACATACATACATACATATGTACGCTGAGCGGCTGCACTTTCGTATAGTTGTTATTGGCAAATCGTTCGTTTACATATACGTGTGTTGTTGTTGTTTGCACAGAGCGCAGTCCACGCCTGTATAACTATAATCAGCCGAATATCGCTAATTGGGTGATTATCGTTACGCAGTCGCTTGTGAGTTCGAGTGTTTAATTGTTTGTTGTTGCTGCCAGCGCATATCTGCATACGCGCTGCTGCTTTAGCTTCTCTTATCTCTGTGATTCGAGAAGGCAGTCTACTTAGTCAGCTGATTAACTTTATTCATCTGATTATCTTTGTTAGCCAGTGGTGTTGATCGGCTAACTATCTTTAATCAGCTGATTATCTTTAATCATCTGATTATCTTCGCTCGTATTATCGGTCAACTATCTGTAATCAGTTGATTATCTTTAATCATCTGATTATCTTTAACCATCTGATTATCTTCGGTCATTCGATTCTTTATTAGCTGATTTTTCGTGAGGTAGTACACTTACGTGCACTCAAATAGATCCACATTTAAAAAAAAAAAAAAAAAAAGTTTTTAATATGGCACACAAATCAGATCCGAATGATACCGTTCTTCTTGGCGAGGAAACTTGTCTCAGTGCTCGTTTAAGCCAATTATTCGTAAAATTAGAAAAGGTAGAGAGCGACATTGAGAGACAACGGAGTTCACTCGTTAATAAAATGGTGAACCCAAGCAAATTTGAAATTCAGTGCCGGCTAGACATTCTAAATTCGTACATTACTAAAGCCATGGACCTTCAGTCAGAGATCGATGCAATAGATCCTGACAATACTAGCCGCGCAATGCTGGAGGAAACGTGTATTCTGGCCCGATCATCGTATATGTCTGCCCTTAGCGCGTACCACGCGTCCGAAAACGTACCTCCAGTATCTCACCATTCTCACCTGCCCAAACTTAAATTGCCTAAATTCAGCGGTAAACATTCAGAATATAGGCAGTTTATCGGTCTGTTTAATAGTTTGGTAGATTCTGATCGCTCGCTATCAAACATTGAGAAATTCAACCATTTGATATCGTGCTTATCAGATGAGGCGTTAGGTACCATCAGAGCTTTTCAGGTGTCTGATGCAAACTACCCAGCCTAAGTAGAGTGTACGACAACAAATGTCTGATATTTTTTGACACCCTTGCCCAGTTGTTCGATATTGAGCCAATGTATAAGCCATCGGCAATTGGAATTCGCACAATGGTAGACTCGGTATCGGCAATTTTTGATTCGTTAATGTCAGTTGGAGATGAGCAAGACTTCGCTAACGCAATTCTCATACACATAGTCATGTCTAAGGTTGATCCTCATACAAAGTCGAAGTATGAGGAGCAACTGGACTATAATACATTACCGAAATGGGCCGATTGTGTTGTGGCTTTGAACAGGCGATATCAGCATTTGTCTGCTGAAGAAAGTTCAAAGTCTAGGATGAAGCAAAAATCCGACATGAAACCTGCCAAAAAGTCGTCATTTGCATGCACGAATGTCGAGAAAGTAGTTGAACCCTCATGCAGCTTTTGCAGTGCCAACCATATGATTGGAAATTGCCAAGGGTTCGCAGCATTGCCAGTTGACGAAAGATTTAATTTCGTAAAATCTAGTCAACTTTGTATTAATTGCTTGCATTCAGGGCACAGAGTGTCCAACTGTACTGCGTCGAAGTGTAGAGTTTGTTCTCATCCTCATAACACTCTCCTTCACAAATACGCATTAGAAACAGTACAAGCATCCGCTCATCCTGCCCATGTGAACCATGTTGCTAGCGAAGTCGACCAAGTAATCCTTGCAACTGCAGTTGTAACAGTTCGAGACAGGTTTGGTCAAAAGCGAAACGCTAGAGCCTTGTTGGATTCAGGCTCGCAGGTAAACTTTATAACGGAAGAGCTCGCTCAAGCTTTGCGCCTTCAACGCAAAAATAAGTGCTTGACCGTAAAGTCGGTTGGACAGGCTATATTGACAGCAAAGAGCGAGGTATCGACGATAGTTTCGTCTCGAGCAACGAGACACCAGTTTAGCGCCGATTTTTGGGTGCTAAAGTCAATTTGTAGCAGGCAGCCAGACTGTGATCTTCCCGTCAATCGGTGGAAGATTCCATCCAATGTCGAACTGGCTGACCCTCAATTTCATAGACCCCAAGAAATAGATATGCTTCTGGGAGCAGACTCCTTTTTCGACTTGCTACGTAGTGGACAAATAAGATTGGCGAATAAAGGTCCAGTGCTGCAAAGGACGTTGCTTGGTTGGGTGGCATCAGGGCGGTGCGGGAAAATTCGTACCAAGAGCCCAGTATGCTGCTCAGTGATGCAACATAGACAAGAAGCTGTCCCAGAGACAAGTGTTTCGGAAAATTATTCTGCAGAACACTTTGTTTGCGAACAAAGCTTTCGGGACAGCATTTGGAAATTGCCGACAGGACATTTTGGAATCAGTGTGTCATGCAAGACTGATCCCAAACTGCTCCAATGTCCCCCAGAAATAGTTAAAAGACAGGTTCTCTCGGTAGAACGTAGAGGTTTTAATGCTAAAATCAATATTATGTATTTGAGTTTCGTAAACGAGTATCGTGTACTTGGTCGCTTGTCCGTCTCAGATGCAAAAGTTCCACCAGGACCACATTACGCCGTTTCACACCAGTGCGTCCTGAGTCCTGAGAGCAGTTCCACCACACTTCGAGCGATGTTTGACGTCTCGCGTAAGCCAACATCGCCACACGCTGCTAACAAGTTTCTGATGGTGGAACATACTACTCAGAGGGATCTAATTCGTTCATGTCGTAAGTTCGGTCTGAACCGATATGCCTTAACGGCAAATATCAAACGGGGAAAAAGGCAGGTGCCCGAAATTCTCGTAGTGGGCGAACGTCAATTGGCAAAATGGTTTTCAAACCATTTATACGTATTAAAAGAAGGCGGAAATAAGAAACGTTTGATTTCCAATGATGCCGATTCGACAAATACGCTTGGCATGAGGAGGACACCAAGGTCGGATACTTTTCAGTATCGCTTGGAAGGTAGCTTCGCCAAATTAAGTCCTACCAAGCGGAAAACATTGTTTGATGGGTTTGCGTATATATTAGCCCAAATATACGCATTGGACCTATGTCGAATCGAGAGTGCGAGTGTCTGGAATGATTCAGAAATCGCACTACATTGTATAAAAAGTTCCCCTTTATTATTAGCAACATTCGTAGCCAATCGAGTTGCAGGCATCAAAGGGATGGCCATTGATGTATCTTGGAGACATGGACCGACACTATCAAGAGGGTGTGACGTTCCGAAACTCAAATTTTGTCGGAAACTGGTAACAGTGGATCAATTAAGATCAATAATCATTGTAGAAATACAAACTGTCGAACTCGAGAAGATACTGCTGAAACCAGCTCAGCGAGCAGAGCGCACAGTTACATTTGATAGACCAAAAAAGGATGATATCGTGCATCCAAGTTTGCAATTGCTGACCACATTGATTTACAAGTCAGGCGAGTTAGGAAGACAAGTTACTTTGACTCAGTTAGGAGTAGATTTGTGTGGCCCCCCAAATGTGTTGCCAAATATAAGAGGACGATTTCCGCTTAAGGTGTATATTGCAGTGGTTGCTTGTTTTGCTTCGAAGGCTGTTCATCTGAAATTTGTAGCAGACTTGTCCACTAATGTCTTTCTCTGTCCTTTGAACAGCTTCATCGCGCGACGTGGCATTCCCGGCCAGCCATACTTGGACAAGGCGACCAATTTCGTGGGGACGAGCAACCACTTAAAGGAGCGTCAGGACGCATTCAACCGGCAGAAGGGCAGGCTGCAGCTATTTGCAGCGGAGCGAGGGATGAAGTGGAGGTTCATCCCTCAGAGAGCGCCGCACGTCAAAGAACTGTGGGAAGCAGCAGGGAAGCCGGCCAGGCATCTGCCAATGCGGCAGATCGGCAGCGCGTCGCTCACCGACGCCGAGGTCCGAAGTCACCTGGCCAACGTGGAGGCGATGGCAAACTCACGGCCGCTGACACCGCTGGGCAGCGACGGAGAAGCGCTCACCCCAGGCCACTTCCTCGTCGGACAGCCGGTTCGTTCGCTGCCGCAAGAGTTCGAGCGGGTCACACGAAGCAGCGAAATTTCGTGCTCTCGCAGGTGGCAGCTGCTGTTCACGCCCAGACAGCGCTTCTGGCAAGCGTGGTCGAAGGATTGCGTCCGCAATCTTCAGCAGCGAGGGAAGTGGAAGGAGGCGGTCGACATCGTCAAGATTGGGGATCTCGTTGTGGTCCACGAGGACAACACGCCTCCTCAACGGTGGACAATGGGCCGCGTCGTGGACGTAACAACAGGAGGCGACGGGCGAATCAGGGTCGCCGACGTTGAAATGGGCATTGGCTTGTTCAAGCGCCCAATTGCGAAGCTAGCCATTAGATTGAAGGCGATCCCTTCAAGGTGGCCGGTGTTAGTTCATAAGCATAGTTAGGTAGTTTAAGAAACCATTGAAGTATTAGTATAAGAAAGTATGATGAATTGTTAGTATAAGAAGTCAAATGGAATTATTGAATTGTCTAGATGTGTAAGCTAATCTCTTATATTTAAGCTAGCGAGTAAGTTCTTGTTTTCGGCAATGCAGCTGTCGCGAGCGGCTGGCAGTTGATTTTGTACATCTCGCAATACCACACGCACACCGCCAGCCTCTCCGCGTTTTGACAGTCCTATTAAATTGTAACGTTTACGAAATTGCAATTTGTTTTATTTAACTTTGTTAAATAATTGTTTTCGATTTTTCACTCCTATCAGTTCCCTATCAGTGCAGCTAACAAAGTACAGAAATTCTTAATGTTAATTATGTTTAGTTATGCGACGTTTGGGGTGTTAGAAATTGTTAGATACGGAGGTGGGGTGATGATTAGTTACTGCGTTGGCCCTCCTGCCGCGCCTTGGATGCGCCACCCTCGCTGCCGTCTTGCCGCGCGGTGAGGATTGTTATAATGGTTCTATACACATATTGTGTGAATTTGGTCTCTCTAGCTCTAGTCGTTTTCAAGTTACGGTGTTGTGAAAATAGTTTTTTACAATTTGCGGGGGCGGTGGGGGGCGTGGCAAAAATTTGAAATAAACTTGCACTGCGTACACTACAGACGGACTTTCATTCCAAATTTGGTGTCTCTAGCTCTTGTAGTTTAGAAGATCCAGGTGTTCATACAGACGGACGGACGGACAGACAGACGGACCGACGGACATCGCTATATCGTCTCGGCTGTTGATGCTGATCAAGAATATATATACTTTATGGGGTCGGAAAAGCCTCCTTCTACCTGTTACGCACATTTCGCTTCAGACAAACCTAATAGACCCCTATACTCTTTTGTAGAGTACCGGGTCTAAAAATCTTAATATTAGCATAATATACACAAAAAAAAAATAAAACAAAAAAAAAATAAGAAAAAAAAATTAATAACTTTATCATTAATACTTAAAATAATTAATTACGTTATTTTTTAAAAGGAGGGGAGATGTAGCATGCGTACATACATATATACATACATGTGAATAAGGCAACATCACTTTGTTGTTATGCCAATAGAATGTATACATAAGGCTGCAACACTTTGTTGTTATGCCAATGGAATGTATACATAAGCAGCGACTTTGTCGCAGCGCGTTTAATGCTAAGTGCCCTCTGCACATATTCAAGTGCAGATGACAAATGATCCGCACTTGATGGCAACGACCGCCCAAATAGCTAAGTCAGCGTTCTCACGCTTGACCGTCGCTATGTATATATATGTGCGCGCATGACTCTCTCAGACCCTCTTTATATATATAATATATAATAAGCATAAACCAATGTATGTAAAACGGCTGCTCACTGCTTCACGGTGGACAGCTCGAACTCCAAAAAAACATTCAATAAAGTACGATCAGAGCAGACAGAAGTCTCTCTATAAACTAAACTGGACTATTAATTATTATTGGAAATATAACACTACACCGACTTTCATTCCAAATTTGGTGGCTCTAGCTCTTGTAGTTTAGAAGATCCAGGTGCTCATACAGACGGACGGACGGACAGACGGACATTGCTATATCGTCTCGGCTGTTGATACTGATCAAGAATATATATTCTTAATGGGGTCGGAAAAGCCTTCTTCTACCTGTTACGCACATTTCGCTTTAGACAAACTTAATAGACCCCTATACTCTTATTTAGAGTACGGGGTCTAAAAATTAATTCATTTTGTCAGCATTCTGACGCTTTTGCTCGTCTACGCGCAAGTTAAATTGAAGCCAATGTTCCAATCGCATATCTGAAGATTTGAAAAGATTTTAAAAGGAATGCTCTATCACAAATAATATTTATAAATTCCTATCGATTAAAATAATTATATTTAATTTTATGGTTAAGTAAGAAAATCAAATTTTGGTATGGTATGTATTGTAACATGAACATAAGTTGTTATATAAATATATTCCAATCCATTTGAAGTTCAAACAGCACATCGTTCGTCTTCAGGCCTGTCGACTATAAAGGAGTAAAAGCAGCGGAAATCACGTGTGTAATACTGGTTAAGCCACATCACAAATGAGTAAGTTAAAATAATAATTTATATAATAACTTGTAAAGACGATTCCCAGCCGGGGTACAGATCTCAGTCTGCCTAGGGTCGCTCTTTGCAAGAAATTTGTTTAATGCAATGACGCTGCAGTTCGGGTGCGGGTGACGTGAGAAAGAGCGAAAACGACATGCGGAACAGAACACTATTGGGGGGAAGGTAACGACGCGCCGGGATAGTCCCACGGCAGGCGGGAAGAGACCCTCGCCTATCTACGGGAAAGGGAAAAGAGTTCAATACGCCGGGATAGTCCCACGGCAGCCGGGAAAAGGCCCTCGCCTATCTACAGGAAAGAAAATAGAATTCAATGTGCCGGGATAGTCCCACGGCAGGCGGGAAGAGACCCTCGCCTGTTTACGAGAAAGAATAGAGCTCAATGCGCCGGGATAGTCCCACGGCAGGCGGGAAGAGACCCTCGCCTATTTACGAGAAAGTGGTTAGAGTTAGTGGAGAGAAAGTAAGAAACGCTTTGTGTTGTCTTTTACAATCGTTTATTATCTATTAGAACTGCCACGTATGGCCCTGTGGTGCCCTGCTGCACTGCCTAATGCCGGCCCTGGCGGCCGCTGCCATCGACTTACGTGCGGTGTTCTCGTTTCAGACGCGCCAACTTGCGACGTCTGCACACTTCTAAGTCCGATCGAAAAGTGACGCGACGCTCTCGATCGCGCAGCGCAGAAGCCGTCGCAGCCCAACTCCACCACGAAAGCTCTCTCTTCACCACGGAGTTTTCGTGCAGAGTTGCACCCGACGGCCCCCGCGCTGCCGATAGAGGGCGCCGCGTCCTTAATACAAACTCCTACCGCTATGAAAACTATAACTAAACCGCCTTCATTGGCGCCGAAAACAAACTTAAAAATTTACATAAGATTCAATACTTAAAACTACCTAAATCAATAATTCATGACACGCCTTCATTGGCTCGCTTATCAGCTACAAAGATAAAAAACTAAAAACAACAATGTAAGGCGGTCAATTCTGGGGCCGCCTTACACCCCCCCTTTCTCCGCAGAGGTGACCACCACCGCTCCTGCCTTGGTGATGGTCACATTCAATGTTTGGTCGCCGTCGTCCACCCTGAATCGGGTGCGGCGATAGTTGCTCCTTTCCGCGGGTCGAGGGTTGCGCGACGGTCTGTCGCCCATTCCCCCAGCCGCTGCCTGCGGACTCCTCATCCGTTTCCACGAACGGGCCGATCGCGTGCTCATCGCTCTCTCTGTCGCTGCCCCTTGCTTCCGCGGCCTCAGCCTCCGATACCACCACATGCTCGGCGTCCTTCAGGGGTGAACCGACCCCAGGGGGATAGCCCTCCCTGTTGTGGTTCCCCTCATCTGCGACCTTCGGGGTCGCGTCGATTGAGGCGGCTCCGCACCCCGTATCCTCCTCGCAACTCCGACGTTGTGGCTGCCGACTCTCCTTTCTCTCGGGGAGCAGGTCGACTACAGGGGGACAGCGTTCCCCGTCGGACTCCCTGCAGTCGCTCTCCCCTACTCTCTGGGCCGGAATCGCTAGCTCGTCCTCCGGCAACACCACCCGAGCTGGCCCGTCGTCGGGGTCCATCACCATGACCGACCGCCCTGGTGACGGGGGCTCCTCAAAATACGGTGGGGTGCGCCGTAGCCCGGGGGCGTGGATGTAGACCGTTGTGGTGGACATTTTCATCGCCATGAACGCATCTTCTAGCCTCTCAAACACGTGGGTGGTCGACCGGAAGACCGTGTGCAGCGGCCTTGCCTCCGGCCGAGAACGATGGAATGGCCTCCCTCGGCGGGGATCCCCCCGGTTTGCGCGCGCTCGCGGCTCGGGGAACGGCTCCGTGTCGTCGCTGCTCACGTCCTCCACGTGACATCCGTCGGCTGCTTCCTCCTCGCTGCTTATAGTTATGATTTCGTCCTCCATCTGAAACTTAAAATAATCAACTACTGTTCCTTAACCTCCTATCAGTTCCCTATCAGTGCAGCTAACAAAGTACAGAAATTCTTAATGTTAATTATGTTTAGTTATGCGACGTTTGGGGTGTTAGAAATTGTTAGATATCGAGGTGGGGTGATGATTAGTTACTGCGTTGGCCCTCCTGCCGCGCCTTGGATGCGCCACCCTCGCTGCCGTCTTGCCGCGCCTCACCTTCGTCGGAAGAATCTGGGTATTCCCCATTTGTACACTGAAAGAAGGGTTTTAAAGCGGTTAGATTGGCCACCCTTCTCTTGCGCTCGCCTTGCCGGGCGAGTCGCACGATGTTGGGGGAAAGGAAATGCACCACCCGGTAGGGCCCTCCATACTTAGGGCCCAGCTTGGCCGCGAAACCCTCGGCTGCATTGGACAGCTGGTGCTGCCTCAACCATACCAAATCTCCGATCGCAGGGCGCCACTCTCGTCGTCTCAAGTTGTAGGATCTTCCTTGGTCCTTCGATGCCCGTTGGAGATTGCTCCGAACAATTTCGAAGATCTCTTTCATCTTCTCCTCCTTTTTCCTCGGGTCCAGCTGGACCGCGGCCGACCCGGGAGTGACTTCTTCGTAGAACGCCGCAGGGAGGCGCGGTTCTCTTCCCTGAACCAGGTAGGCTGGGCTGAATCCCGTAGAGTCCGACACGCTCGAGTTCACTGCCAACGCTATCTCCGGCAGCAACTCGTCCCAGGAGTCCTGCCGTCCGTCCACAAACTGCGCGATCATCGTCTTGACCGTCCTGTTAGTCCTCTCGGTGGGGTTCTCCTGCGGGCAGTAGGGCACTGTGTGCTGCAACGTCACTCCTAGGGATTCCATGTATCCCTTAAACGCCGTGCTAGTGAACTGCACTCCATTATCACACACGAACATTTTTGGCACTCCGAATTAGGACAGGATCCTTTCGCGCTGCTGTCGCTCTTCTGAGGGGGACCAATTCCATCCATTTTGAGAAGGCGTCGTGGAAAACCAACAGCACGGTGTTCCCATGTCTCGACCGGTAAGGGGTCCCACGAAGTCTGCGCACAACACCGCCATCGGCTCCGCCATCTGTCTCGTCAGCATCTTCCCCATCGGCCTCATTTGCTCCGTCTTGAACCTTTGGCAACTCTCGCAGCCCTTCACATATCGGGCTGCGTCCCTAAACATTCCCGGCCAATAATAGCACTGCGCCAACCTCGCCACGGTTTTCCTCACGCCCTGATGGCCAGCCGTGGGGGCGTCGTGGCACTCTTCCAACACTCGCGTTCTTCGTTCCTTTGGGACACACAGTTTCCATGGTATGTAGTCGTCGTCGTCTATCCTCCGACCAAGGTTCCTGTACAGATTCCCGTTCTCTTCCACGTAGTCAGCGTACTTCTCGGGCTCGCGTCCGATTAGTCCGCGCATCTTCGTTATCCACCCACATGGGGTTTCAACCACGACGGCTCGCTGGCACTCGCCCAGCGGCTGTCGGGAGAGTGCATCTGCTACTACATTCAACTTACCCCGGCGATAACGAACGTCGAACTGGAACTGTTGCAGTTCGAGCGCCCATCTTGCGATCCTTCCAGTGGGGCTCTCGATTGAGTTGAGCCATTTGAGGGCCAGATGATCCGTTACCACCTCGAATCGGTATCCTTCCAGGTAGCACTGTAGCTTTCGGATCGCCCAGACGATTGCCAGGCACTCCTTCTCCGTCGCAGAGTAATTCATCTCTGCCTTCGAGAGCTTCCTGCTGGCGTATGCGACGACCCTCTCCTCCCCCTCTACGGTCTGCGTCAGGACTGCTCCAAGGCCGTAATCGCTGGCGTCAGTCTGCAGCACGAACTTTTCCGAGAAGTTCGGGCATGCGAGGACCGGAGCCGACGTTAGCTTTTCCTTCAGCTGCTTCAAGGCCTCCTCCTGTTCCTCACCCCACGTCCACTTGCGTCCCTTTTTCAGCAGAGACGTCATCGGTTCGACCAATGTCGAAAAGTTCGGCACGAAGCGCCGGTACCACGAGGCCATCCCTAAACACTGCCGCAGCGTCTTCAAGTTGTGGGGGGCGGGAAGACTCCTGATCGCTTGCACCTTCTCCGGGTCGGTGCAGATGCCCTCGCCACTGACCACATGCCCGAGATACGCCAATCTCTTCCTGAAGAAGCTGCACTTCTTCCTGTTCAGCCTCAAATTGGCCGCCCTGAGCCGGCGGAAAACCTCCCTGAGATTTTCGACGTGCTCCTCCTTTGTAGCGCCGGTCACCACGATGTCATCCAAGTAGGCGAAGGCGTGGGGCTCCATCTCCAGCCCGATCACCGTATCCAATGCCCTCTGGAATGTCGCGCCCGCCGAGTGCAAGCCGAACGCATGACTCGCCACTGATATAGGCCTCTTCCTGGCACGGTGAAAGCCGTGCACTCTCGGCTGTCCGCTGCCATCGGGATCTGCCAGTAACCGTGCTTCAGGTATAACGTCGATACGAACCGCGCATGCCGCAACCTCTCGAGGATGTGATTGATCCGAGGGACAGGGTAGGCGTCGGGGATGGAGTGCGCATTTAGTTGGCGATAGTCTATGCACATGCGCCACTCCCCCGTCTTCTTCTTCACCAGCACTATCGGAGCGCTGTGCGGGCTCCGCGACTTCTCGATGGCGCCTGCCCGGATCAGTTCATCCACCTGCTCGTCGATGACTCGTTGCATCGCAGGGTTCTTGGGGATATACCGCTGCTTCAGCGGCTTGTCGTCGCGCATCCGTATGCTGTGCTCAGCAATGTGCGTGACGCCCTTCAAGCCCTCGAACAGCGCCAACTCCGCCTCCAAGAACCGCTGGATCTCCGCCTCTAGATCCTCCGGCCACACCGCATCGCTGGCTGGTGACTCCTCCTCCGCTTCTTCCATCCCCATCATCCGCACTCCGTGTGGGGACGCTGTACCGACTCTGGGCGGTCCGTCTCCGCCCTCCGTTTCTCGTTCGGATCCCTTCTCCTCGCCTTCCTCCGGGGCGCGTGCCCGAGCAGTCACTCCCGGCCTGGGGGGCGTGACAACTTCTGTCGGGGGGCGCACTCCCGTGAGTGACGCCGGCTCGCCACGCTGCTCTGCTTCTCTCTTCGCCAGGATCAGCTTCGCCCGTCCGCAGCTGATGGATGTGCCCATAAGGCATAAAAAGTCCATGCCCAGAATGGCATGATCCAACATGGTGGGCATGCAGGCATGCCATCTGGGTGAGCTGCTGCAACGACGCAAAGTCCTGCCTCCGGACATACAAGCGGTACTCCGGGGAAGAATTCTCGTACACCCGGTGCAACTCCTGTGCTGCACCGTATCCGGCGTGACGCATGAGTAGCCTTATATCCACCAAATAGTCCTTGAACTTCTCCCCGCGTCGCTGGCGACGGGACCTGATCTGGTCCTCCAGACGCTCGAAGTACCTGGGAGGCAAAAAGAACTCCAGAAACTCCCTCCGAAAGGCAGTCCAGTACGCGTCACTCAGTCCACTGGTAAGGAACCATGCAGCGGCCTTCCCGCACAGCACCTCGCTTACGGCTCCGGGCATGTACGCGAGATCGATTCCGTAGGTCCTCGCTCGTTGCTCCAGGGTTTCCATAAACCCAAGAGGGTCCGACTGCCCGTCATAGCGCATGCCCCATTTTCGGACCTGGTCCGCCACGCCCCTCAATGAGCGGGAGTCCTCATAGGCGGGGCCCACGCGTTCTCGCGGCCTATCGTGCGCGCTGGCGCACTCCGGTGGCCCAGAAACGTCTCTGTTGTGTCCGTGTGCATCCTCCGGTCGGATTGATTCCATCGTTGGAATTTGCCATGCCGCCGTTGAGGGTTTCCACGATGGCGGCTTTTTCGGTTTGTTTTTATTGAGGGTGATTTGCATTTTTTCGGGCTCAGACCATTGCCGCGATCCGCCACCGACGCCCAGCAACGCACCTGTCCGAGGCGGCTCTTATCGTATTTTATGGCATATTGAGCCTCCAGCTCCGCCAGTCGTGTCCACGCCTCCGCCGAGTGGCCACCCGGCTGAACGAACGCGGCGAGCCTCTTCCGCAAGTCCTCCACGCGACCCCCGTCATCCAGGTCAAATTCCCTGCGCCTGTAGTACACCCAGCGCACGCCTACCCCAGGATTTTTCGACTCACCTGATTCCATCCTGAATCTCTCCGATTTGTCGCCTTCCTTGTGTTGTTTTTTTTTTTTTTTTTTTTTTCAGAAAAAGAAATTTTGGCCCACAGTACCGATGTCGGCTTGCGCAGCCCACACCGCGCTAAAAAACGCGGCATCCCTGTCGCTTTTGCTCTTGCCTGGCCCTTTTTCCGGCTTTAGCCTTTTGTTTTTCTCGATGCGCGTACGCCAAGCGCCCACGACTGTTTGCCTGGCCCACTGTAAACATGCCTGTACGCAGTGGCGTCGGTCAAATTACACACTTTCATTAGCCAACATTCAATTTCATGCGCGAATCATTCGCCCGTTGTCCCCCCTGTACGAGGCGTTGCTTGCACGCAGCCGTTACACACTGCGCACTCAACAACAAAACGTGGCACCCTGTACGCGTTTTGCGCGTCTCTTTTTGCTTTACTTTTTGTTTTTCTCGATGCGCCGTTGCGCGTGCGTCGACTGTACCCCGTGCGCATGTATGTGTAGGCACGCGTCTGGCAAATTACGCACTTTCGATTATGTGTGCGTCGCGAAACTGCAGCGTCCCTGCTCGGGCGCCACTTGTAAAGACGATTCCCAGCCGGGGTACAGATCTCAGTCTGCCCAGGGTCGCTCTTTGCAAGAAATTTGTTTAATGCAATGACGCTGCAGTTCGGGTGCGGGTGACGTGAGAAAGAGCGAAAACAACCTGCAGAACAGAACGCTATTAGGGGGAAGGTAACGATGCGCCGGGATAGTCCCACGGCAGGCGGGAAGAGACCCTCGCCTATCTACGGGGAAGGGGAAAGAGTTCAATTCGCCGGGATAGTCCCACGGCAGGCGGGAAGAGACCCTCGCCTATCTACAGAAAAGAAAACAGAATTCAATGTGCCGGGATAGTCCCACGGCAGGCGGGAAGAGACCCTCGCCTGTTTACGAGAAAGAACAGAGCTCAATGCGCCGGGATAGTCCCACGGCAGGCGGGCAGAGACCCTCGCCTGTTTACAAGAAAGTGGTTAGAGTTAGTGGAGAGAGAGGAAGAAACGCTTTGTGTTGTCTTTTACAATCTTTTATTATCTACTAGAACTACTATGTATAGCCCTATGGTGCCCTGCTGCACTGCCTAACTCCGGCCCTGGCGGCCGCTGCCATCAACTTACGTGCTATGTTCTTACTTGAGACGCGCCAACTCGCGACGTCTGCACACTTCCAAGTCCGATCGAAAAAAGTGACGCGACGCTCTCGATCGCGCAGCGCAGAAGCCGTCGCAACACAACTCCACCACGAAAGTTCTCTCTTCACCACTGAGTTTTCGTGCAGAGTTGCACCCGACGGCCCCCGCGCTACCGATAGAGGGCGCCGCGCCCTTAATACAAACTCTTACCGCTATGAAACTTATAATTTAATTGCCTTCATTGGCGCCAAAACAAACTTAAAAATTTACATTAAATTCAATACTTAAAACTAACTAAATCAATAATTCATGACACGCCTTCATTGGCCCCTATCCCACAAAAAAAAAAAAAAAAAAAAAAAAAAATAAGGGGGAAAAAAAAAAAAAAAAAAAAAAAAAAAAAATAGCTAAAATCAATCAAAAGCAGTCATATATTGTATTACGTTTTTATACTCTCTGCAAGAGAGAGTATATTGCGTTTGTGAAAAGTATGTAACAGCCAGAAGGAGGCGTAGCAGACCCCATAAAGTATACATATTCTTGATCAGCATCACAAGCCGAGTCGATATAGCCATGTCCGTCTGTCCGTCTGTCTGTCTGTCCGTCTGTCTGTCCGTATGAAGAAACAGATTTCAGAGATGGTAAGAGCTACAAGTTTGAATTTGGTCTCTGTCGACTCGATATTAAGTCACTCAATGTAAGAATCTTTTTTTTTTTCGATGCCACGCTCCTTTCGCCCACACTGAGGAAAAAACAAGAAACACCTCGAAAAAAATTGATGTTTTAGGCAAATATCTCAGTAACTATGGCACTTAGCAATACCAATTTCGGTAAGCAGGTTCCTAGGGACGCCATAATTGCATTGTCATCAAAAATGTTTGACTGCCACGCCCCCTTTTCCCACAAGAAATAAAATACTTTTGAAACTTCAATGCCGATTTTATGGCATATGTTCTTATCGTACAGTATTGTTATTACACATTCATTTGAAGACAAAATATATCAAACTATCCTGAAAGTTGCATCTAAATCGGACAATACACAAAAGAGCTAGACATGTAAGAAAGTTAATAATTGAACACAATATCAATGCATGTGTGCAAGCGAGACAGAAACATACAAACATGTGAACGAACGTTTTCGCTGCATGCTAGCGGCAGCGCTGCCCGCGAATGCTGGCTGTGCCAACCAATTGTGTATGTATTACATATACACACATACATATGTGCGTGCATACATACAATGTCAAATGTATATGTGTGTGTGTATACATACAAAAAGATGTTTTTGTTTCAACGTGTTTAATTGCAAGTATTATTAACTGGTATCCGAGTATACCGACTTTATTTAAATGATCGGGAGTAAAATGCAGAGAGTATTCTACAGCCGGGCGTGCTCGACTGTACTTTTCTTTGTTGTTGTGATTGAATTTATAAATCATGTATGCTTTAAAATATTCGTAATGTCGACGAATAGCTGATCTCAACTGAATTTTGTAAAGACAGCCTTTTCTTAAAATGAGAATTAAAACCTGCGAACGGTTAGATTTCGATTGTATTTCCCAAAAATCGTAATAAATTAAAATATCCTGTTTAATGGGCACCTGAGATAAATATTGTTGCATTGACATTAGGGTAAAGGCATGTAACTTTAAAGTCTTTACAGGTTGGGAGGGTAAAGAAGAAGAACATCAACAGCACAGTTCTTCTCTAAAGATTGTCATTCTGGCCGTTGTTCTGTTCATTTTATGGTTACCTCGTTTTCCTTATTCAACTCTGTCTACAATTTTTAGTTATGTGGCACAGCAGCTTATTAGGTGGCAAAGTACCCACCCCACTTTCCCTGAGCTTTAGTCGACCCCGTAGGCAGAGTACGCCTCCAGTCTGCTGCACACTTCATGTGCTCGTTACATAATTAAAAGGCGCCCAACGTGGAGCACGAAGAGTGTTACAGCTAGAGTTTTCTTTTTAGCTGATAATTCAAGTATCTCAGGACGTGGGTCCGAAAACCCAGAAAAGTAGCATTCCCTTTCGTTTTGCCCAAGCTTCCCATTTTACCTTCCCCAGCTCTCACTCTCCTTCCGTAACCACCATCCAAATTGGTATTAATTCAGAATAAATGCTTCATTATAAGGAATTGCAGGGATTTTGTTAGTTTTCGCGGACCCTGACCATTAATGATACCGTTGTTCAAATTCTAACTAACTTGGCAGTTAGTTTCCTAATGAAATATTATTAGAATTTCTATTTGCTTTGGATTTTTAGAAGCCGTACTCTAAAAAAAGAGTAGGGGGTCTATTAGGTTTGTTTGAAGCGAAATGTGCGTAACAGGCAGAAGGAGGCGTGGCTGACCCCATAAAGTATATATATTCTTGATCAGCATCAACATCCAGGTCGATATGTCCGAGGTCTGTCCGAATGAACACCTGGATATTTTAAACTACAAAAGCTAGAGCCACCAAATTTGGAATGAAAGTCCGTCTGCTTCGCGAGCAGATCAAGTTTATTTCAAATCTTTGCCACGCCCCTTACCGCCTCCGCAACTTGTTAAAAACTATGGTCACCTAGGAAAAATTTGATGTTTTAAGCTAATATCTCAGTAAATATAGCACTTAGGAATACCATTTTTGGTATCCAGGTTGCTAGAGACAGCATAAATGCATTGTCATTAAAATTTTTGGACTGCCACGCCCCGTTTTCCCACAAGAATGAAATAATTTTTAAACTTCAATGCCATTTTTAAGGCACTTGCACTTATCGTACGGTATTGTAATTTCAAATTCGTTTGGAGACAAAGTATCACAAACTATCCTGAAAGTTGCATACAAATCGGACAATAAACAAAAGAGCTAGACATGTAACAAAGTTTACAATTGCACGCAATGTCAATGCATGTGTGCAAGCGAGACAGAAGCATATAAACATGTGAGCGAAAGTTTACGCTGCTTGTGTAGCGACAGCGCTGGTCGCGGACAATGCACGCACATGTATGAATACGATACGATAAATCATATATCGATATTCAATACGATAGAAATTATAATTGCGATATGATATCGAATGCGATATTTGGTCATTATGTCTGTATCTATAGCGTATTTGAATTCAGTTGTTGATAATATCGATATTTGATTTGATGTGATATTTTAATTAATATCGATATAGGCATTATCTTGGTGATTTGCATCCCTATTACAAACTGATGGTTTTGTTTCAAAGTGTTTTATTGCAAATACTATGAGTATGGGGTCTTTTACAGTCGATTGAGCGATTTCAACCAAACTCATGCCATAAACATTTGCCATCATTCCCCAGCTGTTGACCAAATTTCGTTTGGATCGAACCACTATATCATATAGCTGCCATAGGAACAATCGGTTCAAAGGCTTAGTATGAAAATTTGTAAAGTCTATTAAGCGATTTCAGCTAAATTCACGCACTACTCCTTTGCTATTATTCCCTATATACTGACCAAATCTCATCGAAATCAGACATTTATATCATACAGCATCCATTGGATCCACTGGTAACTGAATCCAATGAACGCAACATGCATCATGACTGCAAGGGTATTTAATCTTCGGCGAGCCGAAGATAACCTTTCTTTCACAGACTTGCGTCTGTGATTATGCAAAATTGTATGCTAAAATCTGGGTACTGTAACAAAGTGGGATTCATTAAAGCTGTTTTTAAATGTTCAAACGCGTTTTGACAATCCCTTGTCCATTCAATCATTGTCAATGCATGAAAAATACTTTGCTCCATACCTAGTTGATCTTATTTAAATTTATCGGATAACAATTTTTTATTAATTTGACGATAATCAATTACTAAATCGCCTTTTTTTATTTTCGGAATTTGGTAACTATTTTTCGATACCAATAAAAGTGGGTTATTGTAAGCAGATACAGAGGACAAAACTAACTATTTTTTTATTTAACTATTTTGTTATTTGTAAGTTTTTGGACTTGTCTTTGGATTTCTTCTTTCTGACTATAAGGAGTTCTATAATTTTTAGTGTAGATTGGTTCATCGTCCACCAGTCTAAATTTTTGTTTATAACAAGGAAGAATAGTACAGTTGAGCTCGCCCGACCGTAGAATACACTCTGCATTTTATTCCAGATCATTTTAATAAAATCTTTATACGAGAATATCAATTGATAGTATTTGCAGTAAAAGACGATGAAACAAAAACATCTCTTTGTATGTATGCACATATACATTTGATATTATAAGTATGCACGCACGAACGAAAACCAACGAAAACGTTCGCTCACATGTTTGTATGTTTCTGTCTCGCTTGCACACATGCAGTGACTTGAGTTCAATTCTAAACTTTGATACGTGTCTAGCTCTTTTGTTTATAGTCCGATTTATATGCAACTTTCAGGATAGTTTGATATACTTTGTCTTCAAACGAATGTGAAATAACAATACTGTACATTAAGAACATATGTCTTAAAAACGGCATCGAAGTTTAAAAGTTATTTTATTTCTTGATGGAAAAGGTGGCGTGGCAGTCCAAAATTTTTAATAACGATGCATTTATGCCGTCGCAGTGAACCTGCATACCAAAATTGGTGTCCTAAGTGCCACAGTTACTGAGATATTCGCCCAAAACATCAATTTTTTACGAGGTATGTCTAGTTTTTTACTCATTGTGGGCGAATGGGGCGTGGCATCGGAAAAAAAAATATTCTTGTATTGACTGACTTAATATCGAGTCGATTGTGACTAAGTTCAAACTTGTAGCTGTTACCATCTCTGAAATCTGTTTGTTCATACGGACAGACGGACAGACAGACAGACAGACAGACGGTCATGGCTATATCGACTCGGCTTGTGATGCTGATCAAAAAAATTTATGTTTTGGGCGAATATCTCAATAACTATGGCACTTAGGAACACCAATTTTGGTATGCAGGTTTCTTGAGACGGCATAAATGCATCGTTATTAAAAATTTTGGACTGCCACGCCCCCTTTCCCACAAGAAATATAATAACTTTGAAACTTTGATGCCGATTTTAAGGCATATGTTCTTATCGCACAGTATTGTTGAAAAATCGAAAAAAATACAACAAAATAATAACGCGATTGCAATTCAATAATTATTACAATTTTATTATTAAGACTATGGGACAGTGGTTGACGGAAAGGGATTTGGTGGCTAACGCAAGCGATCGATACGGCAACGAAAACGAAACTGAAAACTGCTGCTGCGCTTACATTTGCGCAGAGCTCTTAAGCTAACTTAGTATAAGAGAAGTTTCACGTGCATGACTTAAGCTACTTATGCTATGACTTCAATTGTTTTCTCTTACCTACTTAATCTACAAATTCAATACGTTTTCTCGTAATTAACCTAACTTAATCTACGCTTCAACATGCCGGCCACCTTGAAGGCCTCGCCTTCAACACACTGGCAGCCTCGCCATCTTATGTATTGGGCGCTTGAGAACGCCCACTGCGGTCCTAACGCCAGCCACCCTGATCCGACCATCTCCGCCTGGCATCGTGTCCACGACTCTCCCCATGATCCATCGCTGGGGCGGAGTGTTGTCCTCGTGGATAATGACTAAATCGCCGACCTCCACGTCTTCGCGATCCTCCGCCCATTTCGCTCGCTGCTGCAGGCTCAGGACGTAGTCCTTCGACCACGCTTGCCAAAAGCGCTGTCTGAGCGTGCACAACAGCTGCCACCTGCGACAGCACGAAGTTCCGCTGCTTGACGTGTCCTGCCCTGACCCGCGCGGCAGCGAACGAAGCGGCTGGCCGATGATGAAATGGCCTGGGGTTAGGGCCTCCTCGTCGTTCGGATCGTTGCCGAGCTGCGTCAGCGGCTGCGAGTTGAGAATGGCCTCCACTTCGGCCAGGTGCCCTCTGACCTCGCTTTCGGTGAGGGACGCGCTGCCGATCTGCCGCAGGAGCAGGTGTTTTGCCGACTTCACGGCGGCCTCCCACAGGCCTCCGAAGTGTGGAGCTCTTGGGGGGATGAATTTCCATTCCATCCCGCGTTCTGCTGCGTACGACTGCAGCTTCGTCTGCTGGCTGCTGAACGTCTGGTGGAATTCCCTCGCTAGGTTGCTCGCTCGGACGAAGTTGGCCCCGTTGTCCGAGTATAGCCGGACTGGAACGCCACGCCGCGCGATGAAGCTGTTTAGGGTACAAATAAACGCATTAGTCGATAGGTCAGGCACAAGTTCCAGGTGAACAGCCTTTGAAGCAAAACACACAAAAACTGCAACGTACATCTTTAATGGCCCTCTTCCTCTAATTCGCAATGAAACATTTATCGGCCCGCAAAAATCCACCCCACAAATATTAGTTACAAATTTACCCATTACTTGCTCCATTAGCTTTGGTTTGTATCTAAAACAGTGCACGCATTTTCGCACTATCTGCGTGCACTCACGACGAGCATTAACGAGCCACATGCGCTGCCTAAGTAATGCAGTCATGGTCTTAGCTCCAGCATGACAATTCTTAGTACAAATACAAACCCACCACCAGCGAATTCTTTGGCATCAAAATATGGAATCTAGCATAGCGTATTCTAACGGCGCGTTTAGCAATCTCCCTCCTACCCGAATCAATGAAACTTGTCTTCCGAACTCGTCAGACTTGTGTATAAACGGAGTCAGCGACTGAAAACCAGGTTGAACCATTTGACCCTTTTTCAGCTTGTCATACTCCACGCTTAACTCCGATCGCTGGACCAATTCAAGCAACTTTACGAATGCGAAATCTAACTCCTTAGGTCCAAGCACGACAGTTTGTATCTCCCTGGATGATTTCCTGATGAATCGATACATATACGGTAAGATTCTCACAATTTTCTGACATGACGAAAATCGAGACACGAACTTCGATAACCAGTCAGAGCTGGTGGCCAAACAAACGATTGCAGACTTCTTATACTCAATCTTCTCAAGGTCTTCAGGCATGGAAAAATGTCGATTTTGAGGCCAATGTTCCTGCTCCCTGCAGAGGAATGATGGGCCTTCTAGCCAAATAGAATGAACTAGTTCACGAGTGTCACACCCTCTCGAAGATAAATCTGCTGGATTTAACGATGTTGGTACATGTCGCCAAGATACATCAATGGCCATCTCTTGGATGGCTGCAACACGATTGGCCACGAATGTTGCTAATAATGATGGAGACGTGTTTATCCAATGTAGTGTGATTTCTGAATCTGTCCAGAAATTCACACTCTCAATTCGACAGTGGTTCAGCATATGTTTTATGGAGAACCATAGTTGGGCTATCAGGTGTGCTGCACACAATCCAAGTCTGGGGATCGACTTTGTTTTCAGTGGAGCTACCTTTGCCTTTGCAGTCAGCAATCGGCAGACGGTACTGGCACCGTCGTTAGCACGAACATAAATGCAGCACCCATATGCTTGACTGGATGCATCCGCGAATCCATGCACTTGTATGCTTGTGTCAGAGCTGGCGTGAGCGTATCTAGGGATTTCAATGTGATTCAAGTCAAGAAGAGTCTCTTTGAAATTTTCCCATCTGCTATGCAATTCCATAGGCATTGTCTCGTCCCATGACAATTGCATGCGCCACAGCTCCTGAAGAAGAATTTTTGCCCGGATGCTAATCGGACTTAACAAGCCAAGTGGGTCAAACATGCGTGCAGCAACTGACAATATGTTCCGCTTGGCCGGAACTAATTGGGTGAAACTGTCATCCAAATGATACTGAAACGTATCCAACTTCGGTGTCCACCTCATGCCAAGCGTTTTCGTCGAATCGGCATCATTGAAACTCAAAAGTTTAGCAGTTTCACTGTCTTCCATTAAATTTGGATGGTTCGAAAACCATTTCGCCAATTGAAACCAGCCCGATTCCAGAAATTCGGGAACTTGGGTACATATTTCTATTAATGTATCTAAATCGTCTGCCCCAGTGAGCATGTCGTCGACATAAAAGTCATTGCAAATGACTTTAGAATCAAGAACATGGGTGTCTTTATGACGCAATCCCAGTTCCTGAAGGCATCGGATGGCTAAAAACGGTGCGGATGCAGTACCATAAGTTACCGTGTTCAGTCTATATATCATTAGCTCATCCAATGGGTTCTCGCGCCAAATGATTAGCTGAAACTGTCGATCGTCTTCGGACATGCTGACTTGACGGTACATTTTCTTTATATCTGCCGTAAGGGTATACCGGTTTAGACGAAACCGAAGAAGAGACAACATAAGATCCCTCTGAATAGTAGGTCCCACCATGAGCAAATCATTCAGCGACTGCGACGAAGTTGTCTTACAAGACGCGTCAAATACTACTCTGAGCTTGGTGGAACTACCTTCAGGTCTCAGGACGCACTGGTGTGGAATGACGTAATGTGGTTCTGGTGGAACTTCTGAACCTATGGCGGACATGTGACCAAGTTCGAGATACTCTTTCATGAAACTTGTATACATTTTTTTTTTATTCTCCGTCCCTGGAGACTCTCCGCTCTAACGACAAAAACCGTTTTTTTGCTATCTCAAAGGACGAACCCAAAGTTTTCGGGTCGCTCTTGAATGGCAAACCCACTTCGAAGTGTCCTGACGACAGTCTACAAACACTTTCCTTAAAATGCTTCTCGCATGCCAGGTGTTCTGCTGAGTACTTTACTTCTATACTCGATTCCGGTATAGATTCTAGTTCCCAAAATCGATTAACTAGAGCCTCAAGCCTCGTCTCTTCTGTTGGGTGCATTATAGCACAGCATACAGGGCTGTTGGAACGTAATTTCTTACACATTCCTGATGCTACCCAACCTAGCAAGGTTTTTTGCAACACTGGACCATTGTCTGACAGCTTTACTTGTCCAGTGCACAGCAAATCGAAAAATGAATCTGCTCCCAATAGCAGATCTATTCGCTGAGGCTTATAAAATTCAGGATCAGCCAGCTCTACATTCGTTGGAACCTTCCACCGTTTAATGGGAAGGTCATGGTCTGGCTGCCTGCTCGAAATGGACTTCAACACCCAGAAATCGGAGTTGAACTTGTAAGCGTTTACGCGAGACGACACCACAGTTGATACCTCACTTTTTGCAACTAAGCTTGCCTGCCCAACCGAGGTCACTGTTAAACATTTATTTCTTCGTTGAAGCCTCAACGACTGAGCCAATTGCTCCGTCATGAAATTGACTTGTGAACCTGAATCCAATAAAGCTCTGGCAGTTCTCTCTTGGCCAAATCTATCGCGCAGAGTCACAACAGCTGTTGCAAGAATCACTTCGTCAACCTCGCTTGCAACATGGTTCACATGAGCAGGAGGAGCCGCTGCTTGCTGTTCTTCAGAGAATTTGTGCAGGAGCGTATGATGGGGCCGAGAACATACTCTGCACTTTGACGCAGTACAAGTGGACACTCTGTGTCCTGTCTGCAAACAATTTATGCACAGTTGACTCGATTTCACGAAATTGAATCTTTCGTCAACTGGCAAAGAGGCAAACCTCTGACAACTTCCAAGTACATGGTTGGCCTTACATAATTTGCAGGTGGGCTCAACTTGTGTCTCAGCGTTGGTCAATGCAAAAGACGACTTTCCTTTCACAGGCATTAAATCTGACTTGAATTTCAATCTGGATTTTGAGCTTTCTTCAGCGGACAGATGCTGGTATCGCCTGTTCAAAGCTACAACACAATCTGACCATTGCGGTAAAGTATTGCAATCAAGCTGCTCCTCATATTTAGTCCTTGTACTGTGATCTACTTTCGACATTACAAGATGAATTAGGACAGCATTGGCAAAATCTTTCTCATTTCCAATTGACATCAATGATTCAAAAATTGCAGACACTGAATCAATGATCGTGCGAATTCCTAGGGCAGATGGTTTATTCATCGGCTCAATGTCAAATAACTGGGAAAGTGTGTCGAAGAAAATGAGGCATTTATTGTCGTAGACCCGCTTCAGATTCTCTAATGCTTTTGAATAATTTGCATCAGAGACCTAATAAGCCTTTATCGTCCCAGAGCCTCGTCTGATAGACACGATATTAGGTGATTGAACTTTTCGATATTCGATAAAGAACGATCAGAATCTACCAAATTTTCGAAAAGGCTGATAAATTGCTTGTATTCTGAATGCTTGCCGCTGAAACTAGGCAACTTCAGTTTGGGTAAGTGCGAATGATGCGACACTGGAACACTGTCAACAACTTCAAATTTGCTCAGAGCAGCCATATATGAAGACCGTGCAAGAATGCAACAATGTTTCTTCCAGCATTGCTCGGCTATCATTGTCTGGGTCTATCCGTCTATTTGCGACTGCAAATCCATTGCCTTGGAAATATATGTGTTCAACAAATCAAGTCGGCACTGTGTTTCGAACTTACTAGGGTTTACCATTTTATTGGCCAACAACATCCGCTGACGCTCGATGTCAGCTTCAACTTTCTCTAGTTGTGAGAACATTTGCGTTAAACGCGCACTAAGGCAATTTCCGTCAACATCCTCAACAGTCTCATTGATTTGTAATCACTATTTCTTTTCACAAGAGTATATGTATGTCTATACAACTCAAAACACCTACACTGACAACAGGAATCAGCTGACAAAAAATACGCCGAATGTTAATTGAGCACTGACTACCAATAATTAAATGCTAACCGAGCTTCTAATCGCTGATCCAGTAACACTTAACCGTTCAATATACAAACTCAATATACTCTTGCACAGGGTATAAGTACGCAAGCAAGTAAACGAAATGCATAAGCAAGATCGCGACAACAACAAAAAACCAAAAAACAGATAGCGACAAGCTTGCAGTTATTTTGCGTACGTGTGCATGTACATAGATATGTTTAGATGTATGCATCTGCCAGCTGGCGCTCGAATATAAGTGTGTAAAGAAACAAGTGGAAACCGGCGCCAAATCAACTGATCGTATATATGTGTGTTAAGCGCGCGAGTTATGCCTTTAGCATCCCATCCCAGACTTTCAGCTGAATTAAAAGGTTTACAGCCCACTTTAATGTAAAAATAACAGACACCAAAAGTGTCATAAGAATATTTGACAGTTATGCATTCCATTAGCCACAGGCGTAAAAAGAATAGTTGACAGCCCTTAACTCAATTGAATATAAATGTAAACAGAATGTACAATAGCCCAGCATAGCCCACACCACAAAATGTAAACATAAACACTTTGGCGCAGCTCTCGCTGCATAATGTAAACACCTAGAATTAAATAAGACGACAACCGAGATTGAATCGGAACCAATAGTTGTATAAGAAGTCAGTTGTATTTTTACACTCAAATCACTCACATGTATTTCGCTTAAATAAAAACGCTTTAATACATAATTGGCGCAGCCGGTACTCAAGTAGCCACAGATCGAAAATTATTGTGGAAACTTTGGATTTATCCAAGATAACGAAGCAATAAAAGAATTGTGTGCTCAGAATAAATAACAACTATTCGAAAATTATTGTGGAAACATGGATAGTGCATCAAAGTTAACGAAACAATAAAAGAATTGTGTGTTAAAAAAGTGCAGAAACAACTATTGTGGAAACTTTAGATCTAATCTAAGCAAACGAAACAATAGAAAAACTGTGCAAAATATAACAAATTTTAAAAAAATAATTATTGTGGAAACTCTGGATATCATCCGAGAAAACGAAACAATAAAATAAAATAAAATTTGTGAAATAAAAACAAATTATTAAAAAAAAAAAAAAAATATAAATCAACCAAAACCTCAAGATGGCAAACCAACAACAAATTAACGAAATGCAGCAGTGCATCCAATTACTAACAGCAGTAATTGCCGCCAAGCATGGAGAGAGCAGAAACCCAGTGACAACCCAGAGGAATTGCATAGAAAAGGAAACGAGATGCTTACCAGTTTTTAGTGGACAGGAAGGAACCTTACATGGATTCATCTCTGCAGTGGACCAAATCATGGAGGAGTACGACGACGATGGACAGGTTTTCACAGTCATATTCAACACAAAGATTCAAGGTAAGGCTAGAACTATGTTAAATATTAACCCACCAGCTAACTGGGAAGATTAGAAGATCCGCTTAAGACACCATTATACACCGAGGACCGACCAGATGGGACTGACCAGAAAAATAAATAATCTAAGGGTAACTAGTGTTAAAGATTTGGATTATAAAATAAGAACAATTGTGGAAGAAATAACCGATTTTTCTGTTTTTGAAAATAATAGTAGACTAGTTGATATCCTCAGTGGATTATTAATACAAAGAGTAAAAGAATTGGCATGTGGACCAATGGCAATAGCCATAATGAATAAAACTACCCTATCAACAAAGATAATGACTATTCTTCTTTTAATAATAACAGACAAAACAACGATCAATATAATCAGAATTCAAGACAACACACCGATAACAGAAATTCTCACTACCGCAACACTAACAACAATCGTTATAATGAACAACACCAACAAAATAACAACGACCAAAACCCAAAGAGACAACAGAATAGCCAAATGGTTAGAAACGACCAGTATTAGAATAGGCAACAGCAAAGCCAAAACACTAGACAAAACCAAAATGTTAACAGGCAGCAAACACAGAACGTAAGGCAGAACCAAAACTATAACAGACAGCAACAAAATCAGACAGCAAGACAAAATTATAATGCTAATCAACAGCAAAATAATCAACAACCATCACCAGAAGCAATGAGTGTAGACAATCTAAATGATGAAGAAGCAAATAACAATACAAACATTGAAAACAAGCAAGATGAGTTTTTTACAAATTAGCCTCGGACCATCGAAAGATTTATATCAAGAGAACAATTGAGGGAGACACATTTCTAATCCTAGTAGACACAGGATCTACCATAAGCATATTAAACACTACAAATGTACACACAACAAAATATACAATAATCGAAAAATTTTCAAAAACTATTTATACTATTAATGGAGAAATAAAAAATAACAATTATTTGGTCAAAACAAAAGTACCAAGTGAGTTCAAATATTCAGATGTTGCACGAACACGATGGGTAGCTATGTCCCTAGAAAAACCTTATGATTTTCTATTGGGCATGGATTTTATCCAAGGAAATGTGGAAAATATTGATTTTAAAAACAAAAAAATAAAGCTTAACAATGGGGTCGAAATTCCGTTCCTATCCAAACTGTCAGAAGACATTTGCGTTATGGAAGTAAGTGAAATTGAAGATCTTAGGCTTGATGAATTAAATGTTGAGGAGGCTCAAATAATACAAAATTTAAC
This sequence comes from Drosophila cardini, assembly GCA_018903735.1. Classification (NCBI taxonomy): domain Eukaryota; kingdom Metazoa; phylum Arthropoda; class Insecta; order Diptera; family Drosophilidae; genus Drosophila; species Drosophila cardini. Next base: position 79,860 of record JAEIGM010000109.1, read on the forward strand.
GAAAAAATATGAAAAACTATACTTCAAAGAAGGAGATCAGTTAACTAACACCAATACAATAGTTCATCAAATCAGAACAACTACAGACCATCACATTAACTCAAAACTCTATAGGGTTTCCCCAAACTATGAGGAGGAAGTAAGAAATCAAATTATAGAAATGGAAGAAAGTGGAATTATAAGGAAAAGCAGAAGTAAACACAGTTCACCTATATGTTCTATTCCGAAAAAAATTGACAAGTCAGGTATTCAAAAATACCGCATTTGCGTAGACTATAGGAGACTAAACCAAGTAACCGTTCCAGATAAGTATCCTATACCTATCATGGACGCTGTATTGGACAAACTTGGTAAAGCCCAATACTTTACCACCCTAGACTTAGCTAAGGGATATCATCAAATTCTAATGGCAGAAGAAGACATAGAAAAAACAGCTTTCATAACACCAATGGGTCTTTATGAATATGTACGAATGCCATTCGGGCTGAAAAATTCAGCCAAACAAATGCTCGTTTATAAAAAAACACACAGAATATTTAGGACACATTCTTACTAAAGAGGGTTTGAAACCAAACCCAAAGAAAATAGAAGCTATACAGGAAATCCAGTTACCAAAAGCCGAAAAACAATTAAAAGGGTTTCTTGGCATGATCGGATTTTACAGGAAATTTATTAAAGACTATTCCAAAATAGCTTATCCAATGATAAGATATTTACAAAAAGGAATGACAATAAACACAAATGACCCGCAGTATATTGATGCATTTGAGAATCTCAAAGCTCTTATAAGCTCACACCCAATTTTGAAATATCCAGAATTTGACAAACCATTTACAATCACTACAGATGCTAGTGATTACGCTATAGGTGCAGTGTTGTCCCAACAAGGACAACCAATAGCATTTGTGTCACGAACACTCAACAAACACGAAAAAAACTATAGTACAATTGACAAAGAATTTTTATCCATAGTACATGCCGTAAATTATTTTAAACATTATTTGGTAGGAAACCAATTCCACATCATAACAGATCATGCCCCTATTAAATACGTAAATTCAAAGTTTAAGGGAAAAGAAATGACCACTAGACACCAGAGATGGATTTTAAAATTACAAGAATTTGATTATGATATAACATACTTAAAAGGAGAAGATAACAAAGTAGCAGACTTTTTAAGTAGGCAGCAAACAGCTCAGCTAATAAATAATGAAAATAAAGATGAATCTAACTTTGAACTCACAAACACACAGCACTCTGCAGATGAAGAAGAATTAACTCATTTTTGGATAAAAGAAGACATTGTCAATAAATACAAAACTCAGATTATTATTGCATAAACAGCAACAGATAACATTATTGTAAAACACGGAAGAAAAATAATTGAAATTAATCCAGCAGATTCCGAATCTGAAATTGAAATTAAATTACAAAATAATATAGAAAAAGGAACAGTAGGAATGTTTTCAGAAGTACCAGATTCAGTATATCACAAAATTCAATGCATATTAATAAACATATTCTCACATTGCAAGAACATAAAACTTTTAAAATGCACGAAAAGAGCACAGGAAATATCAAGTGAGGAAGAATTGCATAAACAAATTTCCTTATACCACACTAAAGATTCATTACACAGTGGTATAAATGAAACATTCCATTCACTAAAGGATAAAATATACTACCCAAAATTAAGAGAGCATATTCATCTAATAATATCCAATTGCAAAAAATGTAAAGAAATAAAATATGATAGAAATCCAATTAAACCTAAATTTTAATTCACAGAAACTCCAGATAAAAAAAAATCAAATTATACACTTAGATATTTTCCATATAAAACGCAAATCGTTTGTCACAATCATAGACAAACTTTCAAAATTGGCCGTAGCTTACAACATAATAGATAGAAACTGGAGAACCAAGATGCAAATTATGATTGAACATTTTGCAAAATTCAATAAGCCACAGAAAATTATCATGGATAATGAATTCAGAGCAGAACAAATAATTCAATTTTTAGACAAAGAAGAAATTGAGGTACATCATACAAAGCCAAATTCACATACAGGAAATGCAGACATAGAAAGATTACATTCCACATTAATTGAAATAATAGCTGGAATAGATAATAACGAAATATCAATAGAATCCAAAATTCAGATAGCAATTGCAGCTTACAATAAACGTTATCATTCCACAATAAAGTGCACACCAGATTATGCTAAGAACATTGAAGACGAAAGAAAACTTAAAATTACCATTGAAGAACATAAAAAAAACATTTTGACTAAACGAAATAATACAAGAGAAGAGTACACTGAAGAAAGACAAAGAGGCCCAATCAAGAATTATAAAAGAGTAAGACATAAGGATGATCCTTACTTCAGATTTGCAGAACTAAAAAACATTCATCCATGCAATATCAAAAGACCGTTAAATCAGGAAAATAACAATTTACAATAAATAGAGAAAAAAAAAAAAAAAAAGGGGAAAAAAAAAAAAAAAATAAGTAAAAATAAAATAAAATACTTAATAAAATACAATATCAATGATATATTTTGTTTTCTCTAAATTTTTTTTCCCCAGATATTTATCGTATGTTGCATCGTTTTATTAAAACTTACAATGGTACAAACAAGATTACAAATTGAACCAATTCAATTGAATGCAGGATATACACCCATACAAATTTACCCAACGGAAATAGTAACTGAGACAGTTATAATATTACATATTATTAATATTGACCCATTAGTTGACATAATGAACCAAATAGAAACAAATATTAAAAGCGTTAATATAACAGATAAGAATGAGTTGTTCACAGAAATCAATTTAATTAGAGCAAAAATAAAATCTATAACACCACATAATAGAATCAAAAGAGGAGTATTAAACATTGTAGGAACCACATATAAATGGCTATTCGGACTCATGGACGATGAAGACAGGACAGACATTTTAGAACATCTTGACACAATTGATCAGAACAATCATAATATTATAAACAAGAAAGAATGCTATAGTCGCCTCGCGACTTTAGGATACTCGTTACTCAGTTTAATTATATTATTAACAATATAATATATTATTAATAATATTAATAATATTACAATCGGTTAGGTAATCGACCCTATTGATTTTAATTCAGATGACTTGAGAGACGCAGAAAATTTTCATACAAAATCATATTTACAGCGTATTTTTGACCGATCGTCCCTATGGGAGCTATACGATATAGTCGTCCGATTTGGATGAAACTTAGTCAATATGTTTATATTATTGACAGATATATTCTGTGTAAGTTTCACTTCGATTGGTTGGCCAACGCAAAAGTTATTCATATAAATTCATATTTGGAGCGTATTTTTGTCCGATTGTCCCTATGGGAGCTATATGATATAGTTGTCCGATTTGGATCAGTATACGTAATCCCTAGACGTGTACTTTCTGTGTCAATTTGGTTTAGATAGCATTGCTAACAAAAAAGTTTTCTATACTAAAACATGCTATTTTTACCTGTTTTTACCTTTGTATGCACATAGAACGTCCTAAGGTGGGCGTGTCAAAAAACAAAAGCAAACTTGTACTGCTTGGGCATTTTATCTTTCGTTTGCGACCACTCGGGCCTTTCTAGCTCTTATAGTCTCTGAGATCCTTTTGTTCACACAGACGGACAGACGGACAGACGGACGGACGGACAGACGGACAGACGGACATGGCTATATCGACTCGGCTAGTCATGCTGATCAAGAATATATATACTTTATGGGGTCTGCCATGTCTCCTTCTCCCTGTTACATACATTGCAACGAATACAATATACCCTTTTACTCTACGAGTAACGGGTATAACAACATGAATCAGCAAATTGTTATCAATTCCCATTTTAATGACACAATACAAACATTAGCAGAAACTATTAAACACGATAGAATAATCATTAACGAAACACTTCAAAGCATAAACACCCAAAATAAAAGAATAATAATGAAAATTATACATACTGACCAAATGCAAAAACTTAAGAACATTGAATACAAAGTAAATTACATTCAAGAAAGCATTTCCTCTGCTAAAAACAATATTATATTACCAGAAATCCTATCCGAAGAAGAAATAAATAGATTTGACATTGATTTTTATAAACTAAAATTAATCCGCATGGGCATACTAAAATATAAGAATAATTGCATTATAATAGCAATTAAGATACCTAAAAATTATATAAGTGTAAATGTTAAATTACTAATCCCAATGCCTAACAAAGAATATATTCAAATAGATCAGGAAAATCTTTTAATCATCGAAATTAACAATAAGACACTTGAATACAAACCAAACACAATTTTGAAAGAACTTCAGCCAAGCAAAAGTTGTACTATTAACAACAATTGCAAATTCATATTTAACAACATAACAAGTATTGAAGAAATCGATGACGATACATTAATAATTAAAAATGCCAGAGAAGCAAAATTATACCAAAACTGCGACGACAGAAATATTATATTAAATGGAAATAATCAAATACAATTTGGAAATTGCAATATAAAAATTTTAACAGAAACATTTTCTAATGAAAAAATAGAATTTTATGAAAAATTTTATTACCCTACAGAAATTTTAAACCAAACATACAAAAACACTATAAATTTTGATCATTTAACTATAAAAAATTTTGAAAACCTAAAAGAAATAACAGAACTAAAATATCAGAAAAATGTAACAAATGGCATTATACTAATATTTATATTAATCATTGTATTATGTTTTATCATATATATATACTTACGCTGCAAAAAGCAAAATATTAACATTAATGTAAAAAGAATTCAGGAGAATTCATACTTTAAGGGGGGAGGAGTTATGCCTTTAGCATCCCATCCCAGACTTTCAGCTGAATTAAAAGGTTTACAGTCCACTTTAATGTAAAAATAACAGACACCAAAAGTGTCATAAGAATATTTGACAGTTATGCATTCCATTAGCCAAAGGCGTAAAAAGAATAGTTGACAGCCCTTAACTCAATTGAACATAAATGTAAACAGAATGTACAATAGCCCAGCATAGCCCACACCACAAAATGTAAACATAAACACTTTGGCGCAGCTCTCGCTGCATAATGTAAACACCTAGAATTAAATAAGACGACAACCGAGATTGAATCGGCACCAATAGTTGTATAAGAAATCAGTTGTATTTTTACACTCAAATCACTCACATGTATTTCGCTTAAATAAAAACGCTTTAATACATAATTCGCGCTTGCTTGAATATATGTATGTATGTATGACGTGCCTAGCGACACACGACGGTCGAACAAACAAAAAGAAACCACCACCAAATTCAACGGATGAGCGAATAGCGGAATGCAAGAGAACGGCAAGTGCACATATGTATGTCCGTATGTATGTATGATCGCGTGCCTAGCAACACAATGGTCAAAAACCACCACCGAATTCAGCAGATGAACGAAAAGCGGAATGCAAGAGAACGGCAAATGCACATATGTATGTATGTTTGTATGTATGTTTGTATAACACAGATCAAATGTTGCGAATTCAATAAATAAATAAATAAATAATGCACGAATATGGTTTAGTGTATTTATTATTGCTGTTGGCAGTTTTGCTTCAAATATTCACTACAACAAAAAAAACAAGAAAGAATGCTATAGTCGCCTCGCGACTTTAGGATACCCGTTACTCAGTTTAATTATATTATTAACAATATAATATATTATTAATAATATTAATAATATTACAATCGGTTAGGTAATCGACCCTATTGATTTTAATTCAGATGACTTGAGAAACGCAGAAAATTTTCATACAAAATCATATTTACAGCGTATTTTTGACCGATTGTCCCTATGGGAGCTATATGATATAGTTGTCCGATTTGGATCAAACTTGGTCAGTATACGTAATCCCTAGACGTGTACTTTCTGTGTCAATTTGGTTTAGATAGCATTACTAACAAAAAAGTTTTCTATACTAAAACATGCTATTTTTACCTGTTTTTACCTTTGTATGCACATAGAACGCCCTAAAGTGGGCGTGTCAAAAAACAAAAGCAAACTTGTACTGCTTGGGCATTTTATCTTTCGTTTGCGACCACTCGGGCCTTTCTAGCTCTTATAGTCTCTGAGATCCTTTTGTTCACACAGACGGACAGACGGACAGACGGACGGACGGACAGACGGACAGACGGACATGGCTATATCGACTCGGCTAGTCATGCTGATCAAGAATATATACATACATTGCAACGAATACAATATACCCTTTTACTCTACGAGTAACGGGTATAATTACCAATTCAGTGCCGAAACGAAATGTCACTTGTGCCAGCAATTTAGGTTATTTTGGGTAATTTTTTAGAGCGCGACTTCATACAAATATGTATGTATGTGATTACATATTACTGCACTGATTTTTATGCACTGATTCGTTTGGGCACTGTTACCTGGTCGTCGGATGTGTCGCTCATTTCCTCAATCATCAACATCACAAGCACCGGCAAAGTCTTCAAACTCCAAGTCCAGCGGCGAACAGCAGCAGCACCAGCTACAACGCTATATATAAACAAGTAAGAAAGGCTACAGTCGAGCGAGCCGACTGTAAAAGACCCCGTACTCACAGAAGTGCGCATTTTCCATTCGAAAAACAAGAAAAACGGAGTGATTCACATTTTGTATACATACATTTTAATATACAAATGTATGTAAATATATACACAATTAAATGCACAATTTACTTACTTGGCTTATTTTAAAAATATGCCGTGTTTTACAATTTGAAATTAAATTTAAATTTAATTTTAAATTTGAATTGAAATAAAAAAAAAAAAAAAAATCAGAATAATTCACTGACGGGATTCGAACTTCGGACTCCACGCACGCGCGTCAGTGCACTAACAGCTGCACCACGCACCTCTATTGAAAGTGCTCGACTATCTGCATTTACATGTAATAATTTTTTGTTATATAACAAAAATTAATAAAATGTCCCTGACGGCGCTCGAACCCATGATCCCGGGTTCACATATAAGTGCGAAGAATTAGATCAGGCATCTTTACTACTTAGACCACACTCCGCATTGAAGTTTATGTAAATAATTAAAATTTAAAAAGTTAACAAATAGCATTTGTCACTGACTGGATTCGAACCGGGGACCCCGGGCTAACCAACACGTACGAAGCGCGCATCTCTACTACCTAGACCACGCTCCTTATTGAAGTTGCAGTAGCTAAACGTAGAGTCAAATCTTTTATAATAATTGTTTAGTTAACACACTGCACTGCTTGCTGCAGTTTGTGTTCATTTTCTATTGCAAGCAGTGTAAACAAACAATTTATTCATAAAACTCAGCATTTTTGATTAATTTATTTTATATGTTGTGGTTGTCCGATTTGGACCAAATTTGGTGAGGATACTTTTAAAATTTATTCACACATTCTCTGTAAGTTTGGTTGCGATCGCTCAACTAACATTACGTGTCTTCATACAAATTTTTTATTTTTGACCGATTTGTCCTATGGGAGCTATAGGCTATAGTTGTCCGATCCAGATCAAACTTGGTGAGGATAGTTATATTGGTACCATACACATAATGTGTGGTCTCTGTAGCTCTAGTAGTTTTCAAGTTATGGTGATGTGAAAATTGTTTATTGCAATTTGCGGGGGCGGTAAGGGGCGTGGCAAAGATTTGAAATAAACTTGATCTGCTCGCGAAGCAGACGGACTTTCATTCCAAATTTGGTGGCTCTAGCTCTTGTAGTTTAAAAGATCTAGGTGATCATACAGACGGACGGACAGACGGACAGACGGACATTGCTATATCGTCTCGGCTGTTGATGCTGATCAAGAATATATATACTTTATGGGGTCGGCCACGCCTCCTTCTGCCTGTTACGCACATTTCGCTTCAGACAAACCTAATAGACCCCTATACTCTTTTTTAGAGTACGGGGTCTAAAAATAAGGGAACCGACCACGAAATACGCGCAGCCACCAAGCCTTGACAAAATGTTTAAACTATTTAAACCACGACCGTATCCGAAGTCCCTGCTCGGGCGCCAATGAAAAATCGAAAAAAATACAACAAAATAATAACGCGATTGCAATTCAATAATTATTACAATTTTATTATTAAGACTATGGGACAGCGGTTGACGGAAAGCGATTTGGTGGCTAACCCAAGCGATCGATACGGCAACGAAAACGAAACTGAAAACTGCTGCTGCGCTTACATTTGCGCAGAGCTCTTAAGCTAACTTCGTATAAGAGAAGTTTCACGTGCATGACTTAAGCTACTTATGCTATGACTTCAATTGTTTTCTCTTACCTACTTAAACTACAAATTCAATACGTTTTCTCTTAATTAACCTAACTATGAAAAACTCGAAAACAATTGTTATTCAACAACAATTGTTATTTCACATTTGTTTGAAGACAAAGTATATCAAACTATCCTGAAAGTTGCATATAAATCGGACAATAAACAACAGAGCTAGACACATAACAAAGTATATAATTTAATGCCATTTCACTGCATGTGTGCGACCGAGATAGAAACATACAAACATGTGAACGAACGTTTTCGCTGCTTTCTAGCGGCAGCGCTGCCCGCGAAAGCTGGCTGTGCTAACCAATTGTGTATGTATTACATATACACACATACTTATGTGCGTGCATTCATATAATGTCAAATGTATATGTGTGTGTATACATACAATCAGATGTTTTGGTTTCAACGTGTTTTATTGCAAGTACTTTCAATTGATATACTTGGATACCGATTTTATTAAATGATCGGGAATAAATTGCAGAGAGAATTCTACGGTCGGGCGTGCTCGACTGTACTTTTCTTTCTTGTTATACCCGTTACTCGTAGAGTAAAAGGGTATATTGTATTCGTTTGAATGTATGTAACAGGGAGAAGGAGACATGGCAGACCCCATAAAGTATATATATTCTTGATCAGCATGACTAGCCGAGTCGATATAGCCATGTCCGTCTGTCCGTCCGTCCGTCTGTCCGTCTGTCCGTCTGTGTGAACAAAAGGATCTTAGAGACTATAAGAGCTAGAAAGGCCCGAGTGGTCGCAAACGAAAGATAAAATGCCCAAGCAGTACAAGTTTGTTTTTGTTTTTTGACACGCCCACTTTAGGGCGTTCTATGTGCATACAAAGGTAAAAACAGGTAAAAATAGCATGTTTTAGTATAGAAAACTTTTTTGTTAGCAATGCTATCTAAACCAAATTGACACAGAAAGTACACGTCTAGGGACTACATATACTGACCAAGTTTGATCCAAATCGGACAACTGTATCGTATAGCTCCCATAGGGACATTTGGTCAAAAACACGCTCCAAATATGAATTTATATGAATAAATTTTGCGTGGGCCAAGCAATTTTAGTGAAACTCACACAGAATATATCTGTCAATAATATAAACATGTTGACTAAGTTTGAATAAATTATGCGTTGGCCAAGCAATCGAAGTAAAACTTACACAGAATATATCTGTCAATAATATAAACATATTGACTAAGTTTCATCCAAATCGGACAACTATATCGTATAGCTCCCATAGGGACAATTGGTCAAAAGTACGCTCCAAATATGAATATATATGAATAACTTTTGCGTCGGCCAAGCAATTTTGGTGAAACTCACACAGAATATATTTGTCAATAATATAAACATATTGACTAAGTTTGAATAAATTTTGCGTTGGCCAAGCAATCGAAGTAAAACTTACACAGAATATATCTGTCAATAATATAAACATATTGACTAAGTTTCATCCAAATCGGACAACTATATCGTATAGCTCCCATAGGGACAATTGGTCAAAAGTACGCTCCAAATATGAATATATATGAATAACTTTTGCGTCGGCCAAGCAATTTTGGTGAAACTCACACAGAATATATTTGTCAATAATATAAACATGCTGACTAAGTTTCATTTAAATCGGACGACTATATCGTATAGCTCCCATAGGGACGATCGGGTAAAAATACGCTGTAAATATGAATTTGTATGAAAATTTTCTGTATTTCCCAAGTCATCTGAATTAAAATCAATAGGGTCGATTGCCTAAACGATTGTACTATTATTATTATCATATCCCATTGTTAATAATATAATTAAGCTGAGTAACGGGTATCCTAAAGTCGCGAGGCGACTATAGCATTCTTTCTTGTTTTTACGTTACATTCCTTATATATATATATATATATATATATACTTAATGAGAAATTTGTTTTTTTTTTCATATTCTTAAAATTATTTTTATACCCGTTGCTCGTAGAGTAAAAGGGTATATTGTATTCGTTGCAATGTATGTAACAGGGAGAAGGAGACATGGCAGACCCCATAAAGTATATATATTCTTGATCAGCATGAGTAGCCGAGTCGATATAGCCATGTCCGTCTGTCCGTCCGTCCGTCTGTCCGTCTGTGTGAACAAAAGGATCTCAGAGACTATAAGAGCTAGAAAAGGCCCGAGTGGTCGCAAACGAAAGATAAAATGCCCAAGCAGTACAAGTTTGCTTTTGTTTTTTGACACGCCCACTTTAGGGCGTTCTATGTGCATACAAAGGTAAAAACAGGTAAAAATAGCATGTTTTAGTATAGAAAACTTTTTTGTTAGCAATGCTATATAAACCAAATTGACACATAAAGTACACGTCTAGGGAGTACACATACTGACCAAGTTTGATCCAAATCGGACAACTAAATCGTATAGCTCCCATAGGGACAATCGGTCAAAAATACGCTCTAAATATGAATTAATGTGAATTACTTTTGCATTGGCCAAGCAATCGAAGGGAAACTTACACAGATTATATCTGTCAATAATATAAATATGTTGACCAAGTTTCATTCAAATCGGACGACTATATCGTATAGCTCCCATAGGGACGATCGGTCAAAAATACGCTGTAAATATGATTTTGTATGAAAATTTTCTGCGTTTCTCAAGTCATCTGAATTAAAATCAATAGGGTCGATTACCTAACCGATTGTAATATTATTAATATTATTAATAATATATTATATTGTTAATAATATAATTAAACTGAGTAACGGGTATCCTAAAGTCGCGAGGCGACTTTAGCATTCTTTCTTGTTTTCATCTGTATTTAGCATCAGCTGGTCGTCGCCGTTTGGCACGCTGATGCTCCGTCGATGGCGTAAAAGGCGGCCTGCCACTCACACTTGAATTCTCAGCTGCTGATGTCCGGGGCCTGTGGGCTCAGGCGAAACCGGTGCCGGTCTTCGCACAGGTTACTGCCTTACCAGGCAAGTCGATCTGCAGTGTGGGCTGTACAGAGGACCAGAGCAATCTGCTGGGCAACGCTCGACGCAATGAGGCACTTTGCTTTTGGGAGGTTGTGTGGTTATTGTATCATTATTAACAGCTTTAATATTTTTAATATTCTCTGAGTGAGTATGTGGTGTAGGGTTTTCTTTTATCTCTTTTAGCTGTTGCTGATAAAAGTCAAACATGGCTTGTAGCCTTGCTGTTGCTTTCCACGGTGTGTTGGCCTTGGGTGAGTATAATTGCCATTTAATATGGGCAATTTCTTTATTCAATTTTTTAACCCGGCCACCGCGACCCATAACACTCACAACACTCTACTCACTCAGATTTTTTTTGTTGTTGATTTTTGTTCCGCCTTTTCTTGATCACAAAGAGCTGCTTCTTGAGCTGACTAATATCGCCGGTTAAATCCAATTCCATGTCATCGCGGCCTTCGCAAACTAAAGCCAGTTTCTTGACAATCACCTTGCGGCTGTTATTGGAATCAACAATAATCTTTTCGGCTTGTGCAGCACCCAAAAGTGCTTCCTTATAGCGCCTCAAGCTCTCGTCCTCCTGATCGGTCCAGGTCACTAATTTCGTCGCTTAGTGACCACTGTCACGGTCGCCATGTAGTGTGATATATCCCGATCACACAAATATTATCCAGAAAAAGTAGTCGAGTTTATATTGGTGAGAGAGACGTTCGTCTTCTCTGGTGGTTCTTTATTAATTGTTCTTTAAGAGTTAGAGCTGTCCACCGTGAAGCAGTGAGCAGCCGTTTTACATACATTCTTTTAGGCTTATTATATATTAAATATATAGAGTCAGAGAGAGTCATGCGCTCACATATGTATACATATCTAAGGTCAAGCGTGAGAACGCTGACTTAGCTATTTGGGCGGTCGTTGCTATCAAGTGCGGATCATATATCGTCTGCATTTGAATATGTGCGAAGGGCACTTAGCGTTAAACGCGCTGCGACAAAGTCGCTGCTTATGTATACATTCTATTGGCATAACAACAAAGTATTGCAGCCTTATTCATATGTATGTATATATGTATGTACGCATGCTACAAACGGCTTTGAGTTTGCACTCGCAACATTTGAATTGTTAGCAGTTAACACAGTTATATTAGTGGTTGAAGGGGAAACTGCGGGGGCGGAAATGGAGTGACTGTTGCGCCGAATAGGGGGACTATTCGAGTTTTTACTCGTATTCATTGCTCCATTAACAACAACCGATTTGATCAAAATGGGTGATGGTGCAGGCATAGCCGCCCAAGTAACGTTGCAAGCGCATGAGGCTCTTTCGGGTACTGGGGATGTTGCAGGAGGAATGGATGAATTGGGAGGTAAGAAGTTACAAGGAGAAGGAGCAAAGGATATAAGGAGAGGGCCACTATTCAATTGTGATGTAAGAAGTGACCCAGGAGGAAGAGGGAAAGAAAGTTTATTAATGAGAGGCTCGAATTTATTGTCAGTAAGCAAGTCAGCTTTAATATCAACATCAGAGCTTAGCTGCTTAGCGAGTAAGCGCAATCTAATTAATTGTTTTTTACGGTATTGTACATACAAGAAAAGTCACATTGCAACCCAATACATACTGGGCATTACCATCTCAATTTACCACTACCACATTTGGCAGAGGAAATGAATATTTCAAATTCACGCCCAGTGAGACCTGCACATTTAATGTGCATAATGTTATCGCACACCCATAAGAGCACATAATTTGGTTGGTCACTGTCCCGAGATGGAATTATTTTTGCAGCAAGCTATTTCACTCAAAATTGTCTTTACAATTTGGAGTGAAAAAGAGAATAATAAAATAAACGGTGCGTTGAAAGAACTAGACCACCACAGTTGATAATCTCTCTCTTTTTGAGAGAACCCTTTATGCAACACCTCGAATAATACAGCAAGGAAGGGGTATTGGAAACTTTTTAGTGGACTTTTAAAGTACATTAGAGCACTTTTCTTAAGTTGACTAAACGCCGTTATAAGCCAAGCAGTTGAATCAGAGAAAGCAGTGACATGGGACGAAAACCTCTACAGAATATTATTCAAGAACAGAGCAAAATTGCATTCTTAAGTCTGGCCAATAAAGAAAAAGATAATTACTCAGCGAGGCTCAGATCGAAAGAATATAAGGAAGCGTTTTACTTCGAAGAGAGCACATTATAAATCTAAACATTCAAGTGTGAAAAGAAAAAGATATAAAAACAACAAAAAAATGATGAACAACTATGTTGAATGCATGAACCACAAGGACCACATCCAACACAAATCAGTATTTTATGCACTGAAGAAGTAACACACAATCCGATAGCATCATTGGATGGAGCCAGCTTAATTGAATTTGTATGTTTGTATTGGTAATTAGTAGTACAGGTCAGGATAATAACAATATATCAAATGATGCTGTTAGCGTTGTAAACAATATATTACACTCCATTTATAGAAGTTCCTCAGTATATTCAAAAAATACATTAGTTTCTCAGAATGACAATAATTATTATTATCGGTCTTATTTACAAATTTTTTTTTTAATTATGAAAATGATACAAGTGAATGCCATTTATGCGAGTTATATTAAATGTTGTGTTGATGAAAATTGTAAAGAAGTTCTAAGGCTGGGGTATTTCTCAGTCAACCTGAGTCCTCTTTATTAGAAATTTATAAAACCCGGAACCATGGAGCGAGACTAAATAGACGCTGCGATGAAATTAGCGACTACTATAGGGCAAGTTACAACTGAGTGGAAGAGAGTTTGTTTGGCACACCAACGATGAGGAATCCCGGTACGTTACATAGGTCCACGTAAAACCGGCTATGTCCCACTGTGGACAGTCGTTGTATAATTGCACGCGAATGTGCGAGAGTGTACGGTTCATGGTGTCAGCAAATATACTCGTAAAACGCAGTAATTTGCTCATCCGTCCCACTGTGCGTCGTCGCTAGCTATCTGCGCGTAAAACGTGCTAGATTCCACTGTCCGTTGTGTCGGGAAATATACGCGTAAAACGCCGTAATTTGCCTATTTGTCCCACTGTGCGTCGTCGTTGGTGGATTAGGTAATTACTAAGCCGTGTAATTTCGTTGCACTGTTCAGATTTATTTTTTATTTAATTTCACTTACTGTCACTCCTCGCACCGCACAGTGGGGCAGCGGGCCAAAATCATATCTTTTGAACCAATAAAGATATTTGAAAAAGTTAAAAAGCAGTCATTAAAAAACTTATGAAGCTATAAAATGAATGTTCGAACAGCATTTTCGGTCAACAGCGTGCTTACAAATTTAAGGTCAAAGTTCACTAATGTTTCTGCTCATATTAGACACATAAAATAAAAATTAAAAATACAATTTTTTTATCACAAACTATTGTTTTCAATCTTATTTTTATATTGGTACCACATTTTAATATGTTTAAGACAAATTTCTCAACAAATTTACTAAATGTTGATGCCAACACTTTTGGTTATATTATTTTGAGGTTATTTTTCTTTATTTCTTTTACTGTCATTTTTCTGTAAAACATACATTTACATTTATTGTAATATTTAATAGGCTTAATTTTTCGGAACGGAAACTTTTCTCTTCGAAATCCTTTTTAAAATGGGTGGATCTGATGATGCTGCTTGCTTGCAAACAATGTAAATCGTAAATTTTTGCAGGAATTAAACACTTAAATTTAAGATAAGATATTGAGGAGAATATATACATTTCATTGAGTAAGCATTACTCTAAGTTGAGTTTACGAATCTGCCTTCCCGATTATACCCAATCAAAAAAGAGCCATAAAACAATTGATACCTCACCCTTAAAAGCGGGGAATGGAAGAAGAAAATCAAAAATCAAGTTATGAATTTCTTTAATGCATTTTTGCTAAAAACATTGCGTAATGGATTTTTTTAAATAACCATCAACATAAGAATATCTAATAGTGCTGACTTATAAGAGCTACAACTATTTTCTTTCAATTCTCTTGGGATCGCATTTTGACCTTGTATGAACTTGAGAATTTAAGTCCAACTATAATTAAAAAAACGGCCCAAAAATAGTCTATTTTTTAATCTTTTCTGGAAAAGCAGTTATTAAGCGAAAATATTATACTAAACTTTATTAAGAATTAATATACTTTTTTATAAAAATAAGAACATTAAGATTGATCGATTATTTCGCCCAAAATTCAATTTTAAAGTTCATATTTTGCGACAGAAAGGCATGCAGTTCGGCACATTTCAAAAAAATGTCAACTTTGAGGGGCTCTAGCACCCACAATTTTCAACCGATTTCCAAACCAAAAATTTTGGATTTTATTTTTATTTTTTTTTTAAACAAAAATTATTTTTTTTTTTTGAAAGATACTTACAAAAATGATTTTTGCCACGTTTTTCGCTGCCCCAGTGTTCCGTCTCACAAAAACCTGACCAACCAACTCACTAGCCGGAACCACGCTCTTGCGTTTTCTTTTTGGCGCGCGGTGAAAACCCAGTCCAGTGCGTCGTCTCCTTGGGTGGTGAAAAACCGAGTGTTGTTCGTAAATTCTGCTAATCGTTTCTAGTGGCCTCTGCCACCAAGATCAGCGGCAGCGCGCTCTCGCGTGCCGTTTTGTGTCTCGCTTTGGCTGCCTCTCTGTTTGTTCTCTTTGTAGTTTGTTCTCGCTCGCTGCTGCGTCGCGTTACAATCGTTTCGTTGCTGGCGTTTTCTCTGTGGGTTACTGCTGCTTTTCTGCTCCTCTCTCTGTAGCTTGCTCTCGTTCGCTGCCGGCGTCGTTGTTTTCTGCTGTGTGGCGTCGCCATGGTATCGTCTGTTTTACGTTTTCTTTCGATTTTGATCTCTATGTGGTTCGTTGTGTGTGTGTCGTTGGTTTTACCGCTGCTCTGCCGGTTGTTTGTCGCTAGCGGGTTGCCGTTTTATACCCTACCTAATCTATTCCCTTCCTCTAGGGTATATGTGACTAAGAACTCTTTTTTGTATGTAGCTCCTTGCTATATTTCATGTCTGTCCTTAATGCTAACAAAAATATAAATGATTAATACAGTAGAATTACCTAAAACTAACAACAAACCTAGGGCTCCATGCCCTCTGTGTAATAATAACAAGAAAGAAAAGTACAGTCGAGCACGTCCGACCGTAGAATACTCTCTGCAATTTATTCCTGATCATTTAATAAAATCGGTATCTAAGTATATCAATTGATACTTGCAAAAAAACACGTTGAAACAAGAACATCTGTTTGTATATATACACACACATATACATTTGACATTAAAAGTATGCACACACATATGTATGTGTGTATATGTTATACATACAAAATTGGTCGGCACAGCCAGCATTCGCGGGCAGCGCTGCCGCTAGAAAGCTTGTCTCGCTTGCACACATGCATTAACATTGCGTTCAATTATTAACTTTCTTACATGGATAGCTCTTTTGTTTATAGTCCGATTTATATGAAACTTTCAGGATAGTTTAATATACTCTGTCTTCAAACGAATGTGAAATAACAATACTGTACGATAAGAACATATGCCTTAAAATCGGCATCGAAGTTTGAAAGGTTTTTATTTTTTGTGGGTAAAGGGCGCGTGGCAGTTCAAAATTTTTAATAACGATGCATTTATGCCGTCTCAAGGAATCTGAATACTAAAATTGGTGTTCCTATCAATTTTTTTCGAGGTGTTTCAAGTTTTTTGCTTGTTGTGGGCGAACGGGGCGTGGCATCGAGAAAAAAAAGATTTTTTTATTGACTGACTTAATATCGAGTCGATTGAGAGCAAATTCAAACTTTTAGCTCTTACCATCCCCGAAATCGGTTTGTTCGGACATGGCTATATCGTGATTTGTATGGAGGCATGGTGTTTTAGTTGAGCGACTGTAACAAAACTTGCACATTATGTGTATGGTACTTTTATAACTATCCTCACCAAATTTGGTCTGGATCGGACATTTATAGCCTATAGCTCCCAAAGGACAAATCGGCTGAAAATTGGTGATTTGTATAAAGACATGAATTTTTATACTCTCTGCATATTTTGTTTGTGAAAAAAACAGTATGTAACAGGCAGAACGAGGCCTGGCCGACCCCATAAAGTATATATATTCTTGATCAGCATCAACAGCCGAGACGATATAGCGATGTCCGTCTGTCTGTCTGTCCGTCCGTATGAACACCTGGATCTTCTAAACTACAAAAGCTAGAGCTTCCAAATTTGAAATGAAAATCCGTCTATATGTCAGGCAGGTTAAGTTTATTTCAAATTTTTGCCACGCCCCCTACCGCCCACGCAAATTGTAAAAAACTTTTTCACATCACCATAACTTGAAAACGATTAAAGCTAGAGAGACCAAAATTCACACATTATGTGTATGGTACCATTATAACTATATTCACCAAGTTTGGTCCGGATCAGACAACTAAAGCCTATAGCTCCAATCGGACAAATCTGTCGAAAATTGGTGATTTGTATGGAGACATGAAGTTTTAGTTGAGCGATTGCAGGCAAAGTAACACATTATATGTATGGTACCATTAAAACTATCCTCACCAAGTTTGGTCCGAATCGGACAACTATAGCCTATAGCTCCCATAGGACAAATTGGTCGAAAATTGGTGATTTGTATGGAGACATGAAGTTTTAGTTGAGCGATTGCAACCAAACTAACACATTATGTATATTGACTCATTATAACTATCCTCACCAAGTTTGGTCCGAATCGGACAACTAAAGCCTTTAGCTCCCATAGAACAAATCGGTTGAAAATTCGTGATTTGTATGGAGACACGAAGTTTTATTTGAGCGATTGCAATCAAACTAACACATTATATATGGTACCATTCTAACTTTCCTCACGAAGTTTGTTTCGAATTGGACAACTTTAGCCTATAGCTCCCATAGGACAAATCGGTCGAAAATTGGTGATTTGTATGGATTTGCCATTGTTACTGTCCTCACCAAATTTGGTCTGGATCGGACAAGTATAGCCTATAGCTCTCGTAGGACAAATCGGTCGTAAATTTGTAATTTTTATGGAGACATGAAGTTTTAGTTGAGCGATTGAAACAAAACTAACACATTATGTATATGGTACCATTAAAACTATCTTCACCAAGTTTGGTCCGAATCGGACAACTAAAGCCTATAGCTCCCATAGGACAAATCGGTCGTAAATTTGTGATTTGTATGGAGACACGAAGTTTTATTTGAGCGATTGCAATCAAACTAACACATTATATATATGGTACCATTATAACTATCTTCACCAAGTTTGGTCCGGATCGGACAACTATAGCCTATAGCTCCGATAGGACAAATCGGGCGAAAATTGGTGATTTGTATGGAGACATGAAGTTTTAGTTGAGCGATTGAGACCAAACTAACACATTATGTGTATGATGCCATTGTTACTGTCCTCACCAAGTTTGGTCCGAATCGGACAACTATAGCCTATAGCTCCCATAGGACAAATCGGTCGAAATTGGTGATTTGTATGGAGACATGAAGTTTTAGTTGAGCGATTGCAGCCAAACTAACACTTTATATATATGGTACTATTATAACTATCCTCACCAAGTTTGGTCCGGATCGGACAACTATAGCCTATAGCTCCCATCGGACAAATTTGTCGAAAATTGGTGATTTGTATGAAGACATGAAGTTTTAGTTGAGCGATTGCAGGCAAAGTAACACATTATATGTATGGTACCATTAAAACTATCCTCACCAAGTTTGGTCCGGATCGGACAACTATAGCCTATAGCTCCCATAGGACAAATCGGTCGAAATTGGTGATTTGTATGGAGTCATGAAGTTTTAGTTGAGCGATTGCAGCCAAACTAACACTTTATATATATGGTACTATTATAACTACCCTCACCAAGTTTGGTCCGGATCGGACAACTATAGCCTATAGCTCCCATCGGACAAATCTGTCGAAAATTGGTGATTTGTATGAAGACATGAAGTTTTAGTTGAGCGATTGCAGGCAAAGTAACACATTATATGTATGGTACCATTAAAACTATCCTCACCAAGTTTGGTCCGAATCGGACAACTATAGCCTATAGCTCCCATAGGACAAATCGGTCGAAAATTGGTGATTTGTATGGAGACATGAAGTTTTAGTTGAGCGATTGCAGGCAAAGTAACACATTATATGTATGGTACCATTAAAACTATCCTCATCAAGTTTGGTCCGAATCGGACAACTAAAGCCTATAGCTCCGATAGGACAAATCGGTCGAAAATTGGTGATTTGTATGGATTTGCCATTGTTACTGTCCTCACCAAATTTGGTCCGAATCGGACAACTATAGCCTCTAGCTCCCATAGGACAAATAGGTCGAAATTGGTGATTTGTATGGAGATATGAAGTTTTAGTTGAGCGATTGCAGCCAAACTAACACTTTATATATATGGTACCATTATAACCATCCTCACAAAGTTTGGTCCGGATCGGACAACTATAGCCTATAGCTCCGATAGGACAAATCGGGCGAAAATTGGTGATTTGTATGGAGACATGAAGTTTTAGTTGAGCGATTGAGACCAAACCAACACATTATGTGTATGATGCCATTGTTACTGTCCTCACCAAGTTTGGTCCGAATCGGACAACTATAGCCTATAGCTCCCATAGGACAAATCGGTCGAAATTGGTGATTTGTATGGAGACATGAAGTTTTAGTTGAGCGATTGCAGCCAAACTAACACTTTATATATATGGTACCATTCTTACTTTCCTCACCAAGTTTGGTCCGAATCGGACAACTATTGCCTATAGCTCCCATAGGAGAAATTGGTCGAAAATTGGTGATTTGTATGGAGACATGAAGTTTTAGTTGAGCGATTGCAACCAAACTAACACATTATGTACCATTATAACTATCCTCACCAAGTTTGGTCCGGATCGGACAACTATAGCCTATAGCTCCCATAGGACAAATCGGTCGAAATTGGTGATTTGTATGGAGACATGAAGTTTTAGTTGAGCGATTGCAACTAAACTAACACATGTTATATATTGACCCATTATAACTATCCTCACCAAGTTTGGTCCGAATCGGACAACTATAGCCTATAGCTCCCATAGAACAAATCGGTTGAAAATTCGTGATTTGTATGGAGACACGAAGTTTTAGTTGAGCGATTGCAACCAAACTAACACATTATATATATGGTACCATTCTAACTTTCCTCACGAAGTTTGTTTCGAATCGGACAACTATAGCCTATAGCTCCCATAGGACAAATCGGTCGAAAATTGGTGATTTGTATGGAGACATGAAGTTTTAGTTGAGCGATTGAGACCAAACTAACACATTATATGTATGATGCCATTGTTACTGTCCTCACCAAGTTTGGTCCGAATCGGACAACTATAGCCTATAGCTCCCATAGGACAAATTGGTCGAAAATTGGTGATTTGTATGGAGACATGAAGTTTAAGTTGAGCGATTGCAACCAAACTAACACATTATGTACCATTATAACTATCCTCACCAAGTTTGGTCCGGATCGGTCAACTGTAGCCTATAGCTCCCATCGGACAAATCGGTCGAAATTGGTGATTTGTATGGAGACATGAAGTTTTAGTTGAGCGATTACAGCCAAACTAACACTTTATATATATGGTACTGTTATTACTATCCTCACCAAGTTTGGTCCGGATCGGACAACTATAGCCTATAGCTCCCATAGAACAAATCGGACGAAATTGGTGATTTGTATGGAGACATGAAGTTTTAGTTGAGCGATTGCAACCAAACTAACACATTATGTGTATGATGCCATTGTTACTGTCCTCGCCAAGTTTGGTCCTGATCGGACAACTGTAGGTCGAAGATTGTTGATTTGTGTTCACGCCACAGGGAGAACAGGATGAGTGAGGGGCGGATTTTCAACTTTACGAAAGCCGGTCACACCGAACGGAGTCGCTTATACTTTTTTTCCATTTTTTGTATTCGTTAATAAGTACATTTCTACCCGTTCATCCGCTGTCGCGAGTGAATAAATAAATAAGCATTTTTCAATCAGAATAAACGCAGTATCGCGCGTTTTACTAAACACCATTCCCGCTTCACCCCCGCAGCAGCAGCATCAGAAAATATTGGCACCCGCCAATCTCATCAGCCTTTCGCCCTCCTACAAACATTTTGGTCCTTCGAGCCGGATATCCTTCCGCTCCTCCAGCTTGCATCGGTGGAAAGTCTGATAAGTACTGCTTTTGTGTTGCCATTATTCTTGTCCATACACATTGCAAGTGCAAAGTTTCCCGCTCTCCCATAGCGACTTGTGCATTTTTGCAATTTCTGTATGTGTCTCCAACCTATCCTGTGTTCGTTTTCTGTAATTGTTTGTTAAAAATTGGCGTTTTTAAGTTCCATTTACATACATTCAATTTTACCACATATATACGTACATACATACATACGGTCTGCCAATAAGCCAAACTGCAAGGTCATTAAATCGCGAGTGTGTGTTCAAGTGCCCTTTCCAATATATTACATTCTATTTTGTGTACATATATTATATATACATATATATTATACATATATATTATACATATAGTGATAATTATTTGCAACTAGAAGTTGATCTTACGCCATTTTATCCCCCAAAAAAAAAAATCAAAAACAACCCTATAAAAAATAAGAAAATATTAAAAAAATAATCCCCCAAAAAAATTTTTTTTACATACACAATTATCGTAATCATAATCATTTTATTCATAATCATATTCTTATATCTTAAATACGTATCTTGTAATCCAATAATATTAATCCATAAAAAAGTTAAGACAATTCATCCACACGAAACAGAGCAACCGGTCCAACCAAAAAAAAAGCAGCAAAAAAAAACATTAATAAAAAAAAAAAAACCCCCCTTCCCAAAAATACTCTCCTCTTTCAATTTCTATTAAAAACACAAACCCTACTCAATAAAAAAAAAAAAAAAAATTAATAAAAAATTTAAAAAAAAAAAAAATTAAAAAAAAGTACATAAGAGTCTAGCCGCTGAATTGCATATCAGCAGCTATCCGCTAATTTAAACATTCCACATTCCCAAGCTGCACTTGTAAACAAGTTCGGCAACTATAAACAAAGAATAGCCAAACTGGCGCGTCTCCCCCAATCGGTCAGCATCGACAGAGATAACGCGCGGTCAGCATAAATCTTTTTCCCACAAATTCCATTCCCACTGAAAATTGTAAACATTTAAACCCTCAAATAGTTTTCGTTATTAATAAATAAGGAATTATCTGTTAGTCTTAAGCTGTTCGTTAATAAAGCAAGTTGTCGTGAATTAAATCGTTCTGACTCCGTCTTTTAATCTCAGCGTTGCCGTTAGCTTGTGTCGCGGCATTAGTTCGACTAACTTTTACACATCAAATATCTAATTATCGCAGCCGGTAGGATAACAATAAAGTGTGGATTCTGATGCAAAGCTAAGTTATTAATTCTTGTATCCCGTTTACTGTTATCCGCTAAACAACCAACGTTAAGGCAACCCAAGCGACGGTCAATATCGCGTCAAGTTTTTAAAAGAAAACCTCGACAGTGACGTGAAAACCAAAAATCGCATATTGTCATAGCCACGGATTGTGCACAAAAAAAAAAAAAAACTTGAAAAACAAATTCAAGAAGACGCGATAGAATTCGAAGAGAAAATAAATCCAGAAATTTCTGGTTATCTAAAAAAAATTCGAAAGTGCTATCTGTGCAAACCAAACAAATTTAACTATAAGTTTACAAATTAAGTGCATAAAATAAAAGATTTAACCAACAACAAAAACAATAAAAATGGAAGGGAACGCAACAACATCTCTGACCGATGCCAACATGGCACAAGTGATCAACCAACTCAAAAATGTTGAGAAGTTCACTGGAGACAAGAACGCTTTATACACGTTCATCAACCGGATCGACTATGTTTTGGCCCTCTATATCACCAACGACGCAAGGCAGAGGTCAATTATATTTGGACTTGTGGAACGCTGCATCAGCAGTGAAGTGATGTTATCCCTTGGCGTAAACAACCTGATGACTTGGACGGACCTTCGAAAGCAACTAATACTGAACTACAAGACGCAAACTAAGAATCACATCTTACTGGAGGAATTCAGGAGCACCCCATTTAAAGGCAACGTGCGAGCATTTCTAGAGGAAGCAGAACACCGTAGGCAGACATTAATGAGTAAGCTAGAACTAGAAAATAACACTGACGAGAAAACATTGTATGCGCGACTAATTAAAACTAGTATTGATGACCTTATTCAAAAATTACCAACAAACATTTGCATTCGAATTATAAATTGCGAAATTCCCGATCTAAGATCCCTAATTAACATTCTGCAAGAAAAAAATCTTTATAACGAGCCCTGTCCTAATCTAGCACAAAATAAAGTAAAACAAGAAAAATATTTGAAGCCAGCCGATCAACCAAACCCAAATATTCAAAGATTCCCCACTTTCCTTCAACCAAATCAACCCTATGTCCCATATCGACCCCATCAACCTTATTATCAACCATATTATCAACCATCACCCATCCATACTAACAACAACATTTCTAATCCTAATAATTATTCACCTCAACCAATGCAACAAATACCTAGCCCAATTAGGCCAACATATTTTACACCCAGACCGAACCTTAGACAGAACCAATTTGACAACAATCGTTTCGGACAAGTAATTCCACAACAAAACGCTTCTAATAGTTCCGGCGTAGCTAACCAACCGACTAAACGTGCTAGACCTGCAGAAAGTGGACAGAGTAAGATGAGCATTGACCAAGAAGCTAGAAATCAGGAAGAATTAAATTATCATGCTTACATCCAACAAGAATATTATAATCAATGCGCTGCTTATCCAGAATATTATCCACAATATTATCAAGCAGAAAGTTACCCACAAAACCCAGACTATACATACACACAGTCAGCCGAACAGGAGACAGAACAGCCAAATGAAATAGAAATCAAGCAAGCCGAAAATTTTCAGCCTCCAGCCTCGGAAACCAGCAATACATAATAATCACTTATAAAGGCAAAAATCTGAAATGTTTAATAGATACAGGATCTACTGTAAATATGATGACATCAAATGTTTTCAATTTACAAGTTCATGACACCGACTGTTTCATTCAAACCAGCAATGGACCTTTAACTATCACAAAGAAAGTTAACGTCCTTTCCAATAACCTGTTCAAGGGCAATAATGAATTTCTTCTACATCAATTCTCCCCAGACTATGATTTATTAATTGGTAGAAAAATGCTTTCAGAAGCACAAGCCGTTATAGATTATAAAACTCAAACTGTTATTTTATACAATAGAAAGTATAAATTAACCAACGATATTCCAATCACAAATCAGAACCATTTCTTAGCCCAACCAAATCCTGAAACTAATCAACATTTTAATAATCCAATTAGAGAAATTTCCGAAGACCAAGAATCCGTAAGCCCTTACCGGTTAGAACATTTAAATGAAGAAGAGAAAACTAATTTAATTATGTTGTTGAAACAATATCAACACATACAATTTAAAGAAGGCGACCAACTTAGTTTCAGTAATCAAGAAAAACACATTATAAATACTACCCACAATTCAGCCTTACATGCAAAATCATACAGTTATCCACAAGCATATGAACAGGAAGTTGAACATCAAATTCAAGACATGCTTAATCAAGGTATCATACGTCCTAGCAATTCCCCTTATTGTAGTCCTATATGGATCGTACCAAAAAAGCAAGATGCTTCAGGTAAACAAAAATTCAGAATCGTAATCGACTACAGGAAATTAAATGAAGTAACTATAAGCGACAAACACCCAATACCAAACATGGACGAGATATTAGGAAAACTAGGCAGATGCAATTATTTCACTACAATTGATCTTGCAAAAGGATTCCACCAACTTGAAATGCATCCAGATTCCATTCAAAAAACAGCTTTCTCTACTAAACACGGCCACTATGAATATCTTCGTATGCCATTTGGATTGAAAAATGCACCCGCAACCTTTCAACGTTGCATGAATAATGTTTTTAAGACCGTTACTAAACAAACATTGTCTAGTATATCTTGATGATATAATTGTATTCTCAACATCTTTAGAAGAACATTTGCAATCACTCAAATTAGTTTTCGAAAAGCTTTCTGAAGCAAATCTCAAACTACAACTTGACAAATGCGAGTTTCTAAAACAAGAAACTACATTTCTAGGACATGTCATAACTAAGGATGGAATAAAACCCAATCCCGATAAAATCAAAGCAATCCAGAAATATCCAATCCCCACAAAAACCAAAGAAATAAAAGGTTTTCTTGGTTTAACAGGTTACTACAGAAAGTTTATTCCAAATTTTGCAGACATAGCCAAACCAATGACAGCAGTACTTAGAAAAGACTCAAAAATCGACATTAAAAATCCAGATTACATTAGAGCTTTTGAAAAATTAAAACAACTAATTTCTAATGACCCCATTTTAAAAAATTCCAGACTTCAAAAGTAAATTCATTTTAACCACTGACGCAAGTAACGTAGCTCTTGGAGCTGTACTCTCTCAAGACGGACATCCCATTAGTTTTATTAGCAGAACACTCAATGACCACGAAACTAACTACAGTGCCATAGAAAAGAGCTTTTAGCAATTGTATGGGCAACAAAAACCTTTAGACACTATTTACTAGGACGACATTTCGAAATCAATAGTGACCATCAACCACTATGTTGGTTGTACAAAATGAAAGAACCAAATTCAAAATTAACCCGATGGAGAGTTAAATTATCTGAATATGACTTTGACATAAAATTTATAAAAGGAAAAAGAAAACCACATAGCGGACGCTCTATCACAGTAAAAATAGAACAGACTTATTTCGGAGAAGAAACACAACATAGCGCTAATGAAGACAATAGCAATTTAATATTCATTACAGAAAAACCAATAAACACATTTAAAAGACAAATTATATTTTCCAAAGGCATTCCAAACATAAAAAAGAAAACTACTTTAAAAAATTAATTATTCACATTACATACGATAACATGACTAAAGACAAAGCTGAAAAATATTTAATAGACCATTTTTGCACAAAAACTAGTGTATTGTTTATAGACAGTGATGCAGATTTTGAAATAATTCAAAATGCACACAAAAGAAATTATTAACACTAGACATACTAAAATTCTTCGAAGCCTCATTCAATTAAAAAATATTAACTCTTATGCCGAATTTAAAGAACTTATTTTGAAAACCCATGCAGAACAGCTCCATCCCGGGAATTCAAAAACAAATAAACTTTTTTTGTGACCCCTTTTATCCCCTAAAAGCCAATTATTACCCCAAACCAAAATAAAGGAAGTTCAAATTTGCAACTTAGCAAAATCAGAACACAGAAACACAAAAATGCCAATGAAAATTACCCCCAAGCCGGAACACTGTCGTGACAAATTTGTAATCGATATTTATTCCTCTGAAGGCAAACATTATCTAAGCTGCATGGATATTTATTCAAAAATTCGCTACTCTTGAAAATATTAAAACAAAAGATTGGATAGAATGCAAAAACGCATTAAT
>JAEIGM010000165.1:0-74543 GCA_018903735.1 Drosophila cardini
GCAAAAACAAAAAATAAATGAAAAAATTTTAAATTGACGAAATCAAGATTATTTTGATGCAGAGTCGATATAAATGAAAATTATTGAATTAAATGGTATTCCGATTCAAAATCGGTTGAGTTTTGACAGAGATAGCTAAGATCAAGGCCCGAAATGTGAGGATTCGAAAATAACGTCTAAAATCCTCTAAGACCTCTAGAAACGCCAGAAAATGCAAAAACAAAAAATAAATGAAAAAATTTTAAATTGACGAAATCAAGATTATTTTGATGCAGAGTCGATATAAATGAAAATTATTGAATTAAATGGTATTCCGATTCAAAATCGGTTGAGTTTTGACAGAGATAGCTAAGATCAAGGCCCGAAATGTGAGGATTCGAAAATAACGTCTAAAATCCTCTAAGACCTCTAGAAACGCCAGAAAATGCAAAACAAAAAAAAAATAAATGAAAAAATTTTAAATTGACGAAATCAAGATTATTTTGATGCAGAGTCGATATAAATGAAAATTATTGAATTAAATGGTATTCCGATTCAAAATCGGTTGAGTTTTGACAGAGATAGCTAAGATCAAGGCCCGAAATGTGAGGATTCGAAAATAACGTCTAAAATCCTCTAAGACCTCTAGAAACGCCAGAAAATGCAAAAACAAAAAATAAATGAAAAAATTTTAAATTGACGAAATCAAGATTATTTTGATGCAGAGTCGATATAAATGAAAATTATTGAATTAAATGGTATTCCGATTCAAAATCGGTTGAGTTTTGACAGAGATAGCTAAGATCAAGGCCCGAAATGTGAGGATTCGAAAATAACGTCTAAAATCCTCTAAGACCTCTAGAAACGCCAGAAAATGCAAAAACAAAAAATAAATGAAAAAATTTTAAATTGACGAAATCAAGATTATTTTGATGCAGAGTCGATATAAATGAAAATTATTGAATTAAATGGTATTCCGATTCAAAATCGGTTGAGTTTTGACAGAGATAGCTAAGATCAAGGCCCGAAATGTGAGGATTCGAAAATAACGTCTAAAATCCTCTAAGACCTCTAGAAACGCCAGAAAATGCAAAAACAAAAAATAAATGAAAAAATTTTAAATTGACGAAATCAAGATTATTTTGATGCAGAGTCGATATAAATGAAAATTATTGAATTAAATGGTATTCCGATTCAAAATCGGTTGAGTTTTGACAGAGATAGCTAAGATCAAGGCCCGAAATGTGAGGATTCGAAAATAACGTCTAAAATCCTCTAAGACCTCTAGAAACGCCAGAAAATGCAAAAACAAAAAATAAATGAAAAAATTTTAAATTGACGAAATCAAGATTATTTTGATGCAGAGTCGATATAAATGAAAATTATTGAATTAAATGGTATTCCGAGTGGATTCGAAAATTCTTTATTAAATCGGTTGAGTTTTGATGATTTTCAGAGATAGCTAAGATCAAGGCCCGAAATGTGAGGATTCGAAAATAACGTCTAAAATCCTCTAAGACCTCTAGAAACGCCAGAAAATGCAAAAACAAAAAATAAATGAAAAAATTTTAAATTGACGAAATCAAGATTATTTTGATGCAGAGTCGATATAAATGAAAATTATTGAATTAAATTGGTATTCCGATTCAAAATCGGTTGAGTTTTGAAAAAGAAATAGCTAAGATCAAGGCCCGAAATGTGAGGATTCGAAAATAACGTCTAAAATCCTCTAAGACCTCTAGAAACGCCAGAAAATGCAAAAACAAAAAATAAATGAAAAAATTTTAAATTGACGAAATCAAGATTATTTTGATGCAGAGTCGATATAAATGAAAATTATTGAATTAAATGGTATTCCGATTCAAAATCGGTTGAGTTTTGACAGAGATAGCTAAGATCAAGGCCCGAAATGTGAGGATTCGAAAATAACGTCTAAAATCCTCTAAGACCTCTAGAAACGCCAGAAAATGCAAAAACAAAAAATAAATGAAAAAATTTTAAATTGACGAAATCAAGATTATTTTGATGCAGAGTCGATATAAATGAAAATTATTGAATTAAATGGTATTCCGATTCAAAATCGGTTGAGTTTTGACAGAGATAGCTAAGATCAAGGCCCGAAATGTGAGGATTCGAAAATAACGTCTAAAATCCTCTAAGACCTCTAGAAACGCCAGAAAATGCAAAAACAAAAAATAAATGAAAAAATTTTAAATTGACGAAATCAAGATTATTTTGATGCAGAGTCGATATAAATGAAAATTATTGAATTAAATGGTATTCCGATTCAAAATCGGTTGAGTTTTGACAGAGATAGCTAAGATCAAGGCCCGAAATGTGAGGATTCGAAAATAACGTCTAAAATCCTCTAAGACCTCTAGAAACGCCAGAAAATGCAAAAACAAAAAATAAATGAAAAAATTTTAAATTGACGAAATCAAGATTATTTTGATGCAGAGTCGATATAAATGAAAATTATTGAATTAAATGGTATTCCGATTCAAAATCGGTTGAGTTTTGACAGAGATAGCTAAGATCAAGGCCCGAAATGTGAGGATTCGAAAATAACGTCTAAAATCCTCTAAGACCTCTAGAAACGCCAGAAAATGCAAAAACAAAAAATAAATGAAAAAATTTTAAATTGACGAAATCAAGATTATTTTGATGCAGAGTCGATATAAATGAAAATTATTGAATTAAATGGTATTCCGATTCAAAATCGGTTGAGTTTTAGCAGAAAAGTTGTTTTAATTAAGATCAAGGAATTGGGATTGAATGTCTATAGAAATGAAAATAATGAATTAAATGTATTCCGATTCAAAATCGGTTGGGTTTTTACAGAGATAGCTAAGATCAAGGCCCGAAATGTGAGGATTCGAAAATAACGTCTAAAATCCTCTAAGACCTCTAGAAACGCCAGAAAATGCAAAAACAAAAAATAAATGAAAAAATTTTAAATTGACGAAATCAAGATTATTTTGATGCAGAGTCGATATAAATGAAAATTATTGAATTAAATGGTATTCCGATTCAAAATCGGTTGAGTTTTGACAGAGAAAACTTAAGATCAAGGCCCGAAATGTGAGGATTCGAAAATAACGTCTAAAATCCTCTAAGACCTCTAGAAACGCCAGAAAATGCAAAAACAAAAAAAAATAAATGAAAAAAATTTTAAATTGACGAAATCAAGATTATTTTGATGCAGAGTCGATATAAATGAAAATTATTGAATTAAATGGTATTCCGATTCAAAATCGGTTGAGTTTTGACAGAGATAGCTAAGATCAAGGCCCGAAATGTGAGGATTCGAAAATAACGTCTAAAATCCTCTAAGACCTCTAGAAACGCCAGAAAATGCAAAAAACAAAAAATAAATGAAAAAATTTTAAATTGACGAAATCAAGATTATTTTGATGCAGAGTCGATATAAATGAAAATTATTGAATTAAATGGTATTCCGATTCAAAATCGGTTGAGTTTTGACAGAGATAGCTAAGATCAAGGCCCGAAATGTGAGGATTCGAAAATAACGTCTAAAATCCTCTAAGACCTCTAGAAACGCCAGAAAATGCAAAAACAAAAAATAAATGGAAAAAATTTTAAATTGACGAAATCAAGATTATTTTGATGCAGAGTCGATATAAATGAAAATTATTGAATTAAATGGTATTCCGATTCAAAATCGGTTGAGTTTTGACAGAGATAGCTAAGATCAAGGCCCGAAATGTGAGGATTCGAAAATAACGTCTAAAATCCTCTAAGACCTCTAGAAACGCCAGAAAATGCAAAAACAAAAAATAAATGAAAAAATTTTAAATTGACGAAATCAAGATTATTTTGATGCAGAGTCGATATAAATGAAAATTATTGAATTAAATGGTATTCCGATTCAAAATCGGTTGAGTTTTGACAGAGATAGCTAAGATCAAGGCCCGAAATGTGAGGATTCGAAAATAACGTCTAAAATCCTCTAAGACCTCTAGAAACGCCAGAAAATGCAAAAACAAAAAATAAATGAAAAAATTTTAAATTGACGAAATCAAGATTATTTTGATGCAGAGTCGATATAAATGAAAATTATTGAATTAAATGGTATTCCGATTCAAAATCGGTTGAGTTTTGACAGAGATAGCTAAGATCAAGGCCCGAAATGTGAGGATTCGAAAATAACGTCTAAAATCCTCTAAGCAATAATAATTTATTAGTGTTGATTTGTTGTGTACCTCTAGAAACGCCAGAAAATGCAAAAACAAAAAATAAATGAAAAAATTTTAAATTGACGAAATCAAGATTATTTTGATGCAGAGTCGATATAAATGAAAATTATTGAATTAAATGGTATTCCGATTCAAAATCGGTTGAGTTTTGACAGAGATAGCTAAGATCAAGGCCCGAAATGTGAGGATTCGAAAATAACGTCTAAAATCCTCTAAGACCTCTAGAAACGCCAGAAAATGCAAAAACAAAAAATAAATGAAAAAATTTTAAATTGACGAAATCAAGATTATTTTGATGCAGAGTCGATATAAATGAAAATTATTGAATTAAATGGTATTCCGATTCAAAATCGGTTGAGTTTTGACAGAGATAGCTAAGATCAAGGCCCGAAATGTGAGGATTCGAAAATAACGTCTAAAATCCTCTAAGACCTCTAGAAACGCCAGAAAATGCAAAAACAAAAAATAAATGAAAAAATTTTAAATTGACGAAATCAAGATTATTTTGATGCAGAGTCGATATAAATGAAAATTATTGAATTAAATGGTATTCCGATTCAAAATCGGTTGAGTTTTGACAGAGATAGCTAAGATCAAGGCCCGAAATGTGAGGATTCGAAAATAACGTCTAAAATCCTCTAAGACCTCTAGAAACGCCAGAAAATGCAAAAAAACAAAAAATAAATGAAAAAATTTTAAATTGACGAAATCAAGATTATTTTGATGCAGAGTCGATATAAATGAAAATTATTGAATTAAATGGTATTCCGATTCAAAATCGGTTGAGTTTTGACAGAGATAGCTAAGATCAAGGCCCGAAATGTGAGGATTCGAAAATAACGTCTAAAATCCTCTAAGACCTCTAGAAACGCCAGAAAATGCAAAAACAAAAAATAAATGAAAAAATTTTAAATTGACGAAATCAAGATTATTTTGATGCAGAGTCGATATAAATGAAAATTATTGAATTAAATGGTATTCCGATTCAAAATCGGTTGAGTTTTGACAGAGATAGCTAAGATCAAGGCCCGAAATGTGAGGATTCGAAAATAACGTCTAAAATCTCTCTAAGACCTCTAGAAACGCCAGAAAATGCAAAAACAAAAAATAAATGAAAAAATTTTAAATTGACGAAATCAAGATTATTTTGATGCAGAGTCGATATAAATGAAAATTATTGAATTAAATGGTATTCCGATTCAAAATCGGTTGAGTTTTGACAGAGATAGCTAAGATCAAGGCCCGAAATGTGAGGATTCGAAAATAACGTCTAAAATCCTCTAAGACCTCTAGAAACGCCAGAAAATGCAAAAAACAAAAAATAAATGAAAAAATTTTAAATTGACGAAATCAAGATTATTTTGATGCAGAGTCGATATAAATGAAAATTATTGAATTAAATGGTATTCCGATTCAAAATCGGTTGAGTTTTGACAGAGATAGCTAAGATCAAGGCCCGAAATGTGAGGATTCGAAAATAACGTCTAAAATCCTCTAAGACCTCTAGAAACGCCAGAAAATGCAAAAACAAAAAATAAATGAAAAAATTTTAAATTGACGAAATCAAGATTATTTTGATGCAGAGTCGATATAAATGAAAATTATTGAATTAAATGGTATTCCGATTCAAAATCGGTTGAGTTTTGACAGAGATAGCTAAGATCAAGGCCCGAAAATGTGAGGATTCGAAAATAACGTCTAAAATCCTCTAAGACCTCTAGAAACGCCAGAAAATGCAAAAACAAAAAATAAATGAAAAAATTTTAAATTGACGAAATCAAGATTATTTTGATGCAGAGTCGATATAAATGAAAATTATTGAATTAAATGGTATTCCGATTCAAAATCGGTTGAGTTTTGACAGAGATAGCTAAGATCAAGGCCCGAAATGTGAGGATTCGAAAATAACGTCTAAAATCCTCTAAGACCTCTAGAAACGCCAGAAAATGCAAAAAAAAAAAATAAATGAAAAAATTTTAAATTGACGAAATCAAGATTATTTTGATGCAGAGTCGATATAAATGAAAATTATTGAATTAAATGGTATTCCGATTCAAAATCGGTTGAGTTTTGACAGAGATAGCTAAGATCAAGGCCCGAAATGTGAGGATTCGAAAATAACGTCTAAAATCCTCTAAGACCTCTAGAAACGCCAGAAAATGCAAAAACAAAAAATAAATGAAAAAATTTTAAATTGACGAAATCAAGATTATTTTGATGCAGAGTCGATATAAATGAAAATTATTGAATTAAATGGTATTCCGATTCAAAATCGGTTGAGTTTTGACAGAGATAGCTAAGATCAAGGCCCGAAATGTGAGGATTCGAAAATAACGTCTAAAATCCTCTAAGACCTCTAGAAACGCCAGAAAATGCAAAAACAAAAAATAAATGAAAAAATTTTAAATTGACGAAATCAAGATTATTTTGATGCAGAGTCGATATAAATGAAAATTATTGAATTAAATGGTATTCCGATTCAAAATCGGTTGAGTTTTGACAGAGATAGCTAAGATCAAGGCCCGAAATGTGAGGATTCGAAAATAACGTCTAAAATCCTCTAAGACCTCTAGAAACGCCAGAAAATGCAAAAACAAACAAAAATAAATGAAATAAAAATTTTAAATTGACGAAATCAAGATTATTTTGATGCAGAGTCGATATAAATGAAAATTATTGAATTAAATGGTATTCCGATTCAAAATCGGTTGAGTTTTGACAGAGATAGCTAAGATCAAGGCCCGAAATGTGAGGATTCGAAAATAACGTCTAAAATCCTCTAAGACCTCTAGAAACGCCAGAAAATGCAAAAACAAAAAATAAATGAAAAAATTTTAAATTGACGAAATCAAGATTATTTTGATGCAGAGTCGATATAAATGAAAATTATTGAATTAAATGGTATTCCGATTCAAAATCGGTTGAGTTTTGACAGAGATAGCTAAGATCAAGGCCCGAAATGTGAGGATTCGAAACTAACGTCTAAAAACCCTCTAAGACCTCTAGAAACGCCAAAAACAAAAAGCAAAACAAAAAATAAATGAAAAAATTTTAAATTGACGAAATCAAGATTATTTTGATGCAGAGTCGATATAAATGAAAATTATTGAATTAAATGGTATTCCGATTCAAAATCGGTTGAGTTTTGACAGAGATAGCTAAGATCAAGGCCCGAAATGTGAGGATTCGAAAATAACGTCTAAAATCCTCTAAGACCTCTAGAAACGCCAGAAAATGCAAAAACAAAAAATAAATGAAAAAATTTTAAATTGACGAAATCAAGATTATTTTGATGCAGAGTCGATATAAATGAAAATTATTGAATTAAATGGTATTCCGATTCAAAATCGGTTGAGTTTTGACAGAGATAGCTAAGATCAAGGCCCGAAATGTGAGGATTCGAAAATAACGTCTAAAATCCTCTAAGACCTCTAGAAACGCCAGAAAATGCAAAAACAAAAAATAAATGAAAAAATTTTAAATTGACGAAATCAAGATTATTTTGATGCAGAGTCGATATAAATGAAAATTATTGAATTAAATGGTATTCCGATTCAAAATCGGTTGAGTTTTGACAGAGATAGCTAAGATCAAGGCCCGAAATGTGAGGATTCGAAAATAACGTCTAAAATCCTCTAAGACCTCTAGAAACGCCAGAAAATGCAAAAACAAAAAAATAAATGAAAAAATTTTAAATTGACGAAATCAAGATTATTTTGATGCAGAGTCGATATAAATGAAAATTATTGAATTAAATGGTATTCCGATTCAAAATCGGTTGAGTTTTGACAGAGATAGCTAAGATCAAGGCCCGAAATGTGAGGATTCGAAAATAACGTCTAAAATCCTCTAAGACCTCTAGAAACGCCAGAAAATGCAAAAACAAAAAATAAATGAAAAAATTTTAAATTGACGAAATCAAGATTATTTTGATGCAGAGTCGATATAAATGAAAATTATTGAATTAAATGGTATTCCGATTCAAAATCGGTTGAGTTTTGACAGAGATAGCTAAGATCAAGGCCCGAAATGTGAGGATTCGAAAATAACGTCTAAAATCCTCTAAGACCTCTAGAAACGCCAGAAAATGCAAAAACAAAAAATAAATGAAAAAATTTTAAATTGACGAAATCAAGATTATTTTGATGCAGAGTCGATATAAATGAAAATTATTGAATTAAATGGTATTCCGATTCAAAATCGGTTGAGTTTTGACAGAGATAGCTAAGATCAAGGCCCGAAATGTGAGGATTCGAAAATAACGTCTAAAATCCTCTAAGACCTCTAGAAACGCCAGAAAATGCAAAAACAAAAAATAAATGAAAAAATTTTAAATTGACGAAATCAAGATTATTTTGATGCAGAGTCGATATAAATGAAAATTATTGAATTAAATGGTATTCCGATTCAAAATCGGTTGAGTTTTGACAGAGATAGCTAAGATCAAGGCCCGAAATGTGAGGATTCGAAAATAACGTCTAAAATCCTCTAAGACCTCTAGAAACGCCAGAAAATGCAAAAACAAAAAATAAATGAAAAAATTTTAAATTGACGAAATCAAGATTATTTTGATGCAGAGTCGATATAAATGAAAATTATTGAATTAAATGGTATTCCGATTCAAAATCGGTTGAGTTTTGACAGAGATAGCTAAGATCAAGGCCCGAAATGTGAGGATTCGAAAATAACGTCTAAAATCCTCTAAGACCTCTAGAAACGCCAGAAAATGCAAAAACAAAAAATAAATGAAAAAATTTTAAATTGACGAAATCAAGATTATTTTGATGCAGAGTCGATATAAATGAAAATTATTGAATTAAATGGTATTCCGATTCAAAATCGGTTGAGTTTTGACAGAGATAGCTAAGATCAAGGCCCGAAATGTGAGGATTCGAAAATAACGTCTAAAATCCTCTAAGACCTCTAGAAACGCCAGAAAATGCAAAAACAAAAAATAAATGAAAAAATTTTAAATTGACGAAATCAAGATTATTTTGATGCAGAGTCGATATAAATGAAAATTATTGAATTAAATGGTATTCCGATTCAAAATCGGTTGAGTTTTGACAGAGATAGCTAAGATCAAGGCCCGAAATGTGAGGATTCGAAAATAACGTCTAAAATCCTCTAAGACCTCTAGAAACGCCAGAAAATGCAAAAACAAAAAATAAATGAAAAAATTTTAAATTGACGAAATCAAGATTATTTTGATGCAGAGTCGATATAAATGAAAATTATTGAATTAAATGGTATTCCGATTCAAAATCGGTTGAGTTTTGACAGAGATAGCTAAGATCAAGGCCCGAAATGTGAGGATTCGAAAATAACGTCTAAAATCCTCTAAGACCTCTAGAAACGCCAGAAAATGCAAAAACAAAAAATAAATGAAAAAATTTTAAATTGACGAAATCAAGATTATTTTGATGCAGAGTCGATATAAATGAAAATTATTGAATTAAATGGTATTCCGATTCAAAATCGGTTGAGTTTTGACAGAGATAGCTAAGATCAAGGCCCGAAATGTGAGGATTCGAAAATAACGTCTAAAATCCTCTAAGACCTCTAGAAACGCCAGAAAATGCAAAAACAAAAAATAAATGAAAAAATTTTAAATTGACGAAATCAAGATTATTTTGATGCAGAGTCGATATAAATGAAAATTATTGAATTAAATGGTATTCCGATTCAAAATCGGTTGAGTTTTGACAGAGATAGCTAAGATCAAGGCCCGAAATGTGAGGATTCGAAAATAACGTCTAAAATCCTCTAAGACCTCTAGAAACGCCAGAAAATGCAAAAACAAAAAATAAATGAAAAAATTTTAAATTGACGAAATCAAGATTATTTTGATGCAGAGTCGATATAAATGAAAATTATTGAATTAAATGGTATTCCGATTCAAAATCGGTTGAGTTTTGACAGAGATAGCTAAGATCAAGGCCCGAAATGTGAGGATTCGAAAATAACGTCTAAAATCCTCTAAGACCTCTAGAAACGCCAGAAAATGCAAAAACAAAAAATAAATGAAAAAATTTTAAATTGACGAAATCAAGATTATTTTGATGCAGAGTCGATATAAATGAAAATTATTGAATTAAATGGTATTCCGATTCAAAATCGGTTGAGTTTTGACAGAGATAGCTAAGATCAAGGCCCGAAATGTGAGGATTCGAAAATAACGTCTAAAATCCTCTAAGACCTCTAGAAACGCCAGAAAATGCAAAAACAAAAAATAAATGAAAAAATTTTAAATTGACGAAATCAAGATTATTTTGATGCAGAGTCGATATAAATGAAAATTATTGAATTAAATGGTATTCCGATTCAAAATCGGTTGAGTTTTGACAGAGATAGCTAAGATCAAGGCCCGAAATGTGAGGATTCGAAAATAACGTCTAAAATCCTCTAAGACCTCTAGAAACGCCAGAAAATGCAAAAACAAAAAATAAATGAAAAAATTTTAAATTGACGAAATCAAGATTATTTTGATGCAGAGTCGATATAAATGAAAATTATTGAATTAAATGGTATTCCGATTCAAAATCGGTTGAGTTTTGACAGAGATAGCTAAGATCAAGGCCCGAAATGTGAGGATTCGAAAATAACGTCTAAAATCCTCTAAGACCTCTAGAAACGCCAGAAAATGCAAAAACAAAAAATAAATGAAAAAATTTTAAATTGACGAAATCAAGATTATTTTGATGCAGAGTCGATATAAATGAAAATTATTGAATTAAATGGTATTCCGATTCAAAATCGGTTGAGTTTTGACAGAGATAGCTAAGATCAAGGCCCGAAATGTGAGGATTCGAAAATAACGTCTAAAATCCTCTAAGACCTCTAGAAACGCCAGAAAATGCAAAAACAAAAAATAAATGAAAAAATTTTAAATTGACGAAATCAAGATTATTTTGATGCAGAGTCGATATAAATGAAAATTATTGAATTAAATGGTATTCCGATTCAAAATCGGTTGAGTTTTGACAGAGATAGCTAAGATCAAGGCCCGAAATGTGAGGATTCGAAAATAACGTCTAAAATCCTCTAAGACCTCTAGAAACGCCAGAAAATGCAAAAACAAAAAATAAATGAAAAAAATTTTAAATTGACGAAATCAAGATTATTTTGATGCAGAGTCGATATAAATGAAAATTATTGAATTAAATGGTATTCCGATTCAAAATCGGTTGAGTTTTGACAGAGATAGCTAAGATCAAGGCCCGAAATGTGAGGATTCGAAAATAACGTCTAAAATCCTCTAAGACCTCTAGAAACGCCAGAAAATGCAAAAACAAAAAATAAATGAAAAAATTTTAAATTGACGAAATCAAGATTATTTTGATGCAGAGTCGATATAAATGAAAATTATTGAATTAAATGGTATTCCGATTCAAAATCGGTTGAGTTTTGACAGAGATAGCTAAGATCAAGGCCCGAAATGTGAGGATTCGAAAATAACGTCTAAAATCCTCTAAGACCTCTAGAAACGCCAGAAAATGCAAAAACAAAAAATAAATGAAAAAATTTTAAATTGACGAAATCAAGATTATTTTGATGCAGAGTCGATATAAATGAAAATTATTGAATTAAATGGTATTCCGATTCAAAATCGGTTGAGTTTTGACAGAGATAGCTAAGATCAAGGCCCGAAATGTGAGGATTCGAAAATAACGTCTAAAATCCTCTAAGACCTCTAGAAACGCCAGAAAATGCAAAAACAAAAAATAAATGAAAAAATTTTAAATTGACGAAATCAAGATTATTTTGATGCAGAGTCGATATAAATGAAAATTATTGAATTAAATGGTATTCCGATTCAAAATCGGTTGAGTTTTGACAGAGATAGCTAAGATCAAGGCCCGAAATGTGAGGATTCGAAAATAACGTCTAAAATCGTCTAAGACCTCTAGAAACGCCAGAAAATGCAAAAACAAAAAATAAATGAAAAAATTTTAAATTGACGAAATCAAGATTATTTTGATGCAGAGTCGATATAAATGAAAATTATTGAATTAAATGGTATTCCGATTCAAAATCGGTTGAGTTTTGACAGAGATAGCTAAGATCAAGGCCCGAAATGTGAGGATTCGAAAATAACGTCTAAAATCCTCTAAGACCTCTAGAAACGCCAGAAAATGCAAAAACAAAAAATAAATGAAAAAATTTTTAAATTGACGAAATCAAGATTATTTTGATGCAGAGTCGATATAAATGAAAATTATTGAATTAAATGGTATTCCGATTCAAAATCGGTTGAGTTTTGACAGAGATAGCTAAGATCAAGGCCCGAAATGTGAGGATTCGAAAATAACGTCTAAAATCCTCTAAGACCTCTAGAAACGCCAGAAAATGCCAAAACAAAAAATAAATGAAAAAATTTTAAATTGACGAAATCAAGATTATTTTGATGCAGAGTCGATATAAATGAAAATTATTGAATTAAATGGTATTCCGATTCAAAATCGGTTGAGTTTTGACAGAGATAGCTAAGATCAAGGCCCGAAATGTGAGGATTCGAAAATAACGTCTAAAATCCTCTAAGACCTCTAGAAACGCCAAAAAATGCAAAAACAAAAAATAAATGAAAAAATTTTAAATTGACGAAATCAAGATTATTTTGATGCAGAGTCGATATAAATGAAAATTATTGAATTAAATGGTATTCCGATTCAAAATCGGTTGAGTTTTGACAGAGATAGCTAAGATCAAGGCCCGAAATGTGAGGATTCGAAAATAACGTCTAAAATCGTCTAAGACCTCTAGAAACGCCAAAAAATGCAAAAACAAAAAATAAATGAAAAAATTTTAAATTGACGAAATCAAGATTATTTTGATGCAGAGTCGATATAAATGAAAATTATTGAATTAAATGGTATTCCGATTCAAAATCGGTTGAGTTTTGACAGAGATAGCTAAGATCAAGGCCCGAAATGTGAGGATTCGAAAATAACGTCTAAAATCCTCTAAGACCTCTAGAAACGCCAGAAAATGCAAAAACAAAAAATAAATGAAAAAATTTTAAATTGACGAAATCAAGATTATTTTGATGCAGAGTCGATATAAATGAAAATTATTGAATTAAATGGTATTCCGATTCAAAATCGGTTGAGTTTTGACAGAGATAGCTAAGATCAAGGCCCGAAATGTGAGGATTCGAAAATAACGTCTAAAATCCTCTAAGACCTCTAGAAACGCCAGAAAATGCAAAAACAAAAAATAAATGAAAAAATTTTAAATTGACGAAATCAAGATTATTTTGATGCAGAGTCGATATAAATGAAAATTATTGAATTAAATGGTATTCCGATTCAAAATCGGTTGAGTTTTGACAGAGATAGCTAAGATCAAGGCCCGAAATGTGAGGATTCGAAAATAACGTCTAAAATCCTCTAAGACCTCTAGAAACGCCAGAAAATGCAAAAACAAAAAATAAATGAAAAAAGTTTAAATTGACGAAATCAAGTTTATTTTGATGCAGAGTCGATATAAATGAAAATTATTGAATTAAACGGTATTCTGATTCAAAATCGGTTGAGTTTTGACAGAGATAGCTAAGATCAAGGCCTGAAATGTGAGGATTCGAAAATGACGTCTAAAATCGTCTAAGACCTCTAGAAACGGTTGAGTTTTGACAGAGATAGCTAAGATCAAGGCCCGAAATGTGAGGATTCGAAAATAAGGTCTTAAATCGTCTATGACCTCTAGGCCCGAAATGTGAGGATTCGAAAATAACGTCTAAAATCCTCTAAGACCTCTAGAAACGCCAGAAAATGCAAAAACAAAAAATAAATTAAAAAATTTTAAATTGACGAAATCAAGATTATTTTGATGCAGAGCCGATATAAATGAAAATTATTGAATTAAATGGTATTCTGATTCAAAATCGGTTGAGTTTTGACAGAGATAGCTAAGATCAAGGCCCGAAATGTGAGGATTCGAAAATAACGTCTAAAATCGTCTAAGACCTCTAGAAACGCCAGAAAATGCAAAAACAAAAAATAAATGAAAAAATTTTAAATTGACGAAATCAAGATTATTTTGATGCAGAGTCGATATAAATGAAAATTATTGAATTAAATGGTATTCCGATTCAAAATCAGTTGAGTTTTGACAGAGATAGCTAAGATCAAGGCCCGAAATGTGAGGATTCGAAAATAACGTCTAAAATCCTCTAAGACCTCTAGAAACGCCAGAAAATGCAAAAACAAAAAATAAATTAAAAAATTTTAAATTGACGAAATCAAGATTATTTTGATGCAGAGTCGATATAAATGAAAATTATTGAATTAAATGGTATTCCGATTCAAAATCGGTTGAGTTTTGACAGAGATAGCTAAGATCAAGGCCCGAAATGTGAGGGTTCGAAAATAACGTCTAAAATCCTCTAAGACCTCTAGAAACGCCAGAAAATGCAAAAACAAAAAATAAATGAAAAAATTTTAAATTGACGAAATCAAGATTATTTTGATGCAGAGTCGATATAAATGAAAATTATTGAATTAAACGGTATTCTGATTCAAAATCGGTTGAGTTTTGACAGAGATAGCTAAGATCAAGGCCCGAAATGTGAGGATTCGAAAATAACGTCTAAAATCGTCTAAGACCTCTAGAAACGCCAGAAAATGCAAAAACAAAAAATAAATGAAAAAATTTTAAATTGACGAAATCAAGATTATTTTGATGCAGAGTCGATATAAATGAAAATTATTGAATTAAATGTTATTCCGATTCAAAATCGGTTGAGTTTTGACAGAGATAGCCAAGATCAAGGCCCGAAATGTGAGGATTCGAAAATAACGTCTAAAATCGTCTAAGACCTCTAGAAACGCCAGAAAATGCAAAAACAAAAAATAAATGAAAAAATTTTAAATTGACGAAATCAAGATTATTTTGATGCAGAGCCGATATAAATGATAATTCTTGAATTAAATGGTATTCCGATTCAAAATCGGTTGAGTTTTGACAGAGATAGCTAAGATCAAGGCCCGAAATGTGAGGATTCGAAAATAACGTCTAAAATCGTCTAAGACCTCTAGAAACGCCAGAAAATGCAAAAACAAAAAATAAATGAAAAAATTTTAAATTGACGAAATCAAGATTATTTTGATGCAGAGTCGATATAAATGAAAATTATTGAATTAAATGGTATTCCGATTCAAAATCGGTTGAGTTTTGACAGAGATAGCTAAGATCAAGGCCCGAAATGTGAGGATTCGAAAATAAGGTCTTAAATCGTCTATGACCTCTAGAAACGCCAGAAAATGCAAAAACAAAAAAAAATTGAAAAAATTTTAAATTGACGAAATCAAGATTATTTTGATGCAGAGCCGATATAAATGAAAATTCTTGAATTAAACGGTATTCCGATTCAAAATCGGTTGAGTTTTGACAGAGATAGCCAAGATCAAGGCCCGAAATGTGAGGATTCGAAAATAACGTCTAAAATCCTCTAAGACCTCTAGAAACGCCAGAAAATGCAAAAACAAAAAATAAATGAAAAAATTTTAAATTGACGAAATCAAGATTATTTTGATGCAGAGTCGATATAAATGAAAATTATTGAATTAAATGGTATTCCGATTCAAAATTGGTAGAGTTTTGACAGAGATAGATAAAATCAAGGCCCG
This sequence comes from Drosophila cardini, assembly GCA_018903735.1. Classification (NCBI taxonomy): domain Eukaryota; kingdom Metazoa; phylum Arthropoda; class Insecta; order Diptera; family Drosophilidae; genus Drosophila; species Drosophila cardini. The sequence goes on from JAEIGM010000165.1 coordinate 15,824, forward strand.
AAATGTGAGGATTCGAAAATAACGTCTAAATTCGTCTAAGACCTCTAGAAACGCCAGAAAATGCAAAAACAAAAAATAAATGAAAAAATTTTAAATTGACGAAATCAAGATTATTTTGATGCAGAGTCGATATAAATGAAAATTATTGAATTAAATGGTATTCCGATTCAAAATCGGTTGAGTTTTGACAGAGATAGCTAAGATCAAGGCCCGAAATGTGAGGATTCGAAAATAACGTCTAAAATCGTCTAAGACCTCTAGAAACGCCAGAAAATGCAAAAACAAAAAATAAATTAAAAAATTTTAAATTGACGAAATCAAGATTATTTTGATGCAGAGTCGATATAAATGAAAATTATTGAATTAAATGGTATTCCGATTAAAAATCGGTTGAGTTTTGACAGAGATAGCTAAGATCAAGGCCCGAAATGTGAGGATTCGAAAATAAGGTCTAAAATCGTCTCAGACCTCAAGAAACGCCAGAAAATGCAAAAACAAAAAATAAATTAAAAAATTTTAAATTTACGAAATCAAGATTATTTTGATGCAGACTCGATATAAATGAAAATTCTTGAATTAAATGGTATTCCGATTCAAAATCGGTTGAGTTTTGACAGAGATAGCTAAGATCAAGGCCCGAAATGTGAGGATTCGAAAATAACGTCTAAAATCCTCTAAGACCTCTAGAAACGCCAGAAAATGCAAAAACAAAAAATAAATGAAAAAATTTTAAATTGACGAAATCAAGATTATTTTGATGCAGAGTCGATATAAATGAAAATTATTGAATTAAATGGTATTCCGATTCAAAATCGGTTGAGTTTTGACAGAGATAGCTAAGATCAAGGCCCGAAATGTGAGGATTCGAAAATAAGGCCTAAAATCCTCTAAGACCTCTAGAAACGCCAGAAAATGCAAAAACAAAAAATAAATGAAAAAATTTTAAATTGACGAAATCAAGATTATTTTGATGCAGAGTCGATATAAATGAAAATTATTGAATTAAATGGTATTCCGATTCAAAATCGGTTGAGTTTTGACAGAGATAGCTAAGATCAAGGCCCGAAATGTGAGGATTCGAAAATAACGTCTTAAATCCTCTAAGACCTCTAGAAACGCCAGAAAATGCAAAAACAAAAAATAAATGAAAAAATTTTAAATTGACGAAATCAAGATTATTTTGATGCAGAGTCGATATAAATGAAAATTATTGAATTAAACGGTATTCTGATTCAAAATCGGTTGAGTTTTGACAGAGATAGCTAAGATCAAGGCCCGAAATGTGAGGATTCGAAAATAACGTCTAAAATCCTCTAAGACCTCTAGAAACGCCAGAAAATGCAAAAACAAAAAATAAATGAAAAAATTTTAAATTGACGAAATCAAGATTATTTTGATGCAGAGTCGATATAAATGAAAATTATTGAATTAAATGTTATTCCGATTCAAAATCGGTTGAGTTTTGACAGAGATAGCCAAGATCAAGGCCCGAAATGTGAGGATTCGAAAATAACGTCTAAAATCGTCTAAGACCTCTAGAAACGCCAGAAAATGCAAAAACAAAAAATAAATGAAAAAATTTTAAATTGACGAAATCAAGATTATTTTGATGCAGAGTCGATATAAATGAAAATTATTGAATTAAATGGTATTCCGATTCAAAATCGGTTGAGTTTTGACAGAGATAGCTAAGATCAAGGCCCGAAATGTGAGGATTCGAAAATAAGGTCTAAAATCCTCTAAGACCTCTAGAAACGCCAGAAAATGCAAAAACAAAAAATAAATGAAAAAATTTTAAATTGACGAAATCAAGATTATTTTGATGCAGAGTCGATATAAATGAAAATTATTGAATTAAATGGTATTCCGATTCAAAATCGGTTGAGTTTTGACAGAGATAGCCAAGATCAAGGCCCGAAATGTGAGGATTCGAAAATAACGTCTAAAATCCTCTAAGACCTCTAGAAACGCCAGAAAATGCAAAAACAAAAAATAAATGAAAAAATTTTAAATTTACGAAATCAAGATTATTTTGATGCAGAGTCGATATAAATGAAAATTATTGAATTAAATGGTATTCCGATTCAAAATCTGTTGAGTTTTGACAGAGATAGACAAAATCAAGGCCCGAAATGTGAGGATTCGAAAATAACGTCTAAAATCGTCTAAGACCTCTAGAAACGCCAGAAAATGCAAAAACAAAAAATAAATGAAAAAATTTTAAATTGACGAAATCAAGATTATTTTGATGCAGAGTCGATATAAATGAAAATTATTGAATTCAATGGTATTCTGATTCAAAATCGGTTGAGTTTTGACAGAGATAAATAAAATCAAGGCGCGAAATGTGAGGATTCGAAAATAACGTCTAAAATCGTCTAAGACCTCTAGAAACGCCAGAAAATGCAAAAACAAAAAATAAATGAAAAAATTTTAAATTGACGAAATCAAGATTATTTTGATGCAGAGTCGATATAAATGAAAATTATTGAATTAAATCTCTAGAAACACCAGAAAATGCAAAAACAAAAAATAAATGAAAAAATTTTAAATTGACGAAATCAAGATTATTTTGATGCAGAGTCGATATAAATGAAAATTATTGAAGTAAACGGTATTCTGATTCAAAATCGGTTGAGTTTTGACAGAGATAGCTAAGATCAAGACCCGAAATGTGAGGATTCGAAAATAGCGTCTAAAATCGTCTAAGACCTCTAGAAACGCCAGAAAATGCAAAAACAAAAAATAAATGAAAAAATTTTAAATTGACGAAATCAAGATTATTTTGATGCAGAGTCGATATAAATGAAAATTATTGAATTAAATGTTATTCCGATTCAAAATCGGTTGAGTTTTGACAGATATAGCCAAGATCAAGGCCCGAAATGTGAGGATTCGAAAATAACGTCTAAAATCGTCTAAGACCTCTAGAAACGCCAGAAAATGCAAAAACAAAAAATAAATGAAAAAATTTTAAATTGACGAAATCAAGATTATTTTGATGCAGAGCCGATATAAATGAAAATTCTTGAATTAAATGGTATTCTGATTCAAAATCGGTTGAGTTTTGACAGAGATAGCTAAGATCAAGGCCCGAAATGTGAGGATTCGAAAATAACGTCTAAAATCGTCTAAGACCTCTAGAAACGCCAGAAAATGCAAAAACAAAAAATAAATGAAAAAATTTTAAATTGACGAAATCAAGATTATTTTGATGCAGAGTTGATATAAATGAAAATTATTGAATTAAATGGTATTCCGATTCAAAATCGGTTGAGTTTTGACAGAGATAGCTAAGATCAAGGCCCGAAATGTGAGGATTCGAAAATAAGGTCTTAAATCGTCTATGACCTCTAGAAACGCCAGAAAATGCAAAAACAAAAAATAATTGAAAAAATTTTAAATTGACGAAATCAAGATTATTTTGATGCAGAGCCGATATAAATGAAAATTCTTGAATTAAACGGTATTCCGATTCAAAATCGGTTGAGTTTTGACAGAGATAGCTAAGATCAAGGCCCGAAATGTGAGGATTCGAAAATAACGTCTAAAATCGTCTAAGACCTCTAGAAACGCCAGAAAATGCAAAAACAAAAAATAAATGAAAAAATTTTAAATTGACGAAATCAAGATTATTTTGATGCAGAGTCGATATAAATGAAAATTATTGAATTAAATGGTATTCCGATTCAAAATCGGTTGAGTTTTGACAGAGATAGCTAAGATCAAGGCCCGAAATGTGAGGATTCGAAAATAACGTCTAAAATCGTCTAAGACCTCTAGAAACGCCAGAAAATGCAAAAACAAAAAATAAATGAAAAAATTTTAAATTGACGAAATCAAGATTATTTTGATGCAGAGTCGATATAAATGAAAATTATTGAATTAAATGGTATTCCGATTCAAAATCGGTTGAGTTTTGACAGAGATAGCTAAGATCAAGGCCCGAAATGTGAGGATTCGAAAATAACGTCTAAAATCGTCTAAGACCTCTAGAAACGCCAGAAAATGCAAAAACAAAAAATAAATGAAAAAATTTTAAATTGACGAAATCAAGATTATTTTGATGCAGAGTCGATATAAATGAAAATTATTGAATTAAATGGTATTCCGATTCAAAATCGGTTGAGTTTTGACAGAGATAGCTAAGATCAAGGCCCGAAATGTGAGGATTCGAAAATAACGTCTAAAATCCTCTAAGACCTCTAGAAACGCCAGAAAATGCAAAAACAAAAAATAAATGAAAAAATTTTAAATTGACGAAATCAAGATTATTTTGATGCAGAGTCGATATAAATGAAAATTATTGAATTAAATGGTATTCCGATTCAAAATCGGTTGAGTTTTGACAGAGATAGCTAAGATCAAGGCCCGAAATGTGAGGATTCGAAAATAACGTCTAAAATCCTCTAAGACCTCTAGAAACGCCAGAAAATGCAAAAACAAAAAATAAATGAAAAAATTTTAAATTGACGAAATCAAGATTATTTTGATGCAGAGTCGATATAAATGAAAATTATTGAATTAAATGGTATTCCGATTCAAAATCGGTTGAGTTTTGACAGAGATAGCTAAGATCAAGGCCCGAAATGTGAGGATTCGAAAATAACGTCTAAAATCCTCTAAGACCTCTAGAAACGCCAGAAAATGCAAAAACAAAAAATAAATGAAAAAATTTTAAATTGACGAAATCAAGATTATTTTGATGCAGAGTCGATATAAATGAAAATTATTGAATTAAATGGTATTCCGATTCAAAATCGGTTGAGTTTTGACAGAGATAGCTAAGATCAAGGCCCGAAATGTGAGGATTCGAAAATAACGTCTAAAATCCTCTAAGACCTCTAGAAACGCCAGAAAATGCAAAAACAAAAAAATAAATGAAAAAATTTTAAATTGACGAAATCAAGATTATTTTGATGCAGAGTCGATATAAATGAAAATTATTGAATTAAATGGTATTCTGATTCAAAATCGGTTGAGTTTTGACAGAGATAAATAAAATCAAGGCGCGAAATGTGAGGATTCGAAAATAACGTCTAAAATCGTCTAAGACCTCTAGAAACGCCAGAAAATGCAAAAACAAAAAATAAATGAAAAAATTTTAAATTGACGAAATCAAGATTATTTTGATGCAGAGTCGATATAAATGAAAATTATTGAATTAAATGGTATTCTGATTCAAAATCGGTTGAGTTTTGACAGAGATAGCTAAGATCAAGGCCCGAAATGTGAGGATTCGAAAATAACGTCTAAAATCGTCTAAGACCTCTAGAAACGCCAGAAAATGCAAAAACAAAAAATAAATGAAAAAATTTTAAATTGACGAAATCAAGATTATTTTGATGCAGAGTCGATATAAATGAAAATTATTGAATTAAATGGTATTCCGATTCAAAATCGGTTGAGTTTTGACAGAGATAGCTAAGATCAAGGCCCGAAATGTGAGGATTCGAAAATAACGTCTAAAATCGTCTAAGACCTCTAGAAACGCCAGAAAATGCAAAAACAAAAAATAAATGAAAAAATTTTAAATTGACGAAATCAAGATTATTTTGATGCAGAGTCGATATAAATGAAAATTATTGAATTAAATGGTATTCTGATTCAAAATCGGTTGAGTTTTGACAGAGATAGCTAAGATCAAGGCCCGAAATGTGAGGATTCGAAAATAACGTCTAAAATCGTCTAAGACCTCTAGAAACGCCAGAAAATGCAAAAACAAAAAATAAATGAAAAAATTTTAAATTGACGAAATCAAGATTATTTTGATGCAGAGTTGATATAAATGAAAATTATTGAATTAAATGGTATTCCGATTCAAAATCGGTTGAGTTTTGACAGAGATAGCTAAGATCAAGGCCCGAAATGTGAGGATTCGAAAATAACGTCTAAAATCGTCTAAGACCTCTAGAAACGCCAGAAAATGCAAAAACAAAAAATAAATGAAAAAATTTTAAATTGACGAAATCAAGATTATTATGATGCAGAGCCGATATAAATGAAAATTATTGAATTAAACGGTATTCCGATTCAAAATCGGTTGAGTTTTGACAGAGATAGCTAAGATCAAGGCCCGAAATGTGAGGATTCGAAAATAACGTCTAAAATCCTCTAAGACCTCTAGAAACGCCAGAAAATGCAAAAACAAAAAATAAATGAAAAAATTTTAAATTGACGAAATCAAGATTATTTTGATGCAGAGTCGATATAAATGAAAATTATTGAATTAAATGGTATTCCGATTCAAAATCGGTTGAGTTTTGACAGAGATAGCTAAGATCAAGGCCCGAAATGTGAGGATTCGAAAATAACGTCTAAAATCGTCTAAGACCTCTAGAAAAGCCAGAAAATGCAAAAACAAAAAATAAATGAAAAAATTTTAAATTGACGAAATCAAGATTATTTTGATGCAGAGTCGATATAAATGAAAATTATTGAATTAAATGGTATTCCGATTCAAAATCGGTTGAGTTTTGACAGAGATAGCTAAGATCAAGGCCCGAAATGTGAGGATTCGAAAATAACGTCTAAAATCGTCTAAGACCTCTAGAAACGCCAGAAAATGCAAAAACAAAAAATAAATGAAAAAATTTTAAATTGACGAAATCAAGATTATTTTGATGCAGAGTCGATATAAATGAAAATTATTGAATTAAATGGTATTCCGATTCAAAATCGGTTGAGTTTTGACAGAGATAGCTAAGATCAAGGCCCGAAATGTGAGGATTCGAAAATAACGTCTAAAATCCTCTAAGACCTCTAGAAACGCCAGAAAATGCAAAAACAAAAAATTAAATGAAAAAATTTTAAATTGACGAAATCAAGATTATTTTGATGCAGAGTCGATATAAATGAAAATTATTGAATTAAATGGTATTCCGATTCAAAATCGGTTGAGTTTTGACAGAGATAGCTAAGATCAAGGCCCGAAATGTGAGGATTCGAAAATAACGTCTAAAATCCTCTAAGACCTCTAGAAACGCCAGAAAATGCAAAAACAAAAAATAAATGAAAAAATTTTAAATTGACGAAATCAAGATTATTTTGATGCAGAGTCGATATAAATGAAAATTATTGAATTAAATGGTATTCCGATTCAAAATCGGTTGAGTTTTGACAGAGATAGCTAAGATCAAGGCCCGAAATGTGAGGATTCGAAAATAACGTCTAAAATCGTCTAAGACCTCTAGAAACGCCAGAAAATGCAAAAACAAAAAATAAATGAAAAAATTTTAAATTGACGAAATCAAGATTATTTTGATGCAGAGTCGATATAAATGAAAATTATTGAATTAAATGGTATTCCGATTCAAAATCGGTTGAGTTTTGACAGAGATAGCTAAGATCAAGGCCCGAAATGTGAGGATTCGAAAATAACGTCTAAAATCGTCTAAGACCTCTAGAAACGCCAGAAAATGCAAAAACAAAAAATAAATTAAAAAATTTTAAATTGACGAAATCAAGATTATTTTGATGCAGAGTCGATATAAATGAAAATTATTGAATTAAATGGTATTCCGATTCAAAATCGGTTGAGTTTTGACAGAGATAGCTAAGATCAAGGCCCGAAATGTGAGGATTCGAAAATAACGTCTAAAATCCTCTAAGACCTCTAGAAACGCCAGAAAATGCAAAAACAAAAAATAAATGAAAAAATTTTAAATTGACGAAATCAAGATTATTTTGATGCAGAGTCGATATAAATGAAAATTATTGAATTAAATGGTATTCCGATTCAAAATCGGTTGAGTTTTGACAGAGATAGCTAAGATCAAGGCCCGAAATGTGAGGATTCGAAAATAACGTCTAAAATCGTCTAAGACCTCTAGAAACGCCAGAAAATGCAAAAACAAAAAATAAATGAAAAAATTTTAAATTGACGAAATCAAGATTATTTTGATGCAGAGTCGATATAAATGAAAATTATTGAATTAAATGGTATTCTGATTCAAAATCGGTTGAGTTTTGACAGAGATAGCTAAAATCAAGGCCCGAAATGTGAGGATTCGAAAATAACGTCTAAAATCGTCTAAGACCTCTAGAAACGCCAGAAAATGCAAAAACAAAAAATAAATGAAAAAATTTTAAATTGACGAAATCAAGATTATTTTGATGCAGAGTCGATATAAATGAAAATTATTGAATTAAATCTCTAGAAACGCCAGAAAATGCAAAAACAAAAAATAAATGAAAAAATTTTAAATTGACGAAATCAAGATTATTTTGATGCAGAGTCGATATAAATGAAAATTATTGAATTAAATGGTATTCTGATTCAAAATCGGTTGAGTTTTGACAGAGATAGCTAAGATCAAGGCCCGAAATGTGAGGATTCGAAAATAACGTCTAAAATCGTCTAAGACCTCTAGAAACGCCAGAAAATGCAAAAACAAAAAATAAATGAAAAAATTTTAAATTGACGAAATCAAGATTATTTTGATGCAGAGTCGATATAAATGAAAATTATTGAATTAAATGGTATTCCGATTCAAAATCGGTTGAGTTTTGACAGAGATAGCTAAGATCAAGGCCCGAAATGTGAGGATTCGAAAATAACGTCTAAAATCGTCTAAGACCTCTAGAAACGCCAGAAAATGCAAAAACAAAAAATAAATGAAAAAATTTTAAATTGACGAAATCAAGATTATTTTGATGCAGAGTCGATATAAATGAAAATTATTGAATTAAATGGTATTCCGATTCAAAATCGGTTGAGTTTTGACAGAGATAGCTAAGATCAAGGCCCGAAATGTGAGGATTCGAAAATAACGTCTAAAATCCTCTAAGACCTCTAGAAACGCCAGAAAATGCAAAAACAAAAAATAAATGAAAAAATTTTAAATTGACGAAATCAAGATTATTTTGATGCAGAGTCGATATAAATGAAAATTATTGAATTAAATGGTATTCCGATTCAAAATCGGTTGAGTTTTGACAGAGATAGCTAAGATCAAGGCCCGAAATGTGAGGATTCGAAAATAACGTCTAAAATCCTCTAAGACCTCTAGAAACGCCAGAAAATGCAAAAACAAAAAATAAATGAAAAAATTTTAAATTGACGAAATCAAGATTATTTTGATGCAGAGTCGATATAAATGAAAATTATTGAATTAAATGGTATTCCGATTCAAAATCGGTTGAGTTTTGACAGAGATAGCTAAGATCAAGGCCCGAAATGTGAGGATTCGAAAATAACGTCTAAAATCGTCTAAGACCTCTAGAAACGCCAGAAAATGCAAAAACAAAAAATAAATGAAAAAATTTTAAATTGACGAAATCAAGATTATTTTGATGCAGAGTCGATATAAATGAAAATTATTGAATTAAATGGTATTCCGATTCAAAATCGGTTGAGTTTTGACAGAGATAGCTAAGATCAAGGCCCGAAATGTGAGGATTCGAAAATAACGTCTAAAATCCTCTAAGACCTCTAGAAACGCCAGAAAATGCAAAAACAAAAAATAAATGAAAAAATTTTAAATTGACGAAATCAAGATTATTTTGATGCAGAGTCGATATAAATGAAAATTATTGAATTAAATGGTATTCCGATTCAAAATCGGTTGAGTTTTGACAGAGATAGCTAAGATCAAGGCCCGAAATGTGAGGATTCGAAAATAACGTCTAAAATCCTCTAAGACCTCTAGAAACGCCAGAAAATGCAAAAACAAAAAATAAATGAAAAAATTTTAAATTGACGAAATCAAGATTATTTTGATGCAGAGTCGATATAAATGAAAATTATTGAATTAAATGGTATTCCGATTCAAAATCGGTTGAGTTTTGACAGAGATAGCTAAGATCAAGGCCCGAAATGTGAGGATTCGAAAATAACGTCTAAAATCGTCTAAGACCTCTAGAAACGCCAGAAAATGCAAAAACAAAAAATAAATGAAAAAATTTTAAATTGACGAAATCAAGATTATTTTGATGCAGAGTCGATATAAATGAAAATTATTGAATTAAATGGTATTCCGATTCAAAATCGGTTGAGTTTTGACAGAGATAGCTAAGATCAAGGCCCGAAATGTGAGGATTCGAAAATAACGTCTAAAATCCTCTAAGACCTCTAGAAACGCCAGAAAATGCAAAAACAAAAAATAAATGAAAAAATTTTAAATTGACGAAATCAAGATTATTTTGATGCAGAGTCGATATAAATGAAAATTATTGAATTAAATGGTATTCCGATTCAAAATCGGTTGAGTTTTGACAGAGATAGCTAAGATCAAGGCCCGAAATGTGAGGATTCGAAAATAACGTCTAAAATCGTCTAAGACCTCTAGAAACGCCAGAAAATGCAAAAACAAAAAATAAATGAAAAAATTTTAAATTGACGAAATCAAGATTATTTTGATGCAGAGTCGATATAAATGAAAATTATTGAATTAAATGGTATTCCGATTCAAAATCGGTTGAGTTTTGACAGAGATAGCTAAGATCAAGGCCCGAAATGTGAGGATTCGAAAATAACGTCTAAAATCCTCTAAGACCTCTAGAAACGCCAGAAAATGCAAAAACAAAAAATAAATGAAAAAATTTTAAATTGACGAAATCAAGATTATTTTGATGCAGAGTCGATATAAATGAAAATTATTGAATTAAATGGTATTCCGATTCAAAATCGGTTGAGTTTTGACAGAGATAGCTAAGATCAAGGCCCGAAATGTGAGGATTCGAAAATAACGTCTAAAATCCTCTAAGACCTCTAGAAACGCCAGAAAATGCAAAAACAAAAAATAAATGAAAAAATTTTAAATTGACGAAATCAAGATTATTTTGATGCAGAGTCGATATAAATGAAAATTATTGAATTAAATGGTATTCCGATTCAAAATCGGTTGAGTTTTGACAGAGATAGCTAAGATCAAGGCCCGAAATGTGAGGATTCGAAAATAACGTCTAAAATCGTCTAAGACCTCTAGAAACGCCAGAAAATGCAAAAACAAAAAATAAATGAAAAAATTTTAAATTGACGAAATCAAGATTATTTTGATGCAGAGTCGATATAAATGAAAATTATTGAATTAAATGGTATTCCGATTCAAAATCGGTTGAGTTTTGACAGAGATAGCTAAGATCAAGGCCCGAAATGTGAGGATTCGAAAATAACGTCTAAAATCCTCTAAGACCTCTAGAAACGCCAGAAAATGCAAAAACAAAAAATAAATGAAAAAATTTTAAATTGACGAAATCAAGATTATTTTGATGCAGAGTCGATATAAATGAAAATTATTGAATTAAATGGTATTCTGATTCAAAATCGGTTGAGTTTTGACAGAGATAGCTAAGATCAAGGCCCGAAATGTGAGGATTCGAAAATAACGTCTAAAATCCTCTAAGACCTCTAGAAACGCCAGAAAATGCAAAAACAAAAAATAAATGAAAAAATTTTAAATTGACGAAATCAAGATTATTTTGATGCAGAGTCGATATAAATGAAAATTATTGAATTAAATGGTATTCCGATTCAAAATCGGTTGAGTTTTGACAGAGATAGCTAAGATCAAGGCCCGAAATGTGAGGATTCGAAAATAACGTCTAAAATCGTCTAAGACCTCTAGAAACGCCAGAAAATGCAAAAACAAAAAATAAATGAAAAAATTTTAAATTGACGAAATCAAGATTATTTTGATGCAGAGTCGATATAAATGAAAATTATTGAATTAAATGGTATTCCGATTCAAAATCGGTTGAGTTTTGACAGAGATAGCTAAGATCAAGGCCCGAAATGTGAGGATTCGAAAATAACGTCTAAAATCGTCTAAGACCTCTAGAAACGCCAGAAAATGCAAAAACAAAAAATAAATGAAAAAATTTTAAATTGACGAAATCAAGATTATTTTGATGCAGAGTCGATATAAATGAAAATTATTGAATTAAATGGTATTCCGATTCAAAATCGGTTGAGTTTTGACAGAGATAGCTAAGATCAAGGCCCGAAATGTGAGGATTCGAAAATAACGTCTAAAATCCTCTAAGACCTCTAGAAACGCCAGAAAATGCAAAAACAAAAAATAAATGAAAAAATTTTAAATTGACGAAATCAAGATTATTTTGATGCAGAGTCGATATAAATGAAAATTATTGAATTAAATGGTATTCCGATTCAAAATCGGTTGAGTTTTGACAGAGATAGCTAAGATCAAGGCCCGAAATGTGAGGATTCGAAAATAACGTCTAAAATCCTCTAAGACCTCTAGAAACGCCAGAAAATGCAAAAACAAAAAATAAATGAAAAAATTTTAAATTGACGAAATCAAGATTATTTTGATGCAGAGTCGATATAAATGAAAATTATTGAATTAAATGGTATTCCGATTCAAAATCGGTTGAGTTTTGACAGAGATAGCTAAGATCAAGGCCCGAAATGTGAGGATTCGAAAATAACGTCTAAAATCCTCTAAGACCTCTAGAAACGCCAGAAAATGCAAAAACAAAAAATAAATGAAAAAATTTTAAATTGACGAAATCAAGATTATTTTGATGCAGAGTCGATATAAATGAAAATTATTGAATTAAATGGTATTCTGATTCAAAATCGGTTGAGTTTTGACAGAGATAGCTAAAATCAAGGCGCGAAATGTGAGGATTCGAAAATAACGTCTAAAATCGTCTAAGACCTCTAGAAACGCCAGAAAATGCAAAAACAAAAAATAAATGAAAAAATTTTAAATTGACGAAATCAAGATTATTTTGATGCAGAGTCGATATAAATGAAAATTATTGAATTAAATGGTATTCCGATTCAAAATCGGTTGAGTTTTGACAGAGATAGCTAAGATCAAGGCCCGAAATGTGAGGATTCGAAAATAACGTCTAAAATCCTCTAAGACCTCTAGAAACGCCAGAAAATGCAAAAACAAAAAATAAATGAAAAAATTTTAAATTGACGAAATCAAGATTATTTTGATGCAGAGTCGATATAAATGAAAATTATTGAATTAAATGGTATTCCGATTCAAAATCGGTTGAGTTTTGACAGAGATAGCTAAGATCAAGGCCCGAAATGTGAGGATTCGAAAATAACGTCTAAAATCCTCTAAGACCTCTAGAAACGCCAGAAAATGCAAAAACAAAAAATAAATGAAAAAATTTTAAATTGACGAAATCAAGATTATTTTGATGCAGAGTCGATATAAATGAAAATTATTGAATTAAATGGTATTCCGATTCAAAATCGGTTGAGTTTTGACAGAGATAGCTAAGATCAAGGCCCGAAATGTGAGGATTCGAAAATAACGTCTAAAATCGTCTAAGACCTCTAGAAACGCCAGAAAATGCAAAAACAAAAAATAAATGAAAAAATTTTAAATTGACGAAATCAAGATTATTTTGATGCAGAGTCGATATAAATGAAAATTATTGAATTAAATGGTATTCCGATTCAAAATCGGTTGAGTTTTGACAGAGATAGCTAAGATCAAGGCCCGAAATGTGAGGATTCGAAAATAACGTCTAAAATCCTCTAAGACCTCTAGAAACGCCAGAAAATGCAAAAACAAAAAATAAATGAAAAAATTTTAAATTGACGAAATCAAGATTATTTTGATGCAGAGTCGATATAAATGAAAATTATTGAATTAAATGGTATTCCGATTCAAAATCGGTTGAGTTTTGACAGAGATAGCTAAGATCAAGGCCCGAAATGTGAGGATTCGAAAATAACGTCTAAAATCGTCTAAGACCTCTAGAAACGCCAGAAAATGCAAAAACAAAAAATAAATGAAAAAATTTTAAATTGACGAAATCAAGATTATTTTGATGCAGAGTCGATATAAATGAAAATTATTGAATTAAATAGTATTCTGATTCAAAATCGGTTGAGTTTTGACAGAGATAGCTAAAATCAAGGCGCGAAATGTGAGGATTCGAAAATAACGTCTAAAATCGTCTAAGACCTCTAGAAACGCCAGAAAATGCAAAAACAAAAAATAAATGAAAAAATTTTAAATTGACGAAATCAAGATTATTTTGATGCAGAGTCGATATAAATGAAAATTATTGAATTAAATGGTATTCCGATTCAAAATCGGTTGAGTTTTGACAGAGATAGCTAAGATCAAGGCCCGAAATGTGAGGATTCGAAAATAACGTCTAAAATCCTCTAAGACCTCTAGAAACGCCAGAAAATGCAAAAACAAAAAATAAATGAAAAAATTTTAAATTGACGAAATCAAGATTATTTTGATGCAGAGTCGATATAAATGAAAATTATTGAATTAAATGGTATTCCGATTCAAAATCGGTTGAGTTTTGACAGAGATAGCTAAAATCAAGGCCCGAAATGTGAGGATTCGAAAATAACGTCTAAAATCGTCTAAGACCTCTAGAAACGCCAAAAAATGCAAAAACAAAAAATAAATGAAAAAATTTTAAATTGACGAAATCAAGATTATTTTGATGCAGAGTCGATATAAATGAAAATTATTGAATTAAATGGTATTCCGATTCAAAATCGGTTGAGTTTTGACAGAGATAGCTAAGATCAAGGCCTGAAATGTGAGGATTCGAAAATAACGTCTAAAATCGTCTAAGACCTCTAGAAACGCCAGAAAATGCAAAAACAAAAAATAAATGAAAAAATTTTAAATTCACGAAATCAAGATTATTTTGATGCAGAGTCGATATAAATGAAAATTATTGAATTAAATGGTATTCCGATTCAAAATCGGTTGAGTTTTGACAGAGATAGCTAAGATCAAGGCCCGAAATGTGAGGATTCGAAAATAACGTCTAAAATCGTCTAAGACCTCTAGAAACGCCAGAAAATGCAAAAACAAAAAATAAATGAAAAAATTTTAAATTGACGAAATCAAGATTATTTTGATGCAGAGTCGATATAAATGAAAATTATTGAATTAAATGGTATTCTGATTCAAAATCGGTTGAGTTTTGACAGAGATAAATAAAATCAAGGCGCGAAATGTGAGGATTCGAAAATAACGTCTAAAATCGTCTAAGACCTCAAGAAACGCCAGAAAATGCAAAAACAAAAAATAAATGAAAAAATTTTAAATTGACGAAATCAAGATTATTTTGATGCAGAGTCGATATAAATGAAAATTATTGAATTAAATGGTATTCCGATTCAAAATCGGTTGAGTTTTGACAGAGATAGCTAAGATCAAGGCCCGAAATGTGAGGATTCGAAAATAACGTCTAAAATCGTCTAAGACCTCAAGAAACGCCAGAAAATGCAAAAACAAAAAATAAATGAAAAAATTTTAAATTTACGAAATCAAGATTATTTTGATGCAGAGTCGATATAAATGAAAATTATTGAATTAAATGGTATTCCGATTCAAAATCGGTTGAGTTTTGACAGAGATAGCTAAGATCAAGGCCCGAAATGTGAGGATTCGAAAATAACGTCTAAAATCCTCTAAGACCTCTAGAAACGCCAGAAAATGCAAAAACAAAAAATAAATGAAAAAATTTTAAATTGACGAAATCAAGATTATTTTGATGCAGAGTCGATATAAATGAAAATTATTGAATTAAATGGTATTCCGATTCAAAATCGGTTGAGTTTTGACAGAGATAGCTAAGATCAAGGCCCGAAATGTGAGGATTCGAAAATAACGTCTAAAATCGTCTAAGACCTCTAGAAACGCCAGAAAATGCAAAAACAAAAAATAAATGAAAAAATTTTAAATTGACGAAATCAAGATTATTTTGATGCAGAGTCGATATAAATGAAAATTATTGAATTCAATGGTATTCTGATTCAAAATCGGTTGAGTTTTGACAGAGATAAATAAAATCAAGGCGCGAAATGTGAGGATTCGAAAATAACGTCTAAAATCGTCTAAGACCTCTAGAAACGCCAGAAAATGCAAAAACAAAAAATAAATGAAAAAATTTTAAATTGACGAAATCAAGATTATTTTGATGCAGAGTCGATATAAATGAAAATTATTGAATTAAATCTCTAGAAACGCCAGAAAATGCAAAAACAAAAAATAAATGAAAAAATTTTAAATTGACGAAATCAAGATTATTTTGATGCAGAGTCGATATAAATGAAAATTATTGAATTAAACGGTATTCTGATTCAAAATCGGTTGAGTTTTGACAGAGATAGCTAAGATCAAGGCCTGAAATGTGAGGATTCGAAAATAACGTCTAAAATCGTCTAAGACCTCTAGAAACGCCAGAAAATGCAAAAACAAAAAATAAATGAAAAAATTTTAAATTGACGAAATCAAGATTATTTTGATGCAGAGTCGATATAAATGAAAATTATTGAATTAAATTTCTCTAGAAACGCCAGAAAATGCAAAAACAAAAAATAAATAAAAAAATTTTAAATTGACGAAATCAAGATTATTTTGATGCAGAGTCGATATAAATGAAAATTATTGAATTAAACGGTATTCTGATTCAAAATCGGTTGAGTTTTGACAGAGATAGCTAAGATCAAGGCCTGAAATGTGAGGATTCGAAAATAACGTCTAAAATCGTCTAAGACCTCTAGAAACGCCAGAAAATGCAAAAACAAAAAATAAATGAAAAAATTTTAAATTGACGAAATCAAGATTATTTTGATGCAGAGTCGATATAAATGAAAATTATTGAATTAAACGGTATTCTGATTCAAAATCGGTTGAGTTTTGACAGAGATAGCTAAGATCAAGGCCTGAAATGTGAGGATTCGAAAATAACGTCTAAAATCGTCTAAGACCTCTAGAAACGCCAGAAAATGCAAAAACAAAAAATAAATGAAAAAATTTTAAATTGACGAAATCAAGATTATTTTGATGCAGAGTCGATATAAATGAAAATTATTGAATTAAATTTGATGCAGAGTCGATATAAATGAAAATTATTGAATTAAACGGTATTCTGATTCAAAATCGGTTGAGTTTTGACAGAGATAGCTAAGATCAAGGCCTGAAATGTGAGGATTCGAAAATAACGTCTAAAATCGTCTAAGACCTCTAGAAACGCCAGAAAATGCAAAAACAAAAAATAAATGAAAAAATTTTAAATTGACGAAATCAAGATTATTTTGATGCAGAGTCGATATAAATGAAAATTATTGAATTAAATTGTATTCTGATTCAAAATCGGTTGAGTTTTGACAGAGATAGCTAAGATCAAGGCCTGAAATGTGAGGATTCGAAAATAACGTCTAAAATCGTCTAAGACCTCTAGAAACGCCAGAAAATGCAAAAACAAAAAATAAATGAAAAAATTTTAAATTGACGAAATCAAGATTATTTTGATGCAGAGTCGATATAAATGAAAATTATTGAATTAAATCTCTAGAAACGCCAGAAAATGCAAAAACAAAAAATAAATGAAAAAATTTTAAATTGACGAAATCAAGATTATTTTGATGCAGAGTCGATATAAATGAAAATTATTGAATTAAACGGTATTCTGATTCAAAATCGGTTGAGTTTTGACAGAGATAGCTAAGATCAAGGCCTGAAATGTGAGGATTCGAAAATAACGTCTAAAATCGTCTAAGACCTCTAGAAACGCCAGAAAATGCAAAAACAAAAAATAAATGAAAAAATTTTAAATTGACGAAATCAAGATTATTTTGATGCAGAGTCGATATAAATGAAAATTATTGAATTAAATGTTATTCCGATTCAAAATCGGTTGAGTTTTGACAGAGATAGCCAAGATCAAGGCCCGAAATGTGAGGATTCGAAAATAACGTCTAAAATCGTCTAAGACCTCTAGAAACGCCAGAAAATGCAAAAACAAAAAATAAATGAAAAAATTTTAAATTGACGAAATCAAGATTATTTTGATGCAGAGTCGATATAAATGAAAATTATTGAATTAAATGGTATTCCGATTCAAAATCGGTTGAGTTTTGACAGAGATAGCTAAGATCAAGGCCCGAAATGTGAGGATTCGAAAATAAGGTCTAAAATCCTCTAAGACCTCTAGAAACGCCAGAAAATGCAAAAACAAAAAATAAATGAAAAAATTTTAAATTGACGAAATCAAGATTATTTTGATGCAGAGTCGATATAAATGAAAATTATTGAATTAAATGGTATTCCGATTCAAAATCGGTTGAGTTTTGACAGAGATAGCCAAGATCAAGGCCCGAAATGTGAGGATTCAAAAATAACGTCTAAAATCGTCTAAGACCTCTAGAAACGCCAGAAAATGCAAAAACAAAAAATAAATGAAAAAATTTTAAATTGACGAAATCAAGATTATTTTGATGCAGAGTCGATATAAATGAAAATTATTGAATTAAATGGTATTCCGATTCAAAATCGGTTGAGTTTTGACAGAGATAGCTAAGATCAAGGCCCGAAATGTGAGGATTCGAAAATAAGGTCTAAAATCCTCTAAGACCTCTAGAAACGCCAGAAAATGCAAAAACAAAAAATAAATGAAAAAATTTTAAATTGACGAAATCAAGATTATTTTGATGCAGAGTCGATATAAATGAAAATTATTGAATTAAATGGTATTCCGATTCAAAATCTGTTGAGTTTTGACAGAGATAGATAAAATCAAGGCCCGAAATGTGAGGATTCGAAAATAACGTCTAAAATCGTCTAAGACCTCTAGAAACGCCAGAAAATGCAAAAACAAAAAATAAATGAAAAAATTTTAAATTTACGAAATCAAGATTATTTTGATGCAGAGTCGATATAAATGAAAATTATTGAATTAAATGGTATTCCGATTCAAAATCGGTTGAGTTTTGACAGAGATAGATAAAATCAAGGCCCGAAATGTGAGGATTCGAAAATAACGTCTAAAATCGTCTAAGACCTCTAGAAACGCCAGAAAATGCAAAAACAAAAAATAAATGAAAAATTTTAAATTGACGAAATCAAGATTATTTTGATGCAGAGTCGATATAAATGAAAATTATTGAATTAAACGGTATTCCGATTCAAAATCGGTTGAGTTTTGACAGAGATAGCTAAGATCAAGGCCTGAAATGTGAGGATTCGAAAATAACGTCTAAAATCGTCTAAGACCTCTAGAAACGCCAGAAAATGCAAAAACAAAAAATTAAATGAAAAAATTTTAAATTGACGAAATCAAGATTATTTTGATGCAGAGTCGATATAAATGAAAATTATTGAATTAAATGGTATTCCGATTCAAAATCGGTTGAGTTTTGACAGAGATAGCTAAGATCAAGGCCTGAAATGTGAGGATTCGAAAATAACGTCTAAAATCGTCTAAGACCTCTAGAAACGCCAGAAAATGCAAAAACAAAAAATAAATGAAAAAATTTTAAATTGACGAAATCAAGATTATTTTGATGCAGAGTCGATATAAATGAAAATTATTGAATTAAATGGTATTCCGATTCAAAATCGGTTGAGTTTTGACAGAGATAGCCAAGATCAAGGCCCGAAATGTGAGGATTCGAAAATAACGTCTAAAATCCTCTAAGACCTCTAGAAACGCCAGAAAATGCAAAAACAAAAAATAAATGAAAAAATTAAATTGGAAATCAAGATTATTTTGATGCAGAGTCGATATAAATGAAAATTATTGAATTAAAAGTATTCTGATTCAAAATCGGTTGATTTTGACAGAGATAAATAAAATAAGGCGCGAAATGTGAGGATCGAAAAAACTCTAAAAATTTTAAAACTTTTAAACAATGCAAAAACAAAAAATAAATAAAAAAATTTTAAATTGACGAAATCAAGATTATTTTGATGCAGAGTCGATATAAATGAAAATTATTGAATTAAATGGTATTCCGATTCAAAATCGGTTGAGTTTTGACAGAGATAGCTAAGATCAAGGCCCGAAATGTGAGGATTCGAAAATAACGTCTAAAATCGTCTAAGACCTCAAGAAACGCCAGAAAATGCAAAAACAAAAAATAAATGAAAAAATTTTAAATTTACGAAATCAAGATTATTTTGATGCAGAGTCGATATAAATGAAAATTATTGAATTAAATGGTATTCCGATTCAAAATCTGTTGAGTTTTGACAGAGATAGCTAAGATCAAGGCCCGAAATGTGAGGATTCGAAAATAACGTCTAAAATCGTCTAAGACCTCTAGAAACGCCAGAAAATGCAAAAACAAAAAATAAATGAAAAAATTTTAAATTGACGAAATCAAGATTATTTTGATGCAGAGTCGATATAAATGAAAATTATTGAATTAAATGGTATTCCGATTCAAAATCGGTTGAGTTTTGACAGAGATAGCTAAGATCAAGGCCCGAAATGTGAGGATTCGAAAATAACGTCTAAAATCGTCTAAGACCTCTAGAAACGCCAGAAAATGCAAAAACAAAAAATAAATGAAAAAATTTTAAATTGACGAAATCAAGATTATTTTGATGCAGAGTCGATATAAATGAAAATTATTGAATTAAATGGTATTCCGATTCAAAATCGGTTGAGTTTTGACAGAGATAGCTAAGATCAAGGCCTGAAATGTGAGGATTCGAAAATAACGTCTAAAATCGTCTAAGACCTCTAGAAACGCCAGAAAATGCAAAAACAAAAAATAAATGAAAAAATTTTAAATTGACGAAATCAAGATTATTTTGATGCAGAGTCGATATAAATGAAAATTATTGAATTAAATGGTATTCCGATTCAAAATCGGTTGAGTTTTGACAGAGATAGCTAAGATCAAGGCCCGAAATGTGAGGATTCGAAAATAACGTCTAAAATCGTCTAAGACCTCTAGAAACGCCAGAAAATGCAAAAACAAAAAAATAAATGAAAAAAATTTTAAATTGACGAAATCAAGATTATTTTGATGCAGAGTCGATATAAATGAAAAATTATTGAATTAAATGGTATTCCGATTCAAAATCGGTTGAGTTTTGACAGAGATAGCTAAAATCAAGGCCCGAAATGTGAGGATTCGAAAATAACGTCTTAAATCGTCTATGACCTCTAGAAACGCCAGAAAATGCAAAAACAAAAAATAAATGAAAAAATTTTAAATTGACGAAATCAAGATTATTTTGATGCAGAGTCGATATAAATGAAAATTATTGAATTAAATGGTATTCCGATTCAAAATCGGTTGAGTTTTGACAGAGATAGCTAAGATCAAGGCCCGAAATGTGAGGATTCGAAAATAACGTCTAAAATCCTCTAAGACCTCTAGAAACGCCAGAAAATGCAAAAAACAAAAAATAAATGAAAAAATTTTAAATTGACGAAATCAAGATTATTTTGATGCAGAGTCGATATAAATGAAAATTATTGAATTAAATGGTATTCCGATTCAAAATCGGTTGAGTTTTGACAGAGATAGCTAAAATCAAGGCCCGAAATGTGAGGATTCGAAAATAACGTCTAAAATCGTCTAAGACCTCTAGAAACGCCAGAAAATGCAAAAACAAAAAATAAATGAAAAAATTTTAAATTGACGAAATCAAGATTATTTTGATGCAGAGTCGATATAAATGAAAATTATTGAATTAAATGGTATTGCGATTCAAAATCGGTTGAGTTTTGACAGAGATAGTTAAAATCAAGGCCCGAAATGTGAGGATTCGAAAATAACGTCTAAAATCGTCTATGACCTCTAGAAACGCCAGAAAATGCAAAAACAAAAAATAAATGAAACAATTTTAAATTGACGAAATCAAGATTATTTTGATGCAGAGTCGATATAAATGAAAATTATTGAATTAAATGGTATTCTGATTCAAAATCGGTTGAGTTTTGACAGAGATAGCTAAGATCAAGGCCCGAAATTTGAGGATTCGAAAATAAGGTCTAAAATCGTCTAAGACCTCTAGAAACGCCAGAAAATGCAAAAACAAAAAATAAATGAAAAAATTTTAAATTGACGAAATCAAGATTATTTTGATGCAGAGTCGATATAAATGAAAATTATTGAATTAAATGGTATTCCGATTCAAAATCGGTTGAGTTTTGACAGAGATAGTTAAAATCAAGGCCCGAAATGTGAGGATTCGAAAATAACGTCTAAAATCGTCTAAGACCTCTAGAAACGCCAGAAAATGCAAAACAAAAAATAAATGAAAAAATTTTAAATTGACGAAATCAAGATTATTTTGATGCAGAGTCGATATAAATGAAAACTTTTGAATTAAACGGTATTCCGATTCAAAATCGGTTGAGTTTTGACAGAGATAGTTAAAATCAAGGCCCGAAATGTGAGGATTCGAAAATAACGTCTAAAATCGTCTAAGACCTCTAGAAACGCCAGAAAATGCAAAAACAAAAAATAAATGAAAAAATTTTAATTGCGTGGAAAAAATTTTAAATTGACGAAATCAAGATTATTTTGATGCAGAGTCGATATAAATGAAAATTATTGAATTAAATGGTATTCCGATTCAAAATCGGTTGAGTTTTGACAGAGATAGCTAAGATCAAGGCCCGAAATGTGAGGATTCGAAAATAACGTCTAAAATCCTCTAAGACCTCTAGAAACGCCAGAAAATGCAAAAAACAAAAAATTAAATGAAAAAATTTTAAATTGACGAAATCAAGATTATTTTGATGCAGAGTCGATATAAATGAAAATTATTGAATTAAATGGTATTCCGATTCAAAATCGGTTGAGTTTTGACAGAGATAGCTAAGATCAAGGCCCGAAATGTGAGGATTCGAAAATAACGTCTAAAATCGTCTAAGACCTCTAGAAACGCCAGAAAATGCAAAAAACAAAAAATAAATGAAAAAATTTTAAATTGACGAAATCAAGATTATTTTGATGCAGAGTCGATATAAATGAAAATTATTGAATTAAATGGTATTCCGATTCAAAATCGGTTGAGTTTTGACAGAGATAGCTAAGATCAAGGCCTGAAATGTGAGGATTCGAAAATAACGTCTAAAATCGTCTAAGACCTCTAGAAACGCCAGAAAATGCAAAAAACAAAAAATAAATGAAAAAATTTTAAATTGACGAAATCAAGATTATTTTGATGCAGAGTCGATATAAATGAAAATTATTGAATTAAATGGTATTCCGATTCAAAATCGGTTGAGTTTTGACAGAGATAGCTAAGATCAAGGCCTGAAATGTGAGGATTCGAAAATAACGTCTAAAATCGTCTAAGACCTCTAGAAACGCCAGAAAATGCAAAAACAAAAAATAAATGAAAAAATTTTAAATTGACGAAATCAAGATTATTTTGATGCAGAGTCGATATAAATGAAAATTATTGAATTAAATGGTATTCCGATTCAAAATCGGTTGAGTTTTGACAGAGATAGTTAAGATCAAGGCCCGAAATGTGAGGATTCGAAAATAACGTCTAAAATCGTCTATGACCTCTAGAAACGCCAGAAAATGCAAAAACAAAAAATAAATGAAAAAATTTTAAATTGACGAAATCAAGATTATTTTGATGCAGAGTCGATATAAATGAAAATTATTGAATTAAATGGTATTCCGATTCAAAATCGGTTGAGTTTTGACAGAGATAGTTAAGATCAAGGCCCGAAATGTGAGGATTCGAAAATAACGTCTAAAATCGTCTAAGACCTCTAGAAACGCCAGAAAATGCAAAAAACAAAAAATAAATGAAAAAATTTTAAATTGACGAAATCAAGATTATTTTGATGCAGAGTCGATATAAATGAAAATTATTGAATTAAATGGTATTCCGATTCAAAATCGGTTGAGTTTTGACAGAGATAGTTAAGATCAAGGCCCGAAATGTGAGGATTCGAAAATAACGTCTAAAATCGTCTAAGACCTCTAGAAACGCCAGAAAATGCAAAAAACAAAAAATAAATGAAAAAATTTTAAATTGACGAAATCAAGATTATTTTGATGCAGAGTCGATATAAATGAAAATTATTGAATTAAATGGTATTCCGATTCAAAATCGGTTGAGTTTTGACAGAGATAGCTAAGATCAAGGCCCGAAATGTGAGGATTCGAAAATAACGTCTAAAATCCTCTAAGACCTCTAGAAACGCCAGAAAATGCAAAAACAAAAAAATAAATGAAAAAATTTTAAATTGACGAAATCAAGATTATTTTGATGCAGAGTCGATATAAATGAAAATTATTGAATTAAATGGTATTCCGATTCAAAATCGGTTGAGTTTTGACAGAGATAGTTAAGATCAAGGCCTGAAATGTGAGGATTCGAAAATAACGTCTAAAATCGTCTAAGACCTCTAGAAACGCCAGAAAATGCAAAAACAAAAAATAAATGAAAAAATTTTAAATTGACGAAATCAAGATTATTTTGATGCAGAGTCGATATAAATGAAAATTATTGAATTAAATGGTATTCCGATTCAAAATCGGTTGAGTTTTGACAGAGATAGTTAAGATCAAGGCCCGAAATGTGAGGATTCGAAAATAACGTCTAAAATCGTCTAAGACCTCTAGAAACGCCAGAAAATGCAAAAAACAAAAAATAAATGAAAAAATTTTAAATTGACGAAATCAAGATTATTTTGATGCAGAGTCGATATAAATGAAAATTATTGAATTAAATGGTATTCCGATTCAAAATCGGTTGAGTTTTGACAGAGATAGCTAAGATCAAGGCCCGAAATGTGAGGATTCGAAAATAACGTCTAAAATCGTCTAAGACCTCTAGAAACGCCAGAAAATGCAAAAACAAAAAATAAATGAAAAAATTTTAAATTGACGAAATCAAGATTATTTTGATGCAGAGTCGATATAAATGAAAATTATTGAATTAAATGGTATTCCGATTCAAAATCGGTTGAGTTTTGACAGAGATAGTTAAGATCAAGGCCCGAAATGTGAGGATTCGAAAATAACGTCTAAAATCGTCTAAGACCTCTAGAAACGCCAGAAAATGCAAAAAACAAAAAAATAAATGAAAAAATTTTAAATTGACGAAATCAAGATTATTTTGATGCAGAGTCGATATAAATGAAAATTATTGAATTAAATGGTATTCCGATTCAAAATCGGTTGAGTTTTGACAGAGATAGCTAAGATCAAGGCCTGAAATGTGAGGATTCGAAAATAACGTCTAAAATCGTCTAAGACCTCTAGAAACGCCAGAAAATGCAAAAACAAAAAATAAATGAAAAAATTTTAAATTGACGAAATCAAGATTATTTTGATGCAGAGTCGATATAAATGAAAATTATTGAATTAAATGGTATTCCGATTCAAAATCGGTTGAGTTTTGACAGAGATAGCTAAGATCAAGGCCTGAAATGTGAGGATTCGAAAATAACGTCTAAAATCGTCTAAGACCTCTAGAAACGCCAGAAAATGCAAAAACAAAAAATAAATGAAAAAATTTTAAATTGACGAAATCAAGATTATTTTGATGCAGAGTCGATATAAATGAAAATTATTGAATTAAATGGTATTCCGATTCAAAATCGGTTGAGCTTTGACAGAGATAGTTAAGATCAAAGCCTGAAATGTGAGGATTCGAAAATAACGTCTAAAATCATCTAAGTCCTCTAGAAACGCCAGAAAATGCAAAAACAAAAATAAATGAAAAAATTTTAAATTGACGGAAATCAAGATTATTTTGATGCAGAGTCGATATAAATGAAAATTATTGAATTAAATGGTATTCCGATTCAAAATCGGTTGAGTTTTGACAGAGATAGTTAAGATCAAGGCCCGAAATGTGAGGATTCGAAAATAACGTCTAAAATCGTCTAAGACCTTTAGAAACGCCAGAAAATGCAAAAACAAAAATAAATGAAAAAATTTTAAATTGACGAAATCATGATTATTTTGATGGAGAGTCGATATAAATGAAAATTATTGAATTAAATGGTATTCCGATTCAAAATCGGTTGAGTTTTGACAGAGATAGCTAAGATCAAGGCTTGAAATGTGAGGATTCGAAAATAACGTCTAAAATCGTCTAAGACCTCTAGAAACGCCAGAAAATGCAAAAAACACAAAAAATAAATGAAAAAATTTTAAATTGACGAAATCATGATTATTTTGATGCAGAGTCGATATAAATGAAAATTATTGAATTAAATGGTATTCCGATTCAAAATCGGTTGAGTTTTGACAGAGATAGTTAAGATCAAAGCTTGAAATGTGAGGATTCGAAAATAACGTCAAAATCGTCTAAGACCTCTAGAAACGCCAGAAAATGCAAAAACCAAAAAATAAATAAAAAAATTTTAAATTGACGAAATCATGATTATTTTGATGCAGAGTCGATATAAATGAAAATTATTGAATTAAATGGTATTCCGATTCAAAATCGGTTGACTTTTGACAGAGATAGTTAAGATCAAAGCTTGAAATGTGACGATTCGAAAATAACGTCTAAAATCGTCTAAGACCTCTAGAAACGCCAGAAAATGCAAAAAACAAAAAATAAATGAAAAAATTTTAAATTGACGAAATCATGATTATTTTGATGCAGAGTCGATATAAATGAAAATTATTGAATTAAATGGTATTCCGATTCAAAATCGGTTGAGTTTTGACAGAGATAGTTAAGATCAAAGCTTGAAATGTGAGGATTCGAAAATAACGTCTAAAATCGTCTAAGACCTCTAGAAACGCCAGAAAATGCAAAAACAAAAAATAAATGAAAAAATTTTAAATTGACGAAATCATGATTATTTTGATGCAGAGTCGATATAAATGAAAATTATTGAATTAAATGGTATTCCGATTCAAAAATCGGTTGAGTTTTGACAGAGATAATTAAGATCAAAGCTTGAAATGTGAGGATTCGAAAATACCGTCAAAAATCGTCTAAGACCTCTAGAAACGCCAGAAAATGCAAAAAAAAATAAATAAAAAAAATATAAAAAAAAATCATGGTTATTTTGATGCAGAGTCGATATAATGAAAATTATTGAATTAAATGGTATTCCGATTCAAAATCGGTTGACTTTGACAGAGATAGTTAAGATCAAAGCTTGAAATGTGAGGATTCGAAAATAACGTCTTAAATCGTCTAAGACCTCTAGAAACGCCAGAAAATGCAAAAAACAAAAAATAAATGAAAAAATTTTAAATTGACGAAATCATGATTATTTTGATGCAGAGTCGATATAAATGATAATTATTGAATTAAATGGTATTCCGATTCAAAATCGGTTGAGATTTGACAGAGATAGTTAAGATCAAAGCTTGAAATGTGAGGATTCGAAAATAACGTCTAAAATCGTCTAAGACCTCTAGAAACGCCAGAAAATGCAAAAAACCAAAAAATAAATGAAAAAATTTTAAATTGACGAAATCATGATTATTTTAATGCAGAGTCGATATAAATGAAAATTATTGAATTAAATGGTATTCCGATTCAAAATCGGTTGACTTTTGACAGAGATAGTTAAGATCAAAGCTTGAAATGTGAGGATTCGAAAATAACGTCTAAAATCGTCTAAGACCTCTAGAAACGCCAGAAAATGCAAAAAACATAAAATAAATGAAAAAATTTTAAATTGACGAAATCATGATTATTTTGATGCAGAGTCGATATAAATGAAAATTATTGAATTAAATGGTATTCCGATTCAAAATCGGTTGAGATTTGGCAGAGATAGTTAAGATCAAAGCTTGAAATGTGAGGATTCGAAAATAACGTCTAAAATCGTCTAAGACCTCTAGAAACGCCAGAAAATGCAAAAAACAAAAAATAAATAAAAAAATTTTAAATTGACGAAATCATGGTTATTTTGATGCAGAGTCAATATAAATGAAAATTATTGAATTAAATGGTATTCCGATTCAAAATCGGTTGACTTTTGACAGAGATAGTTAAGATCAAAGCTTGAAATGTGAGGATTCGAAAATAACGTCTAAAATCGTCTAAGACCTCTAGAAACGCCAGAAAATGCAAAAAACAAAAAATAAATGAAAAAATTTTAAATTGACGAAATCATGATTATTTTGATGCAGAGTCCATATAAATGATAATTATTGAATTAAATGGTATTCCGATTCAAAATCGGTTGAGATTTGGCAGAGATAGTTAAGATCAAAGCTTGAAATGTGAGGATTCGAAAATAACGTCTAAAATCGTCTAAGACCTCTAGAAACGCCAGAAAATGCAAAAAAAAACATAAAATAAATGAAAAAATTTTAAATTGACGAAATCATGATTATTTTGATGCAGAGTCGATATAAATGAAAATTATTGAATTAAATGGTATTCCGATTCAAAATCGGTTGACTTTTGACAGAGATAGTTAAGATCAAAGCTTGAAATGTGAGGATTCGAAAATAACGTCTAAAATCGTCTAAGACCTCTAGAAACGCCAGAAAATGCAAAAAACAAAAAATAAATGAAAAAATTTTAAATTGACGAAATCATGGTTATTTTGATGCAGAGTCGATATAAATGAAAATTATTGAATTAAATGGTATTCCGATTCAAAATCGGTTGAGATTTGACAGAGATAGTTAAGATCAAAGCTTGAAATGTGAGGATTCGAAAATAACGTCTAAAATCGTCTAAGACCTCTAGAAACGCCAGAAAATGCAAAAAACAAAAAATAAATAAAAAAATTTTAAATTGACGAAATCATGATTATTTTGATGCAGAGTCAATATAAATGAAAATTATTGAATTAAATGGTATTCCGATTCAAAATCGGTTGACTTTTGACAGAGATAGTTAAGATCAAAGCTTGAAATATGAAGATTCGAAAATAACGTCTAAAATCGTCTAAGACCTCTAGAAACGCCAGAAAATGCAAAAAAAACAAAAAATAAATGAAAAAATTTTAAATTGACGAAATCATGATTATTTTGATGCAGAGTCGATATAAATGATAATTATTGAATTAAATGGTATTCCGATTCAAAATCGGTTGACTTTTGACAGAGATAGTTAAGATCAAAGCTTGAAATGTGAGGATTCGAAAATAACGTCTAAAATCGTCTAAGACCTCTAGAAACGCCAGAAAATGCAAAAAACAAAAAATAATGAAAAATTTTTAAATTGACGAAATCATGATTATTTTGATGCAGAGTCGATATAAATGAAAATTATTGAATTAAATGGTATTCCGATTCAAAATCGGTTGAGATTTGACAGAGATAGTTAAGATCAAAGCTTGAAATGTGAGGATTCGAAAATAACGTCTAAAATCGTCTAAGACCTCTAGAAACGCCAGAAAATGCAAAAAAAAAATAATAAATGAAAAAATTTTAAATTGACGAAATCATGATTATTTTGATGATGAGTCGATATAAATGATAATTATTGAATTAAATGGTATTCCGATTCAAAATCGGTTGAGATTTGACAGAGATAGTTAAGATCAAAGCTTGAAATGTGAGGATTCGAAAATAACGTCAAAAATCGTCTAAGACCCTAGAAACGCCAGAAAATGCAAAAACAAAAAAAATAAATGAAAAAATTTTAAATTGACGAAATCATGGATTATTTTGATGCAAAGTCGATATAAATAATAATTATTGAATTAAATGGTATTCCGATTCAAAATCGGTTGAGCTTTGATAGAGATAGTTAGGATCTAAGCTTGAAATGTGAGGATTCGAATATAACGTCTAAAATCGTCTAAGACCTCTAGAAACGCCAGAAAATGCAAAAAAACAAAAAATAAATGAAAAAATTTTAAATTGACGAAATCATGATTATTTTGATGCAGAGTCGATATAAATGAAAATTATTGAATTAAGTGGTATTTCGATTCAAAATGGGTTGAGATTTGACAGAGATAGTTAAGATCAAAGTTTGAACTGTGATGATTCGAAAATAACGTCTAAAATCGTCTAAGACCTCTAGAAACGCCAGAAAATGCAAAATAAACAAAAAATAAATGAATAAAATTTAAACTGTCGAAATCATGATTATTTTGATGCAGAGTCGGTATAAATGATGATTATTGAATTAAAGGGTATTCCGATTCAAAATCGGTTGACTTTTGACAGAGATAGTTAAGATCAAAGCTTGAAATGTGAAGATTCGAAAATAACGTCTAAAATCGTCTAAGACCTCCTAGAAAATGCAAAAAACATAAAATAAATAAAAAATTTTAAATTGACGAAATCATGATTATTTTGATGCAGAGTCGATATAAATGATAATTATTGAATTAAATGGTATTCCGATTCAAAATCGGTTGACATTTGGCAGAGATAGTTAAGATCAAAGCTTGAAATGTGAAGACTCAAAAATAACGTCGAAAATCGTCTAAGACCTCTAGAAACGCCAGAAAATGCAAAATAAACACAAAATAAATGAATAAATTTTAAATTGACGAAATCATGATTATTTTGATGCAGAGTCGATATAAATGAAAATTATTGAATTAAATGGTATTCCGATTCAAAATCGGTTGACATTTGACAGAGATAGTTAAGATCAAAGCTTAAAATGTGAGGATTCGAAAATAACGTCTAAAATCGTCTAAGACCTCTAGAAACGCCAGAAAATGCAAAAAAAAGCAAGAAAGTAAATCGAACAAATTTTAATTGACGAAATCATGGTTATTTTGATGCACGTCGATTTTCCATTGAATAAATCACCAATTCAAAGTCGACCGATTTGACCGATGGGAGTTATAGGCTTGAAATTGCCGATCCGGACCAAACTAAAATCGTTTTAAGCTTATGGTGACGCCTGAAAATGCAAAGTTAACAAATTGGAAAGTAAGGGGCGTGGCTAAGATTTGAAATAAACTTGATCTGCCGTCGAAGAAGACGGATCTTTCATTCCAAATTTCCGGCTCTAGATCTTGTAGTTTGAGAAGATCCAGGGTTCATACAGATCGAAAGCTTGAAGACGGACATTGCTATATCGTCTCGGCTGTTGATGCTGTTCAAGAATATATATATTATGAATCGGCTACGCCTCCTTCTGCCTGTTACGCACATTTCGCTTCAGACAACAAAGACCCCTAAACTCTTTTTAGAGTACGGGGTCTAAAAAATTTTAATTGACGAAATCATGGTTATTTTGATGCAGAGTCAATATAAATGATAATTATTGAATTAAATGGTATTCCGATTCAAAATCGGTTGACTTTGACAGAGATATTTAAGATCAAAGCTTGAAATATAAAGATTCGAAAATAACGTCCATAATCATCTAAGACCCCTAGAAACGCCAGAAAATGCAAAAAAAACAAGAAAGAATGCTATAGTCGCCTCGCGACTTTAGGATACCCGTTACTCAGTTTAATTATATTATTAACAATATAATATATTATTAATAATATTAATAATATTTAGGTAATCGACCCTATTGATTTTAATTCAGATGACTCTGAGAAACGCAGAAAATTTTCATACAAAATCATATTTACAGCGTATTTTTGACCGATCGTCCCTATGGGAGCTTTACAATTTGTCGTCCGATTTGTATGAAACTTGGTCAATATGTTTATATTATTGACAGATATATTCTTGTAAGTTTCCTTCGATTGGTTGGCCAACGCAAAAGTTATTCATATAAATTCATATTTGGAGCGTATTTTTTGACCGATTGTCCCTATGGGAGCTATATGATATAGTTGTCCGATTTGGATGAAACTTAGTCAATATGTTTATATTATTGACAGATATATTCTGTGTAAGTTTCACTTTGATTGGTTGGCCAACGCAAAAGTAATTCATATAAATTCATATTTGGAGCGTATTTTTGACCGATTGTCCCTATGGGAGCTATATGATATAGTTGTCCGATTTGGATCAAACTTGGTCAGTATACGTAATCCCTAGACGTGTACTTTCAGTTTGGTTATATAGCATTACTTAACAAAAAGTTTTTACTAAAACAGTTTTTTATTTTTTATTTTGATATGTAGTGTCAAAAAACAAAAGCAAACTTGTACTGCTTGGGCATTTTATCTTCGTTTGCGACCACTGGGGCCTTTCTTTGTATTCTTATAGTCTCTGAGATCCTTTGTTCACACAGTATCTGACAGACGGACAGACGGTACTTGACGGACAGATTTGGACAGACGGACAGTCGGACAGTCGGATATGGCTATATCGACTCGGCTAGTCATGCTGATCAAGAATATATACTTTATGGGGTCTGCCATGTCTCCTTCTCCCTGTTACATACATTCCAGAATACAATATACCCTTTTACTTACGAGTAACGGGTATAATAACAATGTAGTGCGGTCGCTTCTGTACGCCTCTTTTCCGGGGTCGTGATGCCGGTTCCGTGGGTTAACCGGCGACCGGCGACCGTGGGACAACCATCCCCTTCTTTTCCAGGGCTCATGGGCGAATCCTGCCTGCCGTCTGCGAGAGCCCAGACGCTTGTTTGCGCGTCCTCGCGGGACCTCCTTCGGCCAATAGCGAATGCTGACACGCTGGCAAACGCTTGTCTGGTCGACTTCGAACCGCATCCAGTCGAAGCGACGTCTGAATAAGGGTCCCCCCCTCCTCATCCGATTCGGCCGGCTCGAAATGGGCGACATAATCGGCTCGCGGGATGGTTTCCGCGGGCCGAGGGTTGCGCGACGGTCTGTCGCCCCTTCCCAAGCCGCTGCCCGCGGACTCCTCATCCGTCTCCACAAACGGGCCGATCGCGTGCTCGTCACTCTCCCCGTCGCTGCTCCTCGCTCCTCCCCTCGTCCGCGACCTTGAGGGTCGCATCGACCGAGGCGGCTTCGCACCCCGCAACATTCTCGCAGCTCCGATGCTGTGGCTGCCTACTCTCCTCTCTCTCAGGGAGAGACAGCGTTCCCCGTCGGACTCCCTGCAATCACACTCCCCCTACTCTCCGGGCTGGGATCGCTAGCTCGGCCTCCGGCAGCACCACCCGAGCTGGCCCGTCGTCGGGGTCCATCACCATGGTCGACCGCCTTGGCGACGGGGGCTCCTCGAAGTATGGTGGGGTACGCCGCAGTCCGGGGGCGTGGATGTACATCGTCGTTGTGGACATCTTCATGGCCATGAATGCATCCTCCAGCCGCTCAAAAACTTGGGTGGTCGACCTGATGACCGTGTGCAGCGGCCTTGTCTCCGGCTGGGGACGACGGAACGGCTTGAGCGCGCCCGCGGTTCGGGGAACGGCTCTATGTCGTCGCTGCTCACGTCCTCCACGTGACATCCGTCAGCCACTTCCTCCTCGCTGCTGATAGTGATGGTCTCGTCCTCCATCTGAAACTTAAAACGATCAACTATTGTCTCTCAACCTCCTAACAATTTCCTATCAGTGCAGCTAACAAAGTACGGAAATTCTTAATGTTAATTATGTTAAGTTGTGCGACGTTCGGGGTGTTAGAAATTGTTAGATATCGAGGGGGGTGATGATTAGTTACTGCGTTGACCCTCCTGCCGCGCCTTGGATGCGCCACCCTCGCTGCCGTCTTGCCGCGCCTCGCCTTCGTCGGAAGAATCTGGGTATTCCCCATCCGTACTCTGAAGCGGTTAGATTGGCCACCCTTCTCTTACGCTCGCCTTGTCGGCCGAGTCGCACGATGTTGGGGGAAAGGAAATGCACCACCCGGTAGGGCCCTCCATACTTAGGGCCCAGCTTGGCCGCGAAACCCTCGGCTGCATTGGACAGCTGGTGCTGTCTCAACCATACCAAATCTCCGATCGCAGGGCGCCACTCTCGTCGTCTCAAGTTGTAGGATCTTCCCTAAATCCTTCGATGCCCTTTTGGAGACTGTTCCGAACAATCTCGACGATCTCCTTCATTTTTCCCTCATTTTTCCTCGGGTCCAGCTGGACTGCGCGCCGACCTGGGAGTGATTTCCTCGTAGAACGCCGCTGGGGACGTGCGGTTCCTTTCCTAAACCAGGTATGTGGGCTGAACCGCCGTAGAGTCCGACACGCTCGAGTTCACTGCTAACGCTATCTCTGGCAGCAACTCATCCCAGGAATTCTGCCGTCCGTCCACAAATTGCGCGATCATCGTCTTGACCGTCCTGTTAGTCCTCTCGGTGGGGTTCTCCTGCGGGCAGTAGGGCACTGTGTCGTACCGTCACTACCCCTAGGATTCCATGTATCCCTTAAACGTCGTGCTGCGAACTGTACCCCTTGTCACACACGAACGTCTTTGGCACTCCGGAAGCCTGCAGGATCCTTTCGCGAAACGCTCTTTGTAGTAGCGCTGCTCGTCGCCTAGCTCGGGCAGCAGCACGGCGTTCCCATGTTTCGACCGAGGGAGGGGTCCCACGAAGTCTGTGCAAACACCGCCATTGGCTCCGCCACCTGTCTCTCAGCATCTTCCCCACTGGCCTCCTTTGCTCCGTCTTGAACCTTGGCATAGAAGCTCGCAGCCCCTCACATCGATGGTGGGCGTCCCTAATCATTCCCGGTCATCCAGCGATGCACCAACTCGTCACGCGTCGTTCTCACGCCCTGAGGAAAACGCGCGCCTCCACCACATCTCCCCGTATGTTGCACTTCCTCACCCAATCTCCGCTGATAAAGCTCCTCGTCGCCCACGTGTCCACCGTGGCCAAGATTTCACGGTCACCTATCGACACCTTCGCGGCGATCTTGCCTCCCTCCATCGTCAATGGGGAACTCCTTGCCGGGATTCCAGGTCGCCGGCGCCGCCTCCCTCCCGTGCTGGGGGACGCCTCTGGTCGTTTCCCACTTTCGAGCGCTCGCAGCACTCCCAGCTGTTCTTGCCTGCCGTGCCGCAGACCCGGCAGAAGGTAATCCTCGCATTTCGGCATTCCCGAGCGAAATGCCCTGTTTGCCCACAGCGATGGCACGCTCTACGGGGTCAAAGCTCGCGCCTCCATGATGCGTCATCATCCGGTTGATGGCCTCCGTCTGGGCCGTCCCTGGGTGCGCTTCCCTGCGGGGTGTCTCCGCTAGGGGTCCTCCTATCGCCGACCTGAATGGGTTATCCTGCCGCTCTTCGGGTACCGGCGGACTATTCGCATGCCATTGACGTGAACCACGCCCAGCTCCTCCAACGCTGTCCTTCGCGAACGCCCATTCCTGGTCCCGCACGATTTCGAACTCCGCTGCCATCTGTGTGAGCTGCTGCAGCGACGTAAAATCCTGCCTCCGGACATACAAGCGGTCTTCCGGGGAAGAATTCTCGTATACCCGGTGCAACTCCTGTGCTGCACCGTATCCAGCGTGACGCATGAGTAGCCTTATGTCCACCAAATAGTCCTTGAACTTCTCTCAGCGTCGCTGGCGACGGGACCTAATCTGGTCCTCCAGACGCTTAAAGTACCTGGGAGGCAAAAAGAATTCCAGAAATTCCCTCCGGAAGGCAGCCCAGGATGCGTCACTCAGTCCACTGGTAAGGAACCATGCAGCGGCCTTCCCGCACAGCACTTCGCTTACGGATCCGGACATATACGTGAGATCAATTCCGTAGGTCCTCGCTCGTTGCTCCAGGGTTTCCATAAACCCGAGCGGGTCCGACTGCCCGTCATAGCCCATGCCCCATTTTCGGACCTGGTCCGCCACGCCCCTCAATGAGCAGGAATCCTCGTAGACGGGACCCACGCGTTCATGAGGCCTTCCGTGCGCCCTAGCCCAATCCGGTGGCCTAGAGACATCTCTGTTGTGTCCGTGTTCATCTTCCAGCCGGATCTCCGGCGGGAATTTAGCGTCCGCTGTCGAGGGTTCCCAGGACGGCGGCTCCGCATGCCCGTATAGGCGTGCATCCCGTAGGTCAGGCTGTGACCGTTGCCGCGATCTGGCACCGACGCCCAGTAACGCGCCCGTCCGAAGCTGCTCCTGAAGCCTGGCATATTGAGCCTCCAGCTCCGCCAATCGCGACCACGCCTCCGCTCGATTGGCCCACCCGCCTGAACGAACGCGGCGAGTCTCTGCGCCAAGTCCTCCACGCGACCCCCGTCGTCCAAGTCGAGTTCCCGAAGGATCGCCACGAGGTCTTCTCTGCGCCTGTGTACACCCAGCGCACGCCTACCCCAGGATTTTTTCGACCTCACCTGATTCCATCCTGAATTTCTCAGATTTGTCGCTTTCCTTGTGTTGTTATATTTTCCCTCCAGAAAAAGATATTCTGGCCGACGGTACCACGGAATACCAGTCACTTCCGCTCCTTGGCCTTGCTTTCTCTTTTCAGCTTCAGCCTCCGGCTCGTTGCGGCTCCGCATACACCTTATTTTTTTTTTTTTTCCTTTTCCGAAAAATTCTGCTAGCCCACTGTGCGCACGTCGCTCTTTCAACTTTAACATATATTTATATGTTTATATTTATTTATATATTTCTTTTTAGATATTTTTCCCCTTCTTTTTTCCCAAAAATTCGGCCCTTAGCCCACCGTTACTTTGCGAGTCTCCATGTTGCCGATTTATTTTCACTATATATCTTTGTTCTTAGGAAGATTCGGCCTCTGGCCCCTGCACACATGTCTCTCCTTATTATACCCGTTACTCGTAGAGTAAAAGGGTGTTCGTTGCAATGTATGTAACAGGGAGAAGGAGACATGGCAGACCTAATATCTCATGTTCTTGATCAGCATGACCTGACCAGAGTCGATATAGCCATGTCCGTCTGTCCGTCCGTCGAGTCTGTCCGTCCGGGTCCGTCTGCTGTGAACGAAAGGATCTCAGAGACTATAAAGAGCTAGAAAGGCCGAGTGAACTAAACGAAAGATAAAATGCCAAGCAGTACAAGGTTGCATATTTTGTCTTTGCCCTTCACTTTAGGGCGTTCTATGTGCATACAAAGGTAAAAACAGGTAAAAATAGCATGTTTTGGTGTAAAAGCACTTTGCTTAGAATGTCTTTACTCAACCAAATTGACACAGAAATTTGTCAGGATTACCGTATACTGACCAAGTTTGATCCAAATCGGACAACTATATCATATAGCTCCCATAGGGACAATCGATTGAAAATACGCTCCAAATGTAGTTATATGAACAACTTTTTGAATTTGGCCAACCAATCGAAGTGAAACACACAATAGAATATATCATCAATAATATAAACATATTGACTAAGTTTGATCCAAATCGGACAACTATCATATAGCTCGACTCTGCGGGGACAATCGGTCAAAAATACGCTCCAAATATGAATTTATCATGAATAACTAACTTGCGTTGGCAGCAATCCGAGTGAAACTTACACAGATTATATCTATCCGTATTACCTAAATATGTTGATGAGTTTCTTTTCAATCGGACGACTATATGTTATGGCTCCCATAGGGTTGATCGATTCAAAAAACTCTGCTTCCTGTGAGAAAAATATGATTTTGCTCATGAGAAACACTCTTACGTTTCTCTGGAAGTCATCTGAATTAAAATCAATAAGTTAGATTTTCTCGATTGTAATATTACATTAATATTATTAATATTATATTATGATATTAATAATATAGTCAAACTGGTAACGGGTATCCTAAATTATGAGGGCGCGATAACAATTTCTTTCTATTGTTTTTATACACCCGTTATATTTTTATTAAAAGGGGCATATTGTATTCGTTGGAATGCTCTAACAGGAGGAGACATGGCAGACCTTTATAAAAGGCATATGTATTTCTTGCGATCGTCCCAAGTAACAGGTAAGCCGAGATGTGAAATCTGGCATGTCCGTCAGTCTGCCCGTCTGTCCAGGCGTCATACCGTCTTTTGCCGTCTGTGTGAACAAAAAGGATCCTCAGAGACCCTGGAAGCTAAAGAAGCCCGGTGATGCAGGCACGGCAAAGGGTCAAAGTGCCCCGAAAATGCAGTTTTTGTTTTGTTACCGCTGGGAGCGTTATGCAAGGTAAAACAGGTAAAAAACTCAGCATGTTTAGTATAGAAAACTTTTTTGTTAACGACTTCCATCTATCAAATTGACCATAAGCACGTCTAAATACATATACTGACAAGTTTGATCCAAATCGAAAGTTAACAATATCAACTCCCGCCAAGAGACAATCGTGCTCAAAACAATATAATTTATATGAACTCCAGCTTTGCGTTAAGCCAATCGAAGCAGCTTTACGAAATATCTTCAGTAATATAAGCATATTGACAAGTTTCATCCAAAATCGAACGACCTTATCATATCCAAAGGAGACAATCGATCATCTACGCTTTCTAAATGCTGAATTTATGTGAACCCATTCGTGACGTTAATCCGCATTTTCCCACAATCAGCACTTCTTCGCCCACGAATCATCGGCTCGAGGCCCACTGTGCCAGTGTCAACGCCGCCGCTTTCCCGGACGCAGCCGTTACACTGCCCATTTCAACAACAAACCGCGGCACCCTGCAACACGCGTTTTGCGCGTATCTCTTTTGTTTCGTTGTTTTTTTGTCTATTCTCTAAGACACGTACGTATATTTCGGCGCGCGATCTCGACGCCTGCTCACGTATGTATGTGTGACCAAATTGCGCACTGCGATAATGTGTATGACTTGCGTCGCGACACTCTTTGACCGTTGGCTTTTACATTTGCCCTTGCCTACAAACTTTTCGCTACTGTTTTTCAGCGGCGCTGTCCCATTGCTCTTTTTTTTTTTTTTATCTCAAATTTTTGCTCCTTATTGTACTTGCTTGTACATACTGGCGGAGCTTTTGTGTCGCCGGTATGTAACGCATCCACAATTTGCAGCGTCCTGCTCGGGCGCCATTTGTAGAACGTTTCCAGCCGGGGTACAGGTCGGAAGTCTGCCCGGGGTCGCTCTTTGCAAGAGATTTGTTCCAATACAGCTTGACCTTGCTGCGCAGTTGGAGTTGCGGGTGACGTGGCGGGAAGAGCGAAAAATAACCACCGGAATAGAACACTGCATGGGCAGTCAGATGGACAACAATGCGGGATCGTCCACGGCAGGCGGGAAAGGCCACGCGTATCTACTGGGTGAAGAGGTAAGAATGTGCCGGGATAGTCCACACCCGCAAGCGGGGAAGAGACCTGCCTCGCCTATCTACGGGAAAGGAAAAAGAGTTCAGTGTCCAACGGGATAGTCCCACGGCGAGCGGGAAAAGAGACCCTCGCCTATCTACGAAAGAATGAAACTCAATACGCCGGGATAGTCCGGCAGGCGGGAAAGACCACTCGCCTATCTACCAAGAAGTGGTTAGAGTTAGTAGAGATGGGAGAGAAACGCTTTGTGTTGTTTCTTACAATTGTTTATTACTTGTCGAAGCTGCCTGCATATAACCCCTACGGTGCCCTGCTGCACTGCCTAACGCCGGCCCTGGCGGCCGCTACTGTCTTCCGTTGCTGTGTTCTCTTCCAGACGCGCAAACTTGCGACGTCTGCACACTTCTTCCGATCCAAAAAGTGACGCGACGCTCTCGATCGAGTACAGCGCAGAAGCCGTCGCAGCTCCACCACCCTGCACTTCACTCGAGCTGTGAATGAAGCGCCAGCCCGCCCAATACAAACTCTTACGCTGCGACCATAATTAAACCTACGCCTTCATTGGCATATGAAAACAAGCTTAAAGCTTTCATAATTCAATACTTCAAAACTAAAAGCAAGCCTGTTCATGAGACGCCTTCATTGGCTTACTTATCAGCTATCATTATAAGAAACGAAAGAAACGTTATCTTCGGCTCGCCGAAGATTAAGCTCTCCTGCAGTCATGCATGTTGCGTTCAACCCCAGGTTCGTTACCAGTGGTTCCTATGGATGCTATATGATGCATGTCTGATTTAGATGAAATTTGGTGTTATAAGAATAATAGCAAAGGGTAGTGCTGGTAGAATTTAGCTGAAATCGCTTAATAGACTTTACAAATTTCATACTAAACCTTTGAACTGATTGTTTTTCTATACCCAATTTGTATTATGAGTGGTTCGATCCAAATGAAATTTGGTCAACAGCTGGGGAGTAACAATGCATGGCGTGAGTTTGGTTGAAGCTCAATAAATCATGACACTTCAAGACATTTTCATACTAAGGCATTTTCTGTCATTATCAACCGATTATTTTCCATGGAAGCTATAATTATAGTAGTCCGAATTGGATGAAATTTGGTCAGCATATGAAATGGGTTATGCGTAGATTCGGTTGAAATCGCTCAATAGACATTAAAAATTTTTCATGGTAGCAACCTCACACGCTCCAGTGCCGGCCACTTAACATTTTATTTTTAAATTTAAAGAAAAAAATGGGGAGCTTTTTGTCTTTTTCAAATATTTGGCGATCTAGTTAATAAAACTTGTTCAAATTTATTGAGAAAAGAAAAACTTTAAGAGGCTCTCAAATTACTTTGCTTGGTGCACTGAGCACTGCCTTCAGCCTATAACCTTATAATTGATCCTGCATGTATATTTCTTTGCATCATTCTTTACAAAATCTATGAAGCAAATCCATTTAAATAATTTTGCTTTGGAGGGTTATGTTTAACTTTAGTTAAGGCTGGTTGCAAAATAAGGGTCTTGAGACAATTAAACAGCACCTGTATCACATGATGAAAGCCAGCGGATCAAAAGGGACAACCAGGCTACGATCCATTATTGCGCACTAGAAGACTTGTCGATTATCTTAATACAAGATTTGACTCAGTGCCAAAGCAACCACGCCTCTGTGTTGACGAACAAATGTGTAGCACAAAGATGAAACATCACTTACGACAATATATGCCCAATAAGCCACACAAATGGGGTATTAAGCTGTTCGTTTTGTGTGATTCATATGGCTATGCATACCGATTTGAAATTTGTAGTGGAGCAGGCGATAACATTGTCTTACCTGGTCACCCAGATCTTGGTGCTTCGGCCAACATAGTAGTACGTTTGACCAAAACAGTACAAAGCTTTAAGCACCACATCGTCTACTTTGATAATTTTTATACCTCTTTGCCTCTAATGGTATATTTGCGAGCAAAGGGTATTTATAGCCTTGGCAACAGTACGTGCGAATCGAATCCCCAATTGCAAGCTACCTGACGATACAATCATTAACAAAAAGCCGAGAGGTTTTTCGAATGAGTTCGATAGGCACGTCATACGGGGTAGAAGTCAGTAATGTACTTTGGAAGGATAACAAGGCCGTTCGCTTATTGTCAACTTACGTAGGTGTTAAACCGTTTGCTACGGAAAGTTTAAGTGAAAGAACACTTAAGACTGACCGTTATGACAGGAAGAAAAAGCAACATATTGAAATTGACTGTCCGCAAATAATTCGGGAATATAACTCACATATGGGCGGCGTTGATCTTATGGATGGACTTATGGGCCGTTATCACATCAAAGCTAAAACCAAAGATGCTGCTACTGAATTTTTATCATTGTATTGATATGGCAGCAACAAATGCTTATATTCTTTATAGGCGAATTCAAAAACAAAACGCAATCAGTGACAAATTGATGGAACTTCCCGATTTTCGCGAGTCAATCGCTGAAGGATTGGTGGCTTTTAGAAATAAAGCCCACGCAGGTCGTCCAGTCAGTACCGTATCTCTACAAGACCAGATGCAGTCACCATCTTTGCGAACAGATCGGTCACCTTTTTCACAATCTCCACGGGCCCGACCATCACAGCTTGAGCTTAAACTTGGAAAAAAACTTTACACCCAATAGCGGAATTACGTTTTGACCAAGTCAACCACTTCCCAAATTGGTAGGATCGGGACAATAAGAGACGGTGCAAGCTCTGTAAATTATCACAAACGCAATGCATTTGTGAAAAATGAAATTTACATCTATGCTGCACATCAACAAAAAATTGTTTTTAAAACATATCATATGAATAATAAAAATTAACATTTCTATTAAATACGTTTTTTTTTACTCTTAGATGCCCAAGAGTGTCTTGAGACACTTATCACCTTTTTTGCACCTGACGGCTAAACAAAAAGTTCTATATTTTTTCTAAGTTCATTTTTGAGTTTAGAAGCCTAAATTTACTTAAAAAAAAATTGTTCCAATTATTTTCCTCCAACAGTTTAGAAAACAGCATTAGAGGGTTAAGCCTTTGAACCGATTGTTCCTATGGCAGCTATATGATATAGTGGTTCGATCTGAATGAAATTTGGTCAACAGCTTGGGAATGATGGCAAATGTTTATGGCGTGAGTTTGGTTGAAATCGCTCAATTGGCACTGAAAATTTTCATACTAGGCATTTTTATCATTTTCAACCGATTGTTACTATATCAGCTATATGATATAGTGGTCCGATTTGGATGAAATTTGGTTTGCACATGGGATTTGGTACTAAATGCATATAGGCTTAATTTGGTTGATATAGCTCAAAAAAAATTTTTTTTTCACCAGATTGTTCTAATGGGAGCTATATGATATAGTCATCCGATTTTAACAAATGATCTGCTTGCAGAGAGAATACACATCTGTACCAAGTTTCATCAAGATAGCTTTAAAACTGAGAGACTAGTTCTTATAGAAACAGACGGACAGACGGACAGACAGACGCTCATAACTATATCAACTCAGCTAGTGATGAAGATCAAGAATATATATACTTTATGGGGTCGGCCACGGCTCCTTCTCCCTGTTACATACTTTTTACTTGAAATGAGAATTCGACTAATTGACCCCAACAAAACTGTGCAATGTCGGCCGTAAAGGCTTAGTCCAGAAGAGAGAGAGATAGTGCGTGAGAGGTTAAGAGAGTTACTTAGATGTAACATTATCCGCCCAAGCTGTTCTCCGTATGCAAAGCCCTATGTTCCTTGTAAAACTCCGACTCCGGATGGCCGATACGAATTTCTTACAAGCTAGCGAGTAAGTTCTTGTTTTCGGCAATGCAGCTGTCGCAAGCGGCAGTCAGTTCGTTGTTAAATATCGCCACACGCACGCTGCCAAGCCTTTCCGCGATTGCTAAGTCCCAAATAAATTGTTAATTTTACGAAATTACAATTTGTTTTAATTCGTTGTTTTCGACTTTCAGTATGTAAACACACACATATACATTTGACATTATATGTATGCACGCACATATGTATGTGTGTATATGTTATACATACACAATTGGTTGGCACAGCCAGCATTCGCGGGCAGCGCTGCCACTAGAAAGCAGCGAAAACGTTTGCTCACATGTTTGTATGTTTCTGTCTCGCTTTCACACATGCAGTGATATGGCGTTAAATTATAAACTTTTTACGTGTCTAGCTCTTTTGTTTATAGTCCGATTTATATGCAACTTTCAGGATAGTTTGATATATTTTGTCTTCAAACGAATGTGAAATAACAATACTGTACGATAAGAGCATATGCCTTAAATACGGCATCGAAGTTGGAAAAATATTTTATTTCTGGTGGGAAAAGGGGGCGTGGCAGTTCAAAATTTAATGAAAATGCATTCAAGTCGTCTTTAGAAACATTCCTACCAAAGTTGGTGTCCCTAAGTGCCATAGTTACTGAGATATTCGCCTAAAACATAAATTTTATCCGAGGTGTGTCTAGTTTTTTGCTCATTGTGGGCGAACGGGGCGTGGCATCGAAAAAAAAAAAGATTCTTGTATTGACTGACTTAATATCGAGTCGATAGAGACAAAAATTCAAACTTTTTCCCTTACCTTATCTGAAATCTTTTTGTTCATACGCACACACACACAGACGAACAGCCGGCCTATCTATATCGACTCGCCGCGTGTGGTGGTTATTGTAAATATATATATTTTTTGGTGTCTCCCCCCCCTCCTCCTCCTTGTTTCCACCCCCTTAACAAAAATAAATTACCCTTTTCGCACCACGTATAAAAAATATAAAAACAAATAGTAAAAACTCCCATCGTGTAAGTCGTTAAAAAAATTCCAATCACGATAATAAAAACCAAAAAAGAAAATACACTCGCACCCCTATACAAACAGACAAACAGACCGACCAACCGACACTGGCTTTATCACCCCGCTTGAAAATGATAAAAAAAAAAAAATAATTAAATTTCCAATTTAATATTTAGAAAGAAAAAAAAATTAAATTTTATTTCATTTCTTTTTATTTAAGTGAACACTTGAAGCGTGAGTTTAGAACTAATTTTACATAAAGATTTTGGGCTAAATGAAAGTTTTGATTAAAGCTTTCATTAACATTTGTTTGGACTATAATCTGTTAAAGTTATGTTAGTGTTCTGTTGATTACATTTATGTGCAGCTTTGACAAGCTTTTGATAAGCTTGAAAGTTTTATGCAAGATCGCTGATTATGCACTTATCCAAAGTGAAGCTTTGGAAAAGAAGGCAGATAATTTTTGTTTAGAAAAATTAATGTAAATAATCATTTTTCGTGAGAACGATTTTTGTGGGAATGTTTATAATTGTGAGTATTGGAATTTAGTGGGAATGTTTACATATTTGGGGTTGCGGATATGTAACTCCCCCTTTCTTAGATGGAAGCTTGTCCGCAAGCTTTTTGCATTTGGATAAAATTGCGGTATTGGTGTATCGATTTCAGTTATTGTTTCTATTGTTTTTTCAACATCAGCGTCTGTAATTTTGTCAATATCTTCTTGTTTTTTCTTATTGGTTTTGGTAATAAAATTTTTGATTACAATATTATGTGTGGTTATTTTAAATTTCTTACATATATAAATTATGCCAATTATGGCTATTATTATAGAAATGATTATTAATAAGCGGTTGTATATCTTATTGTTCTTAGTACTAAACAAAATCATTTCCTTAATTTCTATGTGTGACATTGGTTCGATCTTTGTTACATTGTGATCAGTGAATATTAAATTTGTGTATTGTTGAACATTGTTTTTTATTGAGACCTGTTTTAGTTGTGCAGTACAATTGAATATTTTTATAATTTTATTATTTTCAATAAAGATTTCCTGATTATTACAATTTTGATTCAATTTTTCTCTAGTAAGGTTCCACGTAATTATAATGTTTGGTTCAATATATTGAATGTAATAAGATTTACGGAATTTATTGAAAGTACAAATTGGTGTTTCATG
This sequence comes from Drosophila cardini, assembly GCA_018903735.1. NCBI lineage: Eukaryota > Metazoa > Arthropoda > Insecta > Diptera > Drosophilidae > Drosophila > Drosophila cardini. The sequence goes on from JAEIGM010000165.1 coordinate 60,480, forward strand.
TATTATTATATTGGAAATATTGATCTTTAATTGTTTCTTTATTTAGTGTGTTGAAGACATTATTATTGTGTGCATAGAATTTTCCCATAATATTTTAATTTATAATTTGTCCAGTATTGTCGGGGTATGGTGTTATTATAAAAGTAGGTAAGTCAACTGTTTTAGTAGGGATGTGTGATATCAGAAATATTTCGTTAGTAGCTGTATTATACCATGCTGATGTTTTAATGTCCATTAAATTTTTATGGTTAATATTGTCAAGTGTATCATGCTTTAGTAATTTTGGATTAAAGATTCCCAATCGAGTTAATTGCAAACCCATTTCGATGTCTTCAATGAACTCGGTAAAATGCTCCAAGTTAGACATTAGAATTTCAGTTTTTCTGGCTTTGTTCAATGCTTTACCTAAATTATTTATCATACTTATGCCTTCGTTTAGGGTTACAATCACTTGATTAAGGTCACTTTTTGGACCCCGTACTCTAAAAAGAGTAGAGGGTTTTTAGAATTTTTTTTAAAGAAAAAGTGTGAAACAAGAAGAAAAGGGGGGGGGCGGAACCCCAAAAAAAATAAATTTTTAATAAAAAAAAAAAAAAAGACAAAAAAAAAGAGGTCGGTCTGTCCGTCTGTCTGTTTGTTTGTTTGTCCGTCCGTTTTTAAAAAAAAAAAAAAAAAAAATAAAAAAAAAAAATTTAAATTTTTTTTTTTTTGACTTGAATAATTAAAAAAAAAAAAAAAAACCTTTTTTTTTATTCCACCCCCCCCCCCCCCACAAAAAAAAAAAAAAAAAACAAAACCGAAAAAAAAAAAATTTTTGGTAAAAAAATAAATTAAAAAAAAAATAAGGAAACCAAAAAAAGAAGGAAAGTTTGTAAAGAATTTTGTGTTATGTTTATAATTTGTTGTTCTATTTGTTGTTTATCGTCATCGTCTAATGTGCCAAAAAGGTATTTAAATGTTGATCCTACAAAGTTAATAAGTCCTCGTTTGTTGCGTTTTGTAATACGAATGCCATTCATTACGCGTCCTAGTTTTTCAATTAGATAGTTTATTTGTGGAACGTCATTAAATGGTCTACTTTCTTTTAGTAAATTGTCGTAAGTTTCATCAATTTGTGTGATATTGATTGTAAAACAGTGATTTTGAAATTCTATTGTTATTTGAATGGAGCCTGATTCGAACAAGATAATGCCTTGGTTATTTTCTATGGGATTAATTTCTATTATTCCTCCAGTTGTAAGAGTAAGTAATGTCATCATGATGAATGTTAGGTATCCGGTTGTAGCGGAGGACTTGTAGTCTGTAAATATTTGCTATCGTTAATTTTCTTTTTCATTTGGAATTTATTTTTATAGTGTACAACGTTTTGTCCTCTATTGTTTTCATTATAGTGTTTGGTGTCCAATAGGTCAATTTTACCTGTTTTTCTAAATGGATTTTTAGATTTGGAACGTGTCAACGGGGGCTTGCCTAAAGTCTGTATTAATTACATAATCTTTACGATTTTCAGTAAGTTTATTTATTTTATTTTCCTTTAATATCTGTGTATCGTAGGATGGTGTTCCTGCGTAAAGTAGTATGAAGGCTGGTGTTTGTCCGGTAGAGTTATGTTTAATTTTGTGATTGTAGGTGTATAATATTGTTTCTATTCGAGTTTCTTTATTTTCCCTATTATTGTCAGTATTTATAATTCGTATTTTTTCATTTATTGTTTTGTGAAGGCGTTCTACATCTGATACTCCTGTTTTACTAGTTGTGATATCTATTTTAATTTCTTCTGTATCTAACCATGATTTTAGGGAATGACTCAAAAATGCAGAATCTTTGTCTGCTTTAATTCTAGATGGTTTTTCCATATCATTGAAAATTCTAGTAAGTGCGCGTTTTGCTTCTAACCAATCTCTACTATTTGTTTTTATGAGGGATGCAAATTTTGAATAAACGTCAATACACGAAAGATATTGTTCATTATCAATTGCGTAAAAATCAATAACATAAACTTCTCTTGGATTGTTTATTTCTGCTGTTAGTTCAAATGGTAATTTTACTGATCTGTGTTCTGTTTTCGCAAGGTTGCATGTTTCGCATTCATTTATAATGTTTTGTATTAATTTATTAAAATCAGGATAATAATAAGTTTCTTTGAATAATCGGACCATTTTTTCTATACCTGGATGTAGCAATTTTATATGTTGTTTAAGGATTAATTCCTTAAATTCTGAGTATGTCTTGATATCTTTAAGTTTGATTATGCTTTTTAAAATATTAATGTTACTTTGTGGGTTTACAATTTCTTGGTATGCATTTTGAAATACTAAGAAGTCTTTAATATTTTCCATATAAATGACGCTAGTCTGGTTTAAAAAGTGTTTTATAAGAATATCTTTTGCAATTGTTGGAGTCATTTCTCTATATTTTATGAAGGTTTTAGATTTATTAAAATATTGTTCGGTAGTGGTTTGATCAGAAGAGTCTTTTATCAATTCAACTTGTCTTGAAAAATAGTTTAATGGTTTTTCGGTTATTGCAATACAACTTTGATTGTCTTCAGGAGCACTATGAATGGTTGCGGCTGTTGAAATGCTTTCATGTTCACTTTCTTGTTCTCCTACCATATTTTCTTCTAACTTTATTCTGGATAGAGCGTCTGCGACATGATTCTGTTTACCTTCTAAATATTTTATTTTAAAATCATATTCGCTTAGTTTTGTTTTCCATCTTTGGAGTTTCATGTTTGGTTCTTTTATATTTTGTAACCAGACAAGAGGCTTATGATCGATTAATATTTCAAAGGGTACTCCATATAAATATGGGCGGAAATATTTTGTTGCCCAAACAATCGCTAACAATTCTTTTTCTATTGTACTGTAATTTATTTCATGCTCATTAAGGGTTCTACTAGCAAAACTATCTGGTTAGACCCCGTACTCTAAAAAAGAGTAGAGGGGTCTATTAAGTTTGTCTGAAGCGAAATGTGCGTAACAGGCAGAAGGAGGCGTGGCCGACCCCATAAAGTATATATATTCTTGATCAGCATCAACAGCCGAGTCGATATAGCGATGTCCGTCTGTCCGTCTGTCTGTCTGTCTGTCTGTCTGTCTGTCCGTCCGTATGAACACCTGGATCTTTTAAACTACAAGAGCTAGAGCAGCCAAATTTGGAATGAAAGTCCGTCTGTATGTCAGGCAGGTTAAGTTTATTTCAAATTTTTGCCACGCCCCCTACCGCCCCCGCAAATTGTAAAAAACTATTTTCACATCACTATAACTTGAAAACGACTAGAGCTAGAGAGACCAAATTCACACATTATGTGTATGGTGCCAATATAACTGTCCTCACCAAGTTTGATTCGGATCGGACAACTATAGCCTATAGCTCCCATAGGACAAATCTCTCAAAAATAAAAAATTTGTATGAAGACATGTAATGTTAGTTGGCCGATCGCAACCAAACTCACACAGGATGTGTGTATAATTATTAAAAGTATCATCACCAAATTTGGTCCAAATCGGACAACAACATATAAAACAAATTAATCAAAAATGCTGAATTTTATGAATAAATAATAATTCTTCGCACTTGTATGTTAGCCCGGGATCATGTGTTCGAGCGCCGTCAGGGACATTTTATTAATTTTTGTTATATAACAAAAAAATATTACATGTAAATGCAGATAGTAGAGCACTTTCAAGTGAGGGGCGTGGTGCAGCTGTTAGTGCACTGACGCGTGTGTGTGGAGTCCGAGGTTCGAATCCCGTCAGTGAATTATTTTGATTATTTTTTTTTTTATTTCAATTCAATTATAAAATTAAATTTAAATTTAATTTCAAATTGTAAAACACGGCTTATTTTTAAAAAAAGCCAAGTAAGGAAATTGTGCATTTAATTGTGTATATATTTACATACATTTGTATATAAAAATGTATGTATACAAAATGTGAATCACTCCGTTTTTCTTGTTATACTCTCTGCAAGAGAGAGTATATTGGGTTTGTGCAAAAAAAAAAGTATGTAACAGGCAGAAGGAGGCGTGGCAGACCCCATAAAGTATATATATTCTTGATCAGCATCACAAGCCGAGTCGATATAGCCATGTCCGTCTGTCCGTCTGTCCGTCTGTCTGTCCGTCTGTCCGTCCGTATGAACAAACAGATTTCAGAGATGGTAAGAGCTACAAGTTTGAATTTGGTCTCTATCGACTCGATATTAAGTCAGCCAATACAAGAATCTTTTTTTTTTCGATGTGCAAAAAACTAGAAACACCTCGTAAAAAATTGATGTTTTAGCCGAATATCTCAGTAACTATGGCACTTAGGAACACCCATTTTGGTACGCAGGTTCCTAGAGACGGCATAATTGTACTGTCATCAAAAATTTTGGACTGCCACGCCCCCTTTTCTCACAAGAAATCAAATAATTTGTAAACTTCAATGCCGATTTTAATGCATACGTTCTTATCGTACAGTATTGTTATTTCACATTCGTTTAAAGACAAAATATATTAAACTATCCTGAAAGTTGCATATAAATCGGACAATAAACAAAAGAGCTAGACATGTAAGAAAGTTGATAATTGAACGCAATGCCAATGCATGTGTGCGAGCGAGATAGAAACATACAAACATGTGAGCGAACGTTTTCGCTGCTTGCGTAGCTTAGCGACAGCGCTGCTCGCGAATGCTGGCTGTGCCGAGCAATTGTGTATGTATAACATATACACAAATACATATGTGCGTGCATACTTTTAATGTCAAATGTATATGCGTGTGTATACATACAATCAGATGTTTTTATTTCAACGTGTTTTGTTGCAAGTATCAATTGATATACCCGGATATCGATTTTATTGAGATGATCGGGAATAAAATGCAGAATGTATTCTACGGTCGGGCGTGCTAGACTGTACTTTTCTTTCTTGTTTTTCGAATGGAAAATGCGCACTTCTGTGAGTACGGGGTCTTTTACAGTCGGCTCGCTCGACTGTAGCCTTTCTTACTTGTCTATTTTCTTGGGAAAGGACAGCTCCTATTGCAAAATTGCTTGCGTCAGTAGTTACTTGAAATGGTTTGGAAAAGTCTGGACAATGGAGGACTGGGTCGCTCAATATTAAAGTCTTTAATTTTTCAAATGAATTTTTATAGTCTTCACTATGAATATTAACTTTTGCGCCTTATTTAAAGAAAAGAGTCATTGGTTTTTCTACTTTCGCAAAATCGGGAATAAACTTACGGTAATAACCACATAAGCCTAAAAATGACTTGATTTCTTTTGGAGTTTTTGGAATCGGAATTTTGTCTATTGCTTTAAGTTTATCAATGTTCGGACGGATACCTTCTGGGCTTATTGTATGGCCTAAAAAATCTGTTTGGCCTTTTAAGAATTCACATTTATCTAGTTGAAGTTTTAAATTTGCTTCTTTTAATTTTTCAAACACTTTTCTAAGTGAATACAAATGTTCTTTGAGAGATGTGGAGTAAACGATGACATCATCTAAGTAAACCAAACAATGTTTGTTGATAAGATCCTTGAGAACAGAATTCATGCAACGCTGGAATGTTGCTGGGGCATTTTTTAAGCCAAAAGGCATACGAGTATATTCGTAGTGGCCGTGTTTTGTAGAAAAAGCTGTTTTGGGAATGGATTTGGGATCCATTTCAATTTGGTGGAAGCCTTTTGCCAAGTCGATAGTTGTAAAGTATTGGCATTTTCCGAGTTTGCCTAAAATTTCATCCATATTAGGAATCGGGAATTTATCATTTACAGTTATGTCAATTAGATTACGGTAGTCGACTACCAATCTAAATTTTGATTTTCCAGAAGCGTCAGTCTTTTTTGGAACAATCCATAATGGACTGCAATACGGAGAGTCGCTTGGGCGAATTATTCCTTGTTGTAACATGTCATCAATTTGTTTGTTAACTTCTGCTTCATAAGAAAATGGGTAACTATACGGACGTTTGTAAATAGGATTGTCATGTGAAGTTTTGATTTCATGACGTATTACACTTGTAAAAGTTAAATTGTCGTTCTCTTGGTATTGGATGTCTTTGAATTCTTTTAGGAGTTTGATAATTTCAGTTTTTTCTTCTGCGTTTAAATGTTCAAGTCTGTATTGGTTATTACTGAAAATTTCATTCTTCATTGCGTAATTAAATTCGAACGTAAAGTTATTTTCGTTGGGAATGGCTTCAAAATTTGTTGATGAATTGGCGTCTGATGGTTCAAGGTTCTTGTGAACGAATGTACGTTGGCTAATGGTTGTTTGGTTACTAACATAATCAACATTTGCGTTGTTGTCCATTAAAATTTTTCTACCAATAAGAATGTCATAATAAGGAGAAAATTCGTGTAGAAAAAATTGTGATTCTTGTTGGAATAAGCGATTGGCTGGAAGGGTAACAAATTTATTTAACTTGGACAACCCAATTAAACTTCGAACTGAAAAATCTTTATTTTGGACTTGGAGATTAAAAAAATTTGTTGTCATCATGTTTATTGAAGATCCGGTGTCAATAAGGCATCGGTATCTGTGACTGTTAAACATAATTTCTATGTATTGGTGTGTTCCCGGGCTTGTATTAGAAAATTTTCAGACTGAAATTGCTGATCTTCTTTTGTTTCGGATTGTTCGTCATTGTCTGTGTCGTCGTCTGTGGTGTCATCTGAATATTTCTCAGCTTGGTGGTGATTTTCGTCAGTTTCCATGCGTGACTGTGCGCTACCTACTTAAGTTCGCTTAACCGGCACTCTTTGTTCCTGAGGTGACTGATTGTAGTTACGGGTATCAAATTGCCTTTCTCTAAGCAAATCTTCGCGGAATTCATTGTAAAGTTTTCTGTTTTCGTCAAATTGATTTTGCCTAGAAGGCAATTTTTGTGATGGACTATTGTTTACTTGACCGTTTTTTGAGTAAGTGTTATGTTTAGATGTTTGAGGTAGGTCAGGGTAATGAATTTTTGATGCAGAGAAAACTGGTGCAAATGGTTTGGTTGGATTGTCAGAGTTCTTAGTAAAGGAAGAATCTTCATAAATGCCTTTTCGCTGAGCGACTTGACGTAATTTCTGAACAGAAGATATGTCATATTTGGCTAATGTTGTGAACATTCGGTCGGGTAATTTTTTTTCAATTGTGGTTTCAACTGTATTTTTCATAGCTTGGGTGTATACAATTGTGTTGTTAACATTATTTTCTAAAGTTAATTTGTTTGTTATAATATTGCATCTATCATCTAACTCATCACAAAATAGACGAAGGTTACCTTTAAACTTGGTCGAGTAGAGTTTACGCAAAAGTTCCTCTAACGGTGTATGGGTTTTGTATTCGTTGATGAGGGCTGTCTTCAAAGATGTCCAGTTGTTGTGGTATCCACTTTGGGTGATGTTTCCAGCTGCTCCCACGATCTGCAATTCGATGGCTCCAAATATAATTGCAACTTGACGGGCGTCATCTGTCGCACATAAATTCATCAGATATTCCACGCGTCTGATGAATGGTGCCAGTGTGTTGGGCTCTCCAGAAAAATGCGGTACTTGGCGTATTTGTTGAAGTAGTTGCGAAAATTCTTCTGTTGATTACATTTATGTGCAGCTTTGACAAGCTTTTGATAAGCTTGAAAGTTTTATGCAAGATCGCTGATTATGCACTTATCCAAAGTGAAGCTTTGGAAAAGAAGGCAGATAATTTTTGTTTAGAAAAATGAATGTAAATAATCATTTCTCGTGAGAACGATTTTTGTGGGAATGTTTATAATTGTGAGTCTTGGAATTTACTGGGAATGTTTACATATTTGGGGTTGCGGATATGTAACTATATGTACTTTATGGGGTCTGCCACGCCTCCTTCTGCCTGTTACATACTTTTTTTTTTGCACAAACCCAATATACTCTCTCTTGCAGAGAGTATAACAAGAAAGAATGCTATAGTCGCCTCGCGACTTTAGGATACCCATTACTCAGTTTAATTATATTATTAACAATTTAATATATTATTAATTATATTAATAATAGTACAATCGTTTAGGTAATCGACCCTATTGATTTTAATTCAGATGACTTGAGAAACGCAGAAAATTTTCATACAAATTCATATTTACAGCGTATTTTTAACCGATTGTCCCTATGGGAGCTATACGACATAGTCGTCCGATTTGGATCAAACTTGGTCAGTATATGTACTCCCTAGACGTGTACTTTATGTGTCAATTTGGTTTATATAGCATTAGTAACAAAAAAGTTTTCTATACTAAAACATGCTATTTTTACCTGTTTTAATCTTTGTATGCACATAGAACGCCCTAAAGTTGGCGTGTCAAAAAACAAAAGCAAACTTGTACTGCTTGGGCATTTTATCTTTCGTTTGCGACTACTCGGGTCCTTCTAGCTTTCTAGCTCTTATAGTCTCTGAGATCCTTTTGTTCACACAGACGGACAGACGGACAGACGGACATGGCTATATCGATTCGGCTATTCATGCTGATCAAGAATATATATACTTTATGGGGTCTGCCATGTCTCCTCCTCCCTGTTACATACATTCCAACGAATACAATATACCCTTTTACTCTACGAGTAAAGGGTATAAAAATAGCAATGTAAGGCGGTCAGTTCCGGGGCCGCCTTACAAATTGTATCTACATACAATTGAGGGTTTTTACTTACATGTAAGTGTATTTACATACATGTGCTTGTATGTGGGAGTTGATTGCGCGCCAAAGTATTATATTTAGACCCCGTACTCTAAAGAAGAGTATAGGGGTCTATTAAGTTTGTCTGAAGCGAAATGTGCGTAACAGGCAGAAGGAGGCGTGGCCGACCCCATAAAGTATATATATTCTTGATCAGCATCAACAGCCGAGACGATATAGCAATGTCCGTCTGTCCGTCTGCCCGTCTGTCCGTCCGTCCGTCTGTCCGTCCGTCTGTATGAACACCTGGATCTTCTAAACTACAAGAGCTAGAGCCACCAAATTTGGAATGAAAGTCCGTCTGCTTCGCGAGCAGATCAAGTTTATTTCAAATCTTTGCCACGACCCCTACCGCCCCCTCAAATTGTAAAAAACTTTTTTCACATCACCATAACTTGAAAACGATTAGAGCTAGAGAGACCAAATTCACACATTATGTGTATGATACCATTATAACTATCCTCACTAAGTTTGATCCGGATCGGACAACTATAGCCTATAGCTCCCATAGGACAAATCGGTCGAAAATTGGTGATTTGTATGGAGACATGAAGTTTTAGTTGAGCGATTGAGACCAAACTAACACATTATGTATATGGTACCATTATAACTATCCTCACCAAGTTTGGTCCGGATCGGACAACTATAGCCCATAGCTCCCATAGGACAAATCGGTCGAAAATTGGTGATTTGTATGGAGACATGAAGTTTTAGTTGAGCGATTGCAACCAAACTAACACATTATGTATATGGTACCATTATAACTATCCTCACCAAGTTTGGTCCGGATCGGACAACTATAGCCTATAGCTACCATAGGACAAATCGGTCGAAAATTGGTGATTTGTATGGAGACATGAAGTTTTAGTTTAGCGATTGCAGCCAAACTAACACATTATGTATATGGTACCATTATAACTATCCTCACCAAGTTTGGTCCGGATCGGACAACTATAGCCTGTAGCTCCCATAGGACAAATCGGTCGAAAATTGGTGATTTGTATGGAAAAACGCGCACTTGAAGGAGTACGGGGTCTTTTACAGTCGGCTCGCTCGACTGTAGCCTTTCTTACTTGTTTTAATATATTATATGTATATTTAATATATGTATATAAAATATAATATAATTTATTGGAAAAGGCACATGAGCACAGACTCGCGATTTAATAATACTTGCAGTTTGGCTTATTTGCAAACCGTATGTATGTATGTACGTATTAAATGTATGTAAGTGGAACTTAAAAACGCCAATTTTTAACAAACAATTACTGAAAACGAACACAGGATTGCTTGGAATATACCTTGGGAATCTGCGAGGCAGATCAGGTGTTTGAAACACATACAGAAATTGCAAAATGCACAAATTGCTATGGGAGAGCGGGAAACTATGCACTTTGCAATGTGTGTGTACAAGAATTATGGCAATACAAAAGCAGTACTTATTAGACTTTCCACCGATGCAAGCTGGACGAGCGGAAGGATATCCGGCTCGAAGGACCAAAATGTTTGTAGGAGGGCGAAAAGCTGAGGAGATTGGCGGGTGCCAATATCTGCAGATGCTGCTGCTGCGGGGGTGAATCGGGAATGGTATTAAATAAAACGCGCGGTGCAGTGTTTATCTTGATTTTATATGTGATGCTTATTTATTTATTTACTCGCGAACAGCGGGTGAACGGGTTGAAATATACTTATACAAATTACAAGAAAAATATAAAAAGTGTAAGGCGACGGAATTCGCGTAGTGAAAAAGTGGAGCTTTACACTACGTTCGGTGTCTCCGGCTTTCGTAAAGTTAAAAAACCGCCCCTCATTCATCCTGTTCACCCTGTGACTTGAACAACTCAAATAATACAAACACAAATAATTAACCAAAAGAAAATGCTGAAAATAATCAGGCATTTTATAAAGAATTCAAACAAAACCAATATCAAGCTAGATCACAAAACCCAATGAATTACCAAATTCAAAGCCAAAGATCTTTAAATCCTCCAGTCAAAAGACAGCGAGAAAGTACCAGTGGTCACTCTAAGATGGAAACTTCTGAAAATTTTCATCAAGGAGCCTCGGACCAAGAAGAACAAATCCCTTCATCAGATTAGTATTGAATGGGCAACATTTTAACTGTGTAATTGACACAGGTTCGTCCATCAATCTAATTAAACAGAACTTTCTAAATTTTCCCATCAAACCATGCCAATTAAATGTACAAACAATAAATGGCATTGTTCAATTAAAAAATTACGTATCTTTTGCACCTAGTAAGCTTTGCCCTTCTAATCAAATATTTTATTTACACAACTTTTCTGGCAACTATGATATTCTACTAGGTAGAGAATATCTAGAATCCTGTGAAGCAAGAATTGACTATAAACAAAAAACAGTTATTCTTAACGACCAATCATTTCAAATGAGATATTATCGTGAGGATTCTGTCAAGGACAAGACCGCATTCCAATGCCTTGATCCGCCCCAAACAAATGACAAAGCAGTAAATTATTTGTTTGTTAATTTAATTTAATGTCCATTAAATTTTTATGGTTAATATTGTCAAGTGTATCATGCTTTAGTAATTTTGGATTAAAGATTCCCAATCGAGTTAATTGCAAACCCATTTCGATGTCTTCAATGAACTCGGTAAAATGCTCCAAGTTAGACATTAGAATTTCAGTTTTTCTGGCTTTGTTCAATGCTTTACCTAAATTATTTATCATACTTATGCCTTCGTTTAGGGTTACAATCACTTGATTAAGGTCACTTTTTAGACCCCGTACTCTAAAAAAGAGTAGAGGGGTCTATTAAGTTTGTCTGAAGCGAAATGTGCGTAACAGGCAGAAGGAGGCGTGGCCGACCCCATAAAGTATATATATTCTTGATCAGCATCAACAGCCGAGTCGATATAGCGATGTCCGTCTGTCCGTCTGTCTGTCTGTCTGTCTGTCCGTCCGTATGAACAAACAGATTTCAGATATGGTAAGAGCTACAAGTTTGAATTTTGTCTCTATCGACTCGATATTAAGTCAGTCAATACAAGAATCCTTTTTTTTCGATGCCACGCCCCGTTCGCCCACAATGAGCAAAAAACTAGACACACCTCGGATAAAATTGATGTTTTAGGCGAATATCTCAGTAACTATGGCACTTAGGGACACCAACTTTGGTAGGAATGTTTGTAAAGAATTTTGTGTTATGTTAATAATTTGTTGTTCTATTTGTTGTTTATCGTCATCGTCTAATGTGCCAAAAAGGTATTTAAATGTTGATCCTACAAAGTTAATAAGTCCTCGTTTGTTGCGTTTTGTAATACGAATGCCATTCATTACGCGTCCTAGTTTTTCAATTAGATAGTTTATTTGTGGAACGTCATTAAATGGTCTACTTTCTTTTAGTAAATTGTCGTAAGTTTCATCAATTTGTGTGATATTGATTGTAAAACAGTGATTTTGAAATTCTATTGTTATTTGAATGGAGCCTGATTCGAACAAGATAATGCCTTGGTTATTTTCTATGGGATTAATTTCTATTATCATGATGAATGTTAGGTATCCGGTTGTAGCGGAGGACTTGTAGTCTGTAAATATTTGCTATCGTTAATTTTCTTTTTCATTTGGAATTTATTTTTATAGTGTACAACGTTTTGTCCTCTATTGTTTTCATTATAGTGTTTGGTGTCCAATAGGTCAATTTTACCTGTTTTTCTAAATGGATTTTTAGATTTGGAACGTGTCAACGGGGCTTGCCTAAAGTCTGTATTAATTACATAATCTTTACGATTTTCAGTAAGTTTATTTATTTTATTTTCCTTTAATATCTGTGTATCGTAGGATGGTGTTCCTGCGTAAAGTAGTATGAAGGCTGGTGTTTGTCCGGTAGAGTTATGTTTAATTTTGTGATTGTAGGTGTATAATATTGTTTCTATTCGAGTTTCTTTATTTTCCCTATTATTGTCAGTATTTATAATTCGTATTTTTCATTTATTGTTTTGTGAAGGCGTTCTACATCTGATACTCCTGTTTTACTAGTTGTGATATCTATTTTAATTTCTTCTGTATCTAACCATGATTTTAGGGAATGACTCAAAAATGCTGAATCTTTGCCTGCTTTAATTCTAGATGGTTTTTTCATATCATTGAAAATTCTAGTAAGTGCGCGTTTTGCTTCTAACCAATCTCTTTTTTTTTTTTTTTTTTAAATGGCATAAACACCCCTAACGGGGTATAGCCTGATGGACAATTTGCCTCCACGCTCCTCTGTCCTGTGCGCGACTCCGCCAGTTGGTGACACCGTATGTCGCCAGAATGGTCTCCACCTGGTCCCTCCAACGTGCGCGTGGTCTTCCTCTTCTACGTTGTCCGCCAAACGCCGTATCGAAAACTGATCGAGCTGGAGTTGTATCCTCCATACGGGCAATGTGACCAAGCCAGCGAAGACGCTGAATGTTAACTCGCTTAGCTATGTCCACATCCCCGTATAGCTCATACAGCTCGTCGTTCCATCTAATACGGTACGTTCCGCCAACGCAAACAGGTCCGAAGATCTTGCGTAGGATCTTTCTCTCGAAGACACCAAGAGCAGCTGCATCCGACTGCGTCACTGTCCAGGCTTCCGCACCATAAAGAAGCACTGGAATGATGAGTGTCTTGTATAGTGTGATCTTCGTCTTTCGAGAGAGAGCTCTGTTGTTCATTTGCCTACTGAGCCCAAAGTAACTCCTGTTAGCAAGTGTGATCCTCCGCTTGATCTCCAGGCTGACATCGTTTTTGCTGGTCACTGCAGTTCCTAGGTAGACAAAGTCCTTGACGGACTCAAAGTCATAGTCTCCAGCAGTAAGATGTGAGTCAAGACGCCGCGACTCTCTATTACTGCACACCATAAACTTTGTTTTGCCCATATTCACTGCAAGTCCAACTCTAGCTGATTCTCTTTCAATAGCTCCAAAAGCCGCAGTAACATCACGCTTGGTTCGACCAATGATATCAATATCATCAGCGTAGCCAAGGAGCTGGACACATTTGTTTCCCAGAATTGTGCCCATCCGATGTACTTCAGCCTTTCTTATGATACTCTCCATCAGCAGATTGAAGAGCACACAAGACAGCGAGTCGCCTTGTCTGAGACCCCGCTTGGTATTAAAGGTTTCGGAATGGTCATTTCCCTACCTTGACAGAGCTGATGGTGTTGCTCAATGTCATACTACAAAGCCGTACTAGCTTTGCAGGAATACCAAGCTCAGACATGGTGGCGAACAGGCGCCCTCGCCGCGGGCTATCAAAAGCAGCTTTGAAATCGACAAACAGATGGTAGGTGTCGATTTGGTTCTCGTACGCTTTTTTCCAGGATTTGGCGCAGTGTGAAGATCTGGTCAACTGTGGACCGACCAGGA
>JAEIGM010000183.1:0-66402 GCA_018903735.1 Drosophila cardini
GGTCCGTCCGTCCGTATGAACACCTGGATCTTTTAAACTACAAAAGCTAGAGCCACCAAATTTAGAATGAAAGTCCGTCTTTATGTCAGGCAGATCAAGTTTATTTCAAATCTTTGCCACGCCCCTTACCGCCCCCGCAAATTGTAAAACACTATGGTCACCTAGGAAAAAATTGATGTTTTAAGCGAATATCTCAGTAACTATAGCACTTAGGAGTACCGTTTTTGGTATACAGGTTGCTAGAGACGGCATAAATGCATTGTCATTAACATTTTTGGACTGCCACGCCCCGTTTTCCCACACGAATGAAATAGTTTTCAAACTTCAATGCCATTTTTAAGGCATTTGCATTTATCGTACGGTATTGTTATTTCAAATTCGTTTGGAGACAAAGTATCACAAACTATCCTGAAAGTTGCATACAAATCGGACAATAAACAAAAGAGCTAGACACGTAACAAAGTTAACAATTGCACGCAATGCCAATGCATGTGTACAAGCGAGACAGAAGCATATAAACATGTGAGCGAACGTTTTCGCTGCTGGTGTAGCGAAAGCGCTGCTCGCGGACGATGCATGCACATGTATGCATACGATACGATAAATCATATATCGATATTCAATACGTAATTATAATTGCGATATGATCTCGAATGTGATATTTGGTCATTATGTCCATATCTATAGCGTATTTGAATTCAGTTGTTGATAATATCGATATTTGATTTAATGTGATATTTTAATTAATATCGATATCGGCATTTTCTTGGCGACTTGCATCCCTATTACAAACTGATGGTTTTGTTTCAAAGTGTTTTATTGCAAATACTATGAGTACGGGGTCTTTTACAGTCGGCTAGCTCGACTGTAGCCTTTCTTATTTGTTTTTCGAATGGAAAATGCGCACTTCTGTGAGTACGGGGTCTTTTACAGTCGGCTCGCTCGACTGTAGCCTTTCTTACTTGTTATATACTTGATCTTCCAAAGATAAACACAACGTCTAGCAGCGAGCTAAGAAATGTTTGAGTCCTTATATTTAGCACGGCGAGATCGCCATACAATTTTAATCTTTATCAAAGAATTAACTACAATCTGGTAGGGTATTCAATCAGAGAAAAATACGCAAAATTCAACAGATGTGTAACTCAATTATTATGATCAACCGATTCAATTTTTGCTCTCTCGTGGTTATTTAAATACGAGCAAAACGAAATAAAACCCCAACAAAATTACTTAATGACACTAATCAAAGATATCTGGCAAGGTAATAGCCACTTAGCCCAATACACAAGATTCAACAGATATTATGAACGGTTCACCAAGCAATTAAACCGGAATATTCTTGTTAGACCATCTCCCCTCAACTGCCAATATTAAAGAATAAAAAAACTCTGATATGACTCAAACAAATCGATGTAAACAACTATGAACAAATCTCAATCGAACATAATCCTAAGACTTTCACGCATGATAAGTTCCTAAGACAAACGTGAGAGTAAGTCGATAATTGCTTCATTTGGTCGGGGCTTACTTTGCCATCGTAACAGATCCAACATGTGCGTTAAGATAAATACAACCGCGCACCATAGGGTAAAGGTTTCTGATTTCTGGTAAACGAAAATCGGATCTAAGTAGCCCCACGTTGGACGCCAAAAATTTTGTAAATAGTAATTCTTTGCAATTGCAAAAACAAAACAAAATATAAACCAACTGATTGAAACTAGCGACGTCGAATGTATTGCGTGCTAACAACAACGAATTGTATATTGTCTTTGTCCTTAAGCGCCGACTGTACCGAAACGCGTGACACCTAAGGATTATAGCTCCCTTAGCTCTTTCGGGATAATGGCGTGGGTTTTGCCAAGTCCGTACACAAGTACACTTTGTTACAAAATTTAAATTAAAGAGTCCCTACAGAATTAAAACAGGATCAAACAGCGAGGCCAACCGAGAGGAGGGATGGTGGTTACATCCTAACTGATTAAAAGAAAATGCTTGTCCTTTCACACTAGTGATACCTTTCGGGGTCCATGATGTACTTTGGCCCCTTGCGCTCTTTACCCACCCAACCATTGGATTTTCTGCGCCTTATATATTTTTGAAAATCCCCAAATACAAAACTACATTTAATTACGTCCTCAAGTCATCAGGAAAACACAAAAGTTTAACAATTAATTATAAGCTTAATTTTTATTCTAACAAGGGAACAGATCGCTTGGATTTTTCTTTTTCACTTTTCTAAGAAACCCAAGCATAAGGAATACTATCGCCCATGGTATAACTCAAAACACTTAACTAGCAATAATATACAATTTTGTTACAATCTTTTCTAAAACGTGCTGAGAATTTGTCTAATTTGATTAAGGTATATATTTAAATTCATCTTTAAATGATTATCTTTACTTTAACTCTCGTTATAAGTAGATAGTAGGCATTTTTCAATATCATAATAATGGTGGACAAAAAGTTGGGTTATTTCTAGTAATAGAAAATTTAAATAATATTTTTCATTATAATAATTAGTTATTTACTTTAATAAAATTCAATTTTTAGACCCCGTATTTTAAAAAAGAGTAGAGGGGTCTATTAGGTTTGTCTGAAGCGAAATGTGCGTAACAGGCAGAAGGAGACGTGGCCGACCCCATAAAGTATATATATTCTTCATCAGCATCAACAGCCGAGACGATATAGCAATGTCCGTCTGTCCGTCCGTCTGTATGATCACCTAGATCTTTTAAACTACAAGAGCTAGAACCACCAAATTTGAAATGAAAGCCCGTCTGCTTCGCGAGCAGATCAAGTTTATTTCAAATCTTTGCCACGCCCCTTACCGCCCCCGCAAATTGCAAAAAACAATTTTCACATCACCATAACTTGAAAACTACTAGAGCAAGAGAGACCAAATTCACACATTATGTGTATGGTACCAATATAACTATCCTCACCAAGTTTGATCTGGATCGGACAACTATAGCCTATAGCTCCCATAGGACAAATCGGTCAAAAATAAAAAATTTGTATGAAGACACGTAATGTTAGTTGAGCGATCGCAACCAAACTTACAGAGAATGTGTGAATAATTATTAAAAGTATCCTCACCAAATTTGGTCCAAATCGGACAACCACAACATACAAAACAAGTAAGAAAGGCTACAGTCGAGCGTGCCGACTGTAAAAGACCCCGTACTCATACCAATGAAAATCATTGGCTACCAACCTGTGTAGTAAGCATTTTCCATACAAAAAAGAAAATGAAGAAGAACCTGATTGATTCCTATTTTATATATGTACGAACATACATATATATATATATATATGTCCATATACATAATTAGATTTCCTTACATGCCTTGTTATACCCGTTACTCGTAGAGTAAAAGGGTATATTGTATTCGTTGCAATGTATGTAACGGGGAGAAGGAGACATGGCAGACCCCATAAAGTATATATATTCTTGATCAGCATGACAAGCCGAGTCGATATAGCCATGTCCGTCTGTCCGTCTGTCCATCCGTCCGTCTGTCCGTCTGTCCGTCTGTGTGAACAAAAGGATCTCAGAGACTATAAGAGCTAGAAAGGCCCGAGTGGTCGCAAACGAAAGATAAAATGCCCAAGCAGTACAAGTTTGTTTTTGTTTTTTGACACGCCCACTTTAGGGCGTTCTATGTGCATAAAAAGGTAAAAACAGGTATAAATAGCATGTTTTAGTATAGAAAACTTTTTTGTTAGTAATGCTATCTAAACCAAATTGACACAGAAAGTACACGTCTAGGGATTACGTATACTGACCAAGTTTGATCCAAATCGGATAACTATATCATATAGCTCCCATAGGGACAATCGGTCAAAAATACGCTCCAAATATGAATTTATATGAATAACTTTTGCGTTGGCCAACCAATCGAAGTGAAACTTACACAGAATATATCTGTCAATAATATAAACATATTGACTAAGTTTCATCCAAATCGGACGACTATATCGTATAGCTGTAAATATGATTTTGTATGAAAATTTTCTGCGTTTCTCAAGTCATCTGAATTAAAATCAATAGGGTCGATTACCTAACCGATTGTAATATTATTAATATTATTAATAATATATTATATTGTTAATAATATAATTAAACTGAGTAACGGGTATCCTAAAGTCGCGAGGCGACTATAGCATTCTTTCTTGTTTTAAAATTATGTTTTGCGTAAAAACAAATCTCGTGTTATAATTAAAAATGAATACTTTTAATTTAATTTGAAATCAAAAATAAAGTTAATAATACTGTCGGCATTATATTAATTAATCTATATTGGAGTATTACAATGGATAGTATTTGCAATAAAACTCTTTGAAACAAAAACATCAGTTTGTAATAGGGATGTGAATTGCCAAGAAAATACCGATATCGTTATTTATTAAAATATCACATTAAATCACATATTGCGTTCGATATCGATATTATCTATAACAGACAATATAGATATCGACTTAATGACCAATTGTCGCATTCAATATTATATCGCAATTATAATTACATATCGTATTGAATATCGATATATTACATATCGTACCGCATATATATATCGTATTGGATATCGATATATGATATATCGTATCGTATGCATACAAGTGCGTGCATCCTCCGTAGGCAGCGCTGTCGATACACAAGCAGTGAAAACGTTCGCTCACATGTTTATATGCTTCTGTCTCGCTTGCACACATGCATTGACATTGCGTGCAATTGTTAACTTTGTTACGTGTCTAGCTCTTTTGTTTATTGTCCGATTTGTATGCAACTTTCAGGATAGTTTGTTATACTCTGTCTCCAAACACATTTCAAATTACAATACCGTACGATAAGTGCAAATGCCTTAAAAATGGCATTGAAGTTTAAAAATTACTTCATTATTGTGGGAAAACGGGGCGTGGCAGTCCAAAAATTTTAACGACAATGCATTTATGCTGTCTCTAGCAACCTACATACCAAAAATGGTATTCCTAAGTGCTATAGTTACTGAGATATTCGCTTAAAACATAAATTTTTTTTTTTGTAGGTGACCATAGTTTTTTACAATTTGCGGAGGTGGTAAGGGGCGTGGCAAAGATTTGAAATAAACTTGATCTGCCTGACATAATGAAGGACTTTCATTCTAAATTTGGTGGCTCTAGCTTTTGTAGTTTAAAAGATACAGGTGTTCATACGGACAGACGGACAGACGGACATTGCTATATCGACTCGGCTGTTGATGCTGTGTAGTATGTTGTATGCCGAGTGAGCATATGCCCAACATATTGTAGTGTATACAACATTTCAAGTGGTCATATGCCCAACTTCTAAGTAAGAGTAACAACTCACAACATAACGACACTTTGTCGCAATGTTTATACAATCACAAATATACATACATAAGTGCAGTAATACGATCCGCTGCTTATGCGGACTGGCCGCACCGTGAGATCGCTGGCCTAAGCACTTCTTGAGTATGTACCATCTGTACATATATATGAATATGTATATAGGCACATACGTACTGCAACTCTCTCTGTCTCTGCCGACGCTGTTAGCGGCAGAGTTCACTTATTATATAGCATATTATAAGCGAAATATATATTTGAATAAAACTGAAAAATCGTATGAGTTTATACGACCGAACAACTATAAAATTAGTTGTTCTCTTTTGATATGTGTATGTATGTTTGTGTAGGTGGACTTTTTAGTGCACTACTTTAGAATTTAATTTCTATCATTCGAGCGGAAATAAAAAACACCACATTAATTAATTTGCTTTACCGATTTTTAATTTATTGTTTGCTATTGGCCGGCTGTCAATTGGGTTGGCTGTCGAGTTGTCTGCTGCAGTTGCTGCGTCTAAAGCGGAGAACGAAGAAAAAACGACTGACTCGGGGTAAGGCGTGTAAAGCCGACGATTGGTTCGATCGACTATTTCACCACACCCGCTTACACTGTAGCGCACAACCGGCCATACTAACAGCTTAACTTAATTAACAATATATACTATAATTGCTTCAACTATTCTTATTCGCTACTAACTTCATATAATTCTTGTAATTCTTATTTTATAAACTTCATTGTATAACTATAACTAACATAATATAAAACAATAATCTAATCTTCAATTCAATGTCAGTCATCTGACGAAACACCGGCCCCGTTGAACAGCTCCAGGCTTTCAACAGATTGGTAGCGGCGCCAACTTGTGAATTGGCCTCTTCATCAATGCGCCATTAGTGGCGCGTAGCTCGACGACCCTGACCTTTCCGTCCGGCCCTGCGTGTACGCTGGTTATGCGCCCCATCAGCCACGTTTGTGGTGCGCAATTGTCCTCTGCCACCAAAACCATTTGTCCGATCTGGGCGTTGCGATCTTCCTTCGTCCATTTGGATCGCACCAGCAGGCTGCGCACATACTCCTTCGACCACTTCCGCCAGAACTCTTGCTTGAGATAGCATACAAGCTGCCATCGACGCAAGTAAGTGATTTTTTCGATCACTGGTTGCGGAGGAAGGGCCTTCAATGGACCACCGATCAACAAATGAGCTGGTGTCAGGGCTTCGCCGTCGCTGGGGTCTTCGCTCAGAGGACCGATTGGCCGCGAATTCAGAACGGCTTCCACGCCTACGAGGAAGGTTGTCAACTCGTCCGCGGTTAACAAAATGTTTCCGGCCGTTCGTAGGAGTAGGTTCTTGGCAGACTTGACAGCGGCCTCCCATAGACCGCCGAAGTGAGGAGCCCTGGGCGGTATGAACGCAAAGTTGCATCCTTCTTCGGAAGCGTAGCGACGCACGGTGTCTTCCTCCCCTCTTAGCATTTCCTGCATTTGGCACATCCGATTGGCTGCTCCTACGAAGTTCGTCCCGTTGTCGCAGTACACCGTCGTTGGCATTCCTCTTCGTCCGGTGAACCTTTGAAAACAAGCCAAAAAAGTATCAGTTGACAAATCACTGACCAATTCCAAATGAACAGCTTTCGTTGCAAAACAGACGAACACAGCTACATAAGACTTGTACGGCTGACGGCCTCGAATCTTCAACGTTGTTAGCAATGGCCCACAGAAATCAACCCCACACACTGTGAATGGTCGAACTGCTCTTAATCTGTCAGCAGGCAACTGCCCCATAATCTGGGAGAACATTCTGGGTTTATATCGAAAGCAATGAATGCAGTTCCGTACAACTTGTCTACACAACTCACGAGCATTGACTACCCAAATTTTTTCTCTTAATAAACTGACCAACGTTCTCGGACCAACATGGAAATTCTTTCGATGCATATTTGCAACGTAAATCGATATAAAGTGGCTCGTTTTCTTAAATAAAAACGGAAATTTGGCATCATAAGCTATGTCTGCTTGCAGTAATCTTCCGCCAACTCTTAGCAACTTGAACCCAATTTGTTCGTCCTTAAACTCCTCTACGAAGGGATTCAGCTTTTGCAGACATGGGGTGAGAAGCTGACGTTTGCGAACCTTCTCTATAATGTCAGGATACTCAAACTGCTGCATAACCTGCACAATTTTCTTAAACGCCATATCTAGTTCTGCTGGCGAAAGAACTATATCCTTCTTAAGCTGACTCTTACGACATAGCCGAACAAATTTCAAGATATATCCAAATACACGCAATGTTCGTTGATAGGAAGACGATGATTCAATGAACTGAACCAACGCATTCGGCTCTTGAACTGTGCTGCAAGTCAGCGCTGTCTTCCTGAACTCTAAAGTTTTTGTCAATTCTGGCAACTCAAAATGGTTGTTCACAGGCCACTCATTTTCAGGGCTATATAAAAACGACGGCCCTACAAACCAGATTGAGGAAAGCAGCTCGGAAACGGTTGATCCCCGCGAGACAATATCGGCAGGATTTTGCTTCGTTGGCACATGACGCCATGTCCCAGATTCAGACCACTCTTGAATCTGAGCAACTCGATTTCCTACGAACACAGATAATAACGAAGGATGTGTTTGAAGCCAATGCAAAACAATTTCAGAGTCAGACCAGTACACCACTTTTTCAATTGGACTGACCAGCATTGGCTTTATGCGGTGGAGTAAGTCAGCAGCCAGATGCGCTGCACACAGTTCCAGACGAGGAAGCGACTTTGTTTTTACTGGCGCAACTCGCGACTTGGATGTCAGTAGAGAAACTAACACTTTGTCCGTATCCTGAATCCGAATATAAATGCATGCACCATAAGCCCTTAACGAGGCATCAGCAAAAACATGAAGTTGAACTGGAATCGACTTAGCAGTATGCACATATCTTGGTATTTTAATCTCTGGAAGTTGCAACAAATTTGCTTTAAAATCATCCCACTCTGTATCTAATCTGACGGGTATAGATTCATCCCAGCCAAGCTTCTGAATCCACAATTCTTGAATTAGCATTTTCACTCGAGTAACCAATGGGCAAAGTAACCCTAAAGGATCAAAAAGACGAGCAGAAACGGACAAGATATTTCGCTTTGTTGCACGTAGACTTGTAAACGAATTATCAAGCTCAAACATAAAGTCGTCCTCTTTTGGATGCCATCTTATACCGAGAGTTTTCGTTGGATCCGAATCAACAACGTATATTGACTTTTCTGTGCTATCGGAAGTACATAGCTGAGGGCTATTGGAGAACCATTTTGTGAGCGTGAATCCTGCACTTTTTAAAATTGAAAACACGCTTGATTTTACAACTTGAAGTTCTTCCAGACTTCCAGCACCAGTTAGTAAATCGTCAACGTAAAAATCATGCCGAATCACGGCAGCCGCCAGTGGGTCCTGTTCTACATTCATTTCTGCCAACTTAGCTAAACATCTTATAGCTAAGAACGGTGCCGGAGCAGTTCCATAGGTCACCGTATTTAAACGACAGATTTGAAGCGGCTGTGATGGGCATCGTCTCCACACTATGAGCTGGTAAATCCTATCCTCTTCATGCACATTAACCTGTCGATACATTTTGGCAATATCTGCCGTTAAGGCATATTTGTGCAATCGAAAACGTAGAAGAGTGGAAAACAGCTCCCCTTGAATAGTTGGACCAACCATCAAGATGTCATTCAAGGCTACCTGCGTAGTTGTCTTGCACGACGCATCGAAAACGACTCTTAACTTGGTCGTAGTACTTTGGGGACGAAGTACACATTGATGCGGAATGAAATAGTGAGGAGATGTTGGAATTTTATTGTCTGTATTAGACATATGGCCGAGTGCCAAGTATTCATCCATGAATTCCAAATACAATTTCTTTAAATTCGCATCTTTTTGTAATCGCCTTTCTAAGGACAAAAAACGACGCTTTGCCACTTCAAACGATGCTCCTAAGTCCTTAGGTTCGCCTTTGAAGGGAAGTTTTACTTCAAAGCGACCGTCATGTTTCACTTGAACATGATCAACAAAATGTTGTTCGCACTTCTTTTGCTCTTCAGTATAGCGAGTGGAACTACTGCCTCCTTCCGGCAATTCTTCAACAACCCAGAATTTTTGCAATGTGCTGTCAATATCGCATAAGTCTTCCATTTGACAATTGAAACTACCATGTGCTGTCTGCAACCCTGAATTTGGAGCTCGTGTATATCGACCTGATATAACCCACCCTAAACGAGTTTTTTGCAACGTGGGGTGCTCTGCCTTCCGTTTTATTTGACCAACACACAAAAGATCAAAGAACGATTCTGCGCCTATTAACAAATCCACTTTATACGGCTTATCAAAGGTGGGATCAGCAAGCTGTAAATTGGCCGGAATATTCCAATCTTCTATGTTAACTACGCATGAAGGCTGATAGCCAGAGATACATTTCAAAACACAGAAATTAGCTGAGTATTCATCCTTGGACTCGAACCGCGACTTAACTGTTGTGTGAACTCTCTTGTTTACTTGTACTCCCTGTTTTCCAATTCCAAGCAAACTAACTGAGACATTTTCTTGTTTGATACACAACTTTTTTGCTAATTCTTCAGTGATGAAGTTTATTTGAGAACCTGAGTCCAACAAAGCCCTTGCCAGTACGTATTCCCCATCTCGACGCTTTACACGAACCATAGCTGTTGCTAGAATCACATTATCTGGCAAAGCTGCATGCATCGCATGAGGAGCTGACTGATTTCGAGGTACATCAGAGGGCGGAGACAATATTTCATACCGATGTAGAAGTGTATGATGCGATTTTCCACACACTCCACACTTATGGCCTTTACACTTTGAGACCGTGTGACCTTTCTGTAAGCAATTTATACAAAGAGAGGCACTTTTGACAAACGAAAAGCGTTCGCGAACTGCAATAGCTGCAAACGTTGGGCATGTAGCAATATCATGAGTGGCAAGCTGGCAATACGCACATATGATTTTAGAATTAAGTTTCTGAGTTGTGCAATTCATCGAATGGCTTAAATTTTTTCTAGAATCGACTTTACGTTCGTGTATTTGATTTACAGCTTTTGCTTTGAATCCTTCTTCACCGGCCAATTGTTGGAATCTTCTATTGAGGACTGATTGACATTCTTGCCAAAGGGGCAACTTGTCGTAATCTAGTTGTTCCTCCCATTTCGCCTTAGTTTTAAGGTCGACTTTTGTCATTACTAAATGAATTAGTATTGCCTGTGTGATTGATTCATGATCTCCTAAAGACAACAACGAGTCGTATACAGCCGACACTGTATCGATTAATTGACGAAGGGCAGCAGATGACGGCTGTGTAATACGAGGGACATCAAAAAGAGTCGCTATGTTGTCAAAGAAAATTAAGCATGGATTATCATAAACTCGTTTTAGGCTGTCTAACGCTTTCCGATAGTTTTCCTCAGATACCTGAAACGCTTTGACTGTTCCTAATGCTGCACCAGAAAGACATGATATCAGATGGTTAAATTTCTCGATATCTGGCAAAGAGTTGTCGGAATGCACCAAAGTATTGAAGAGACTCATAAAGTTTTTAAACTGGTCCACCCTAATGCACAAAGTTCAACTTTGATAAATTTTAATTATCTTACAAGGTCCACTCTAATGTGTTAGTATTTGGCTCCAGCAGTAGATTATCAAAAATCAGCTCGAAACTGGTCCACCCTAACGCACAATTGTTCAACTTTAGTAAATTTTTATTTATTGAACAAGGTCCACTCTAATGCGTTAGTATTTGGCTCCAGCAGTAGAATATTTAAAATCAGCTCGAAACTGGTCCACCCTAACGCACAATTGTTCAACTTTTATAAATTTTATTTATCTGTTTGTTGAACAAGGTCCACTCTAATTAACAACGCTCAGACTGCACTTCACCATGTATCACAACGATAATTTTATTGAATTATTACAACACAAACACATATTCATGTACATAAGTTTAAAATAAATGTAATCAGCACCAACTAATTTTTGTGCTTGAATACTTGTATTTTAAAACAATTATGCACCGATACCTGATTGCTGCTAAGGGAGTCAACAGCAGTTTTTGTTTCCTTTTTCTCCACTGTTTCCATGTATGTGTGTGTGTATGTACGTATGCGCCGAGAATTGACAGACTTACGGGCCTAGCAACAGCTGTAAAACTTGAGCTCACTGCACGACAAGTGAACTGTTTTGTGGTGGAACTGTAATTTTTTCGTATTCTCTTTATCACGCTTGCGCGGCAACCGCTCGGAATGATCGAAGTAGAAATTAATCACAAATAATGCACTAAAAAAAGTCCCTGCTCGGGCGCCATGAAAAATCGTATGAGTTTATACGACCGAACAACTATAAAATTAGTTGTTCTCTTTTGATATGTGTATGTATGTTTGTGTAGGTGGACTTTTTAGTGCACTACTTTAGAATTTAATTTCTATCATTCGAGCGGAAATAAAAAACACCACATTAATTAATTTGCTTTACCGATTTTTAATTTATTGTTTGCTATTGGCCGGCTGTCAATTGGGTTGGCTGTCGAGTTGTCTGCTGCAGTTGCTGCGTCTAAAGCGGAGAACGAAGAAAAAACGACTGACTCGGGGTAAGGCGTGTAAAGCCGACGATTGGTTCGATCGACTATTTCACCACACCCGCTTACACTGTAGCGCACAACCGGCCATACTAACAGCTTAACTTAATTAACAATATATACTATAATTGCTTCAACTATTCTTATTCGCTACTAACTTCATATAATTCTTGTAATTCTTATTTTATAAACTTCATTGTATAACTATAACTAACATAATATAAAACAATAATCTAATCTTCAATTCAATGTCAGTCATCTGACGAAACAAAAACCAAGAGAACATTCTTGATCAAACCAACAAAGCGAATGGTTGTTTTCTATCAAACTAACATTAATTTAATTACATGGCGACCGTGACAAGTGTCACGAACATGTGAAATTGTTCCAACAATAGTGTAATATTCAAAGTGCAAACAAGATTCCGAAAGGAGCCTGAAGATTGTCAAGCTGGACAATTTAAAGCAAGGTAACGCAACTGATGCAGCGGAAAAGCGTAAATTGGCGGTGCAGCGGGTAAAAGCTGTCCTCCAGTCGCTGCATCGTCAGGCCTCGAAAGCACCAGAAACGGAGTTCCTCGTTGTGGACACGGTGAGGAAGCTAACCAGCCCTCAAACATTTATGAGCAGTGCCGTGTATGAGAACCCATCGCCGCTTTGCAACAATTTCAATGTCAATTATAAGTTTAATTCAACAACAAAATCAAAAATTGATATATCCAAATGGGGATTAGAACGCCAGCCAACAGAGACAACCCAATTGCTGCGCCTTACCGGCATCGATGTCACACGTCTTAAGGAACTCCAAAGTAATTCTGCAGCTATATTTATTACAACAGCCTGTGCGAGTACCAGCACCGGCGCCCCAACAGCTTGACCAAGGAACAACTGAGGACACCAAGCGCGAGAGGCACCCCGCCACTTGCGTCAACGAGGGAGCACCAGCGTGCCAGACCAGGCGACGCCCAGCTGGTGCAGAAGGATGATCAACAGCAGCAGAATTAATATAAGAAAACATTAATATAAAAAACAAGTAAGAAAGGCTACAGTCGAGCGTACCGACTGTAAAAGACCCCGTACTCATACCAATGCCAATCATTGGCTACCAACCTGTGTAGTAAGCATTTTTCCATACAAAAAAGAAAATGAAGAATAACCTGATTGATTCCTATTTTATATATGTACATACATATATATATATATATATATATATATGTCCATATACATAATTTAGATTTCCTTACATGCCTTGTTTTAAAATTATGTTTTGCGTAAAAAACAAATCTCGTATTATAATTCAAAATGAATACTTTTAATTTAATTTGAAATTAAAAATAAAGTTAATAATACTGTCGGCATTATATTAATTAATCTATATTGGAGTATTACAATGGATAGTATTTGCAATAAAACTCTTTGAAAACAAAAACATCAGTTTGTAATAGGGATGTGAATTGCCAAGAAAATACCGATATCGTTATTAATTAAAATATCACATTAAATCAAATATCGATATTATCAACAACTGAAATCAAATACGGTATATCGCTATAGATATAGACAATGACCAAATATCGATATCATATGGCAATTACTATTGTATTGAATATCGATATATGATTTATCTTATCGTATGCATACATGTGCGTGCATCGTCCGCGAGCAACGCTGTCGCTACACAAGCAGCGAAAACGTTCGCTCACATGTTTATATGCTTCTGTCTCGCTTGCACACATGCATTGACATTGCGTGCAATTGTTAACTTTGTTACGTGTCTAGCTCTTTTGTTTATAGTCCGATTTGTATGCAACTTTCAGGATAGTTTGTTATACTCTGTCTCCAAACACATTTCAAATTACAATACCGTACGATAAGTGCAAATGCCTTAAAAATGGCATTGAAGTTTAAAAATTACTTCATTCGTGTGGGAAAACGGGGCGTGGCAGTCCAAAAATTTTAATGACAATGCATTTATGCTGTCTCTAGCAACCTACATACCAAAAATGGTATTCCTAAGTGCTATAGTTACTGAGATATTCGCTTAAAACATCAATTTTTTCGTAGGTGACCATAGTTTTTTACAATTTGCGGAGGCGGTAAGGGGCGTGGCAAAGATTTGAAATAAACTTGATCTGCCTGACATAATGACGGACTTTCATTCTAAATTTGGTGGCTCTAGCTTTTGTAGTTTAAAAGATCCAGGTGTTCATACGGACAGACGGACAGACGGACATTGCTATATCGACTCGGCTGTTGATGCTGATCAAGAATATATATACTTTATGGGGTCTGCCACGCCTCCTTCTGCCTGTTACGCACATTTCGCTTCAGACAAACTTAATAGACCCCTCTACTCTTTTTTAGAGTACGGGGTCTAAAAATTATTGTAATTAAATTTAAAAACAAACATTGTAAGCGGAAGCGATAACTGCATTGCCCGCTAGAGTATGGCCCGTGAAGCCATACAAAACACTAGGTAGGAGATCGCTGTTGATCACAATAGAAATAAAAACATATTAATGACAAAACCATAATATATACATATGTATATGAGTAAAAATAGTATAAGTAAATTTGATGATATATATATAATAACACCCAAAATGGGTTTAACAGACACCAAAACAGTGGATTCCACTGCAAATGTAATTAACAAAATAGAA
Organism: Drosophila cardini; assembly: GCA_018903735.1. Taxonomy (NCBI): domain Eukaryota; kingdom Metazoa; phylum Arthropoda; class Insecta; order Diptera; family Drosophilidae; genus Drosophila; species Drosophila cardini. Next base: position 14,633 of record JAEIGM010000183.1, read on the forward strand.
TCATCAACTGCTGACTTACAGCTTACAAACATATTATTGTCAGTAATCGTTTTTGTTTTGTGTTCGTACTTTATTTATTAAGCTTACATTTTACACAATAAGTGTATAAAGAAAAGAGCCTTAAGCCAAGCTAATGATTTAGTTAAAATCTAAAATAACGTACAAACATAAAACAAAATCGATGGCATAAAATAAAATCAATAAAAAAAAAAATATATATATATATATATAAAGCAATGTATAAAGAATAAAAGTAAAAGTCTAAACTAAATAAAAAGAAAAAAAATGAAAAATATATATATAATGAAAGGTAAAATATGGAATGGGAGCAATTATCCCAACGAATAAGAGAAATTAAAGAAATATTCGATAAATCTTACAAATGTGTAAGCCAGAATAGAACAATCCAAAAAATACACTGACTAGACATGCCAAAATTCTTGTACAATCATTTAACGATGTAAGAATATTAGTGCATGAAAATAGATCATTGATAAATAGAACAAACTGGTCAAAATTATCAAAATTATTGATCAAGTTACGTTCAAATCTAGCTAGTGTCAAAGTAAAACATCAGCTAGACATTTTTATACCAACAATTCTAAATACCCCATTAACATAAGAACAGTTTATCTTTTGATTCTGACATTGTTGCATTTTCAGAGACTTGGCTGAATTCTAGCATATCTGATAATGAAATAATGTCATCTCATTATAACATTTTCAGGCGCGATCGTCTTAATCGACGTGGTGGTGGAGTTCTTATTTCAGTAAAATCCTCCCCTAATGCTGAAGTAATAGATGTTTCACCACTGGACGAAATTGAATTTGTTGCCGTTAAGGTTACTTTTTCGTCATTTGCCCTTTATGTAACTTGCTCTTACATTCCTCCTTCCTCAGAAATGTCAGTTTATCTACAGCATTTCAATTTCATCAAAGAAATATTTAGTCACATTCGTGATTGTGATTTCTTTGTGATGCTAGGAGATTTTAACTTGCCAAACGTTTCCTGGACGTTTATCGACAAGTTTGATTACATACCCACACCCAATAACGACTTTTTAGATAGTTTGATTGATCTTCCTTTTTTCAAATCAATCATATATCTAATCGTCTAAACCGGATGCTGGATCTTATCTTCGTTAATGATTCATCCAGTGCCATTGTCACTAGATCTTCTCCTGTAGTTGCTCCTGAAGATTCTTTTCATCCTACTCTAGAACTTTCCCTGTCTATCCCTAACTCCATCCGTTCACCTCCTTCATCCTCTTCCAAGTCGCGCCGTTGCTTTCGCAAAGGAAATTTTTCTTTGCTAAACCAACTGATTTTTGCTACTGACTGGTCTATACTATACAGCACGAATGATATTAACATAGCTGTTGAGTATTTTTACAACATATTAAATTCAATCTTTGATGTCTGTATTCCATATAGTGTTGAAAAGTCCGTTTCACATAAATCTCCTTGGTTCTCACCAAGACTATCTAACTTAAAAAATAAAAAATCAAAATATTTTAAAAAGTTTAAGCAAACAGGTTCTAGCTTAGACTTTTTAAATTATTCTAAAGCAAAAGCAGCCTTTACCCTTCTTAATTCTCAATGCTATGTAAATTATCTCGTTCGTTGCAAGAATCAATTTGCGCGTGATCCTAAACAATTTTATAACTTCGTTAACTCTAAACGCAAATCTTCTACTTTACCCTCTTCTTTTTTCTTTAATACCACTAAAGTAAGTGAGGACTCGGCTGCTTCCGATCTCTTTGCTAACTTTTTCCAATCTACGTATTCCCCTAGTCTGCCTACTAACTTCTTTTACCCCTTTCAACTCCCATCCTCTAATTGCGTTTTTTTTCCTTACATTTCTGATAGTTGCCTGCTCTCGTCCATTAACAATCTAAAATCTTCCTTCTCTCCTGGGCCTGACAACATTCCTAGTTGCGTGCTTAAGGAGTGCTGTTCTTCTATAATTAAACCGCTTTCAATTCTTTTTAACCTCTCTTTGGAATCCTCTGTCTTTCCTTCCTTTTGGAAAGAATCTTACATTATCCCTCTGCATAAAAGGTTGCAAGTCGGATATATCCAACTACAGGGGAATTGCGAAGTTGTCCGCAATCCCTAAGCTCTTCGAAAAGATAATTACTTCGACTTTGCAACACCTCTGCAAGTCAATTATCTCCCCTGCCCAACACGGTTTTGTTAAGAGTCGGTCGACTTCGACCAATTTATTGGAATTTACCTCTGTTGTAAATGAGGCATTCCTTAATAGAATGCAAACTGATGTCATCTATACTGACTTCAGTAAAGCGTTCGACTCTGTAAATCATAACCTCCTTCTCCATAAACTAAGCATTTTAGGCTTCCCACCTTCCCTTCTCCTGTGGATATCATCATATCTTACAGGTAGAACCCAAAGGGTTATGCTTAGATCAGCCATATCTAAATCTGTCTTCGTTACTTCTGGAGTTCCCCAGGGTAGTCACCTAGGCCCCCTATTTTTTAATCTCTTTATAAATGACCTTCCTTCCTCACTAGCCCATTGTCGCATACTTATTTATGCCGATGACGTGAAATTATTATTGTCTTATAAGGATCCCCCAGATCATACGCTACTTCAAGATGATTTAAATTCTATGCACAACTGGTGCATAACTAATCACTTGAACCTAAATTTTTCTAAATGCCTGTTTATGACGTTTAACAGGGTGACTCCTTACTTAGCCAACTATCACATTGACAATATACCTTTAAAACGTATATTATCAGTCGATGACCTCGGTGTTCTTTTTGATAATAAATTAAGTTTCACACATCATATTTCCACTATAGTTAATAAAGCTAAGGGAACTCTTGGATTTATTAAACGCTGGTCTAAGGAATTTAATGATCCATTTGTCACCAAACTTCTTTACACATCCCTTGTCCGTCCCATTCTTGAGTATTGCTCATGTGTCTGGTCTCCTCAACATGCTAATAGTCAATCATTAATTGAGTCAGTGCAGAAGCAGTTTTTACTCTTCGCGCTTCGTGGACTTAATTGGGACCCCAACCTTCGCCTTCCATCTTATACTAGCAGACTCTTGCTTCTGAATCTGCCATCCCTTACTGATCGGAGAAGAGTCCTTGGAGTAATCTTCCTCCATAAATTAATAATCGGTGATATCTGCTCCCCCTCTCTTTTAGAACGCCTTAAATTTAATATTCCCACCAGGACCACTAGGTACTACGTCCCTTTAACTCTTCCTACATGCACTACTGACTACGCTTTGCACAATCGTTTTCGGGTATTATGCGCTAATTATAATGAACATTATAGATTGATTGACACATCTCTCTCTCTCTCCCATCTTAAAGCTTCTCTTTACAGCCAACTCCGTTATATCTCTGATTTCCAGGGGCAGTAAGAATGGAGTCTCTGCCATTCATTCTTCCCCTTAATCAGAGATCTTTCGGGTTAGTTTTGGCATATTTTTATTGATCTGGTTGGGTTTTTCTGGGTTTTTCCCAACCCTTGCAACAAATGTTGGATCAATTTCTTTGCTTGTTATTCCCAGATTAATGGTCTAATTATTATCTTTTTTTAATTTCAGTTTAATTTAAATTTAAAATTTTTAATAATTACTTTTAATATTGTCTAAATTTAAATTATATATCTATATACTACGTAATCATACAATTAAATACTCGCGACTGCTTTTAGTCTGCGTTAATAAATAAATAAATAAATAAATAAATAAATAAATAAATAAATAAATAAATAAATAAATTACAATTGCTAGAAAAACATCAATTAGTCAAATTAGACTCAGATTCTGAAAACGAAGAACCTGAGATAAAAGAGACTGACCTAAATGATCTAACAATTCCTGCATTATTAACATTATCAATACAAGATGATGATATTGATCAGGAAAACGAACTAAATTCCAGCTCAAGTACAAGTGACAATAAAGAAACTATAGTAACAATGGCAGACCAAATAACCAAAGACATGGAATATGTGAGGCAAGTTTCGTCTTCCATTCCTGAATTTGATGGCAAAAAGTTATCACTGAACAGGTTTTTGATAGCACTACGTATTGTCGATAGAACCAAAGGTGATCAAGAAGATTTAGCCATAGAGGTTATTAAGTCTAAAATAACTGGTACAATTTTGTACAAAGTACAAAATGAGACTAACATATCTGGAATCATTTACAAGCTTAAAGACAACGTAAAAGGAGAATCTCCTAACGTACTAAAAGCTAGACTGTTAAATATAAAGCAAAAAGGCAAAACTGCTTCTCAGTATGCTACTGAAATGGACAGTTTGCGAAGGCAATTGGAGGCAGCGTTTATTGATGATGGTCTAAACGCAGAAAAAGCTGAACAATTCTCAACAGAAGAATCTATTTCGGCAATGATCAAGAATTGCGAGCATGAAAAGCTGAAATTAATATTGGAAGCTGGTAACTTCGTTACTTTCGATGATGTAATGGGTAAATACATCCATTGCAGCACTGAAATGACTGGAAGCTCAAATACAATATTATTTCAGCGAGGCCGCAACAATAGAGGAGGTAGTCACTTTAGAGGTAGAGGCAATGGCCGTGACAACTCCAATTCCTACAATAATCACAATAACAATAGAAACAACAATAGAGGAGGACGAGGTTACCGAGGTAGGAATAATTCCAACCGAGGTAACAACCAAAACAGAAATAATTATTATAATAACAATAATAATAATGTCCGAGTTGCCCAAGATGCTTCGGGAAACTCCCAGACACCTCCAGATACTCAGCATTAAATAATAAAATATATACTGTTAGCTTAAGTCTCAATAATTTCGTATTATTTAAAAATGTTGCAACAAATAAAAAGATTACATTTCTAATTGATACAGGTGCAGATATTTCAATTATAAAAGAAAATTCAGATGTCTTTCATGACATCCAAATCAATAGAATTATAGACATTCGAGGCATAGGCGAAGGAGTAATAAACTCCAAAGGACTTGTCTCAATTGAACTCCAAACATACAAATACATTATTCCATACAAATTTCACCTACCTCATTCGGACTTCGCAATTCCTTGCGATGGAATAATAGGATTAGATTTCATTAAAAAATTTAATTGCCAATTAGATTACAATAGTTCAGAGGATTGGTTTATAATTAGACCACAAAACCTAACGTATCCTATCTATGTTCCAATAACATTTAGTTCTGGTAATAATTCCACACTTCTACCAGCAAGATCCCAAGTGATACGCAAAATAGAATTATCTTCAGCAGAAGAAAACATTTTAATACCAAATCAGGAAATTATACCAGGTGTTTATGTTGCAAACACTATTGCAACAGCACAAAATACTTTTGTCCGATTCTTAAATACCACAAATACATGCCAAACAGTAGGCATTAATAAAATAAAATTTGAACCACTTTCAAACTACGAAGTAGTTCAAAATCTAGAAGACAATAGAAAAGAGTCTGTAATTAAAAAGTTAAAGAAAAATTTCCCAACTTTGTTTAAGAAACAACTTGAGGAAATATGCACCCAATATAGTGATGTGTTCGGACTTGAAACCGAACCAATCACAACAAACAATTTTTACAAACAAAAATTGAGACTTAAGGATGATGAGCCAGTATATGTAAAGAATTATCGATGTCCGCATAGCCAAATAGAAGAAATCCAGCATCAAGTTGGAAAGTTAATTGAACAAAATATTGTTGAACCGTCTGTTTCACCCTATAATAGCCCACTCTTATTAGTTCCAAAGAAAGCCCTTCCGGGCTCTAAAGACAAAAAATGGCGATTAGTAATTGACTATCGCCAAATAAACAAAAAATTGCTGTCAGATAAATTTCCACTCCCCAGAATTGACGATATTCTTGATCAATTGGGTAGAGCTAAATATTTTTCATGCCTTGATTTAATGTCAGGATTTCATCAAATTGAACTCGAAAAAAGTTCAAGAGATATAACGTCTTTCTCAACAAGCAATGGCTCGTATCGCTTCACGCGCTTGCCATTCGGCTTAAAAATAGCGCCTAATTCATTTCAAAGAATGATGACAATAGCATTCTCAGGCCTAGAGCCTACACAAGCTTTCCTTTACATGGATGATTTAATCGTAATTGGTTGTTCTGAACAACATATGATTAAAAATTTAACAGATGTTTTCAAACTTTGTAGAAAACACTATCTGAAATTAGATCCAGAAAAATGTTCATTTTTCATGCACGAGGTGACGTTTTTAGGTCACAGATGCACTGATAAAGGAATTTTACCCGATGACAAAAAATTTGATGTTATCAATAATTATCCTGTCCCTACGGACGCAGACAGCGCTAGAAGATTCGTTGCATTTTGCAATTACTATAGACGTTTTATAAAAAACTTCGCCGAACACTCACGACACATAACGAGATTATGCAAAAAGAATGTCCCATTTGAATGAACAACAGAGTGTGAAAAGGCATTTCATTATCTAAAAAATAAACTTGTTCAGCCAAATTTATTACAGTACCCAGATTTTAGCAAAGAATTTTGCATAATCACATATGCAAGCAAGCACGCATGTGGAGCAGTTTTAACTCAAAACTATAATGGACTCCAACTCCCAGTTGCATATGCATCAAGAGCATTCACTAAAGGTGAAAGCAATAAGAGTACTACAGAACAAGAACTAGCAGCAATACATTGGGCAATAACACATTTTCGACCATATATATATGGCAAGCATTTTACAGTTCGAACTGATCACAGACCCTTAACATATTTATTTTCTATGGTAAACCCAAGTTCAAAATTAACACGCATGCGACTCGAATTGGAAGAATACGATTTTACAGTAGAGTATCTGAGAGGGAAAGACAACTTTGTGGCAGATGCCTTGTCAAGGATAACAATATCCGACCTAATTGACATGAATACAAAAGTCCTGAAAGTCACTACCAGGCACCAAAGTAGACAAAATAATTTCTGCGCAGAAAATAAACGAGAACTATTGCCAAGGCAAAGTCTTTAAAAAGCTTCTAAGCCCAACGTATACGAAGTCATAACAAATGACGAGGTACGAAAAGTAGTGACCTTGCGAATAACAGATTCTACATGTTTATTGAAACGTGGAAGAACAGTTGTTGCAAGATTTAATGTTAGCGATTTGTACTCCAATGGAATTCTCGACTTAGGTCAGTTTTTCCAAAGGCTTGAATGGCAAGCCGGTGTATCTAAAATCAGCAAACTAAAAGTGGCACCGAGCGAAAAGATCTTTGAATCAATTTCAATAGATACTTTTAAACAAATGGGCAATAAAATATTAAAATCAATAAGAGTAGCGCTACTCAAGCCGGTGACCCAAATAATTAATGAAAAAGAAAAAGAAGCAATATTGTCTACATTCCATGATGATCCAATTCAAGGAGGTCATACAGGCATAAATAAAACGCTAGCAAAAATAAAGAGACTATATTATTGGAAAAACATGGCTAAGCATGTAAAAGAGTACATAAATAAATGTCCAAAATGCCTGACGTCGAAAACGACGAAACACACTAGATCACCTATGATATTAACTGAAACTCCACAATATGCTTTTGACAGAGTGATAGTTGACACAATTGGTCCACTACCACGATCGGAAAATGGAAACGAATACGCAATCACCTTAATATGTGATTTGACAAAGTATTTAGTAGCAATCCCTGTTGCAATCAAAAGTGCAACTACTGTCGCAAAAGCTATATTTGAATCTTTTATTCTGAAGTACGGTCCAATGAAGACGTTCATTACGGACATGGGAACAGAATATAAAAATTCCATTATTAATGACTTGTGCAAATATTTAAAAATAGACAACATAACGTCTACAGCACACCACCACCAGACATTAGGTACCGTTGAAAGAAGTCATAGGACATTCAATGAGTATATCCGTTCATATATTTCAGTAGATAAAACTGATTGGGACATATGGTTACAGTATTTCGTGTATTGTTTTAACACAACACCATCAGTAACTCATAATTATTGTCCATATGAACTAGTATTCGGTAGACAAAACAACTTACCGATACAATTTAATAGAATAGATACAATAGACCCTATATATAATATAGAAGATTACTCTAAGGAAGTTAAATTTAGACTAGAAAACGCGTATAAGCGAGCTCGAATACTTTTAGAGAAGAATAAAATTAAGCAAAAAGAACTAAATGATAAGAAAGTAATAGATCTTAAAATAGAAATAGGAGACCAAGTTTATTTAAAGAACGAAACAGGTCATAAATTAGAATCAGCTTATATAGGACCATTTGAGGTCATTAGCATAGAAAAAAATAATAATATAATAATAAAAAACAACAAAAATAAAGAGCAAAAAGTACATAAGGATAGACTAAAAAAGATAAATAAGTAAAAAAAAAAAAAAAAAAAAAAATAATAAAAAATAAATAAATACAAATATATATATATATATATCATTTTTATAAAACACAAAAAAAAAAATAATAATTTTGCTTTTATTATGTTTTGAACTTTTGCTTTAAAATTAAAAAAAAAAAAAAAAAAAAAAAACTTATATATATATACAACATAGTATATAATGCTATAAAAATTAACAATATTATTAATCATTTTTATATTAAATGAGAAGACGACGCTCATTCAACGAGGTTCAGCTTGATGTTCGGCCTAGTGTGGTTGTGAGAACTCAACTGATACAAAACCATTGATGAAATACCATTTTCTTATTAAGAACTGTTTAATTTACTTTTATTAAATAAAAAACCCCCACATTTTGGGGGCTCGTCCGGGATTGAACGAATGTATTTGAGTTTAAAAGAAAATGTGTACAAAGTCGAACAAACGGTGTTACAGACGCAATAAGAGTGAAAAGTTGAACTTACGGTGAAAAGTCAAACTTATTTAAAGTCGAAACGAAAACATACAATAATTTTTAAACAATGTCGTGTTTAAATGATTTTATTAGTGCAAGCTTACGCTCAAGCAAGAGAGAGTGCATATCGGCGCTACATAAATTTGTATTCGGGACTGACGGAGACAGAAACAACCGAAAACGGTTACGTGAATTTTCTGGATTTGTGTATGACGAAAATAGCGAAGAGTACAATGCTAAGAAAGAATTTGCAGTCACAAATTTGACGCAAAGTGACCTAGTGGCAATATGTAATGTGTTGGGTATTAACTACTCAAGTGTGGATCTACATTTACATATTTTCAAACATCTACGTTACGGAAATTTGTTAAAACAAGACGAAAACAGCGATTCTGAAAGCGACGACGAAGAGGAAAGCGACGACGAAGAGGAAAACGAAAAAGAACGAGAAGAGAATACTAACGTTTCTTTTCAGACGGCAGGCAGTTCTAGAAGCAACGAAAATATGCAAAACGCAGTTGCACAAAGCATTGGAATGGAGGATAGACAAAACTCGATGATGCCACGGTTTGCGATCAGTTTTCGCGATATAGAAGAAAGCATACGAAGTTTTGACGGCACTAATGCTATTCCAGTCGAAGTTTGGATTAACGAATATGAGGAACAGGCTACATTAATGCAATGGAATGATTTCCAAAAGTTTTTGTTCGGTAAAAAGGCATTAAAAGGGATTGCGAAATTATTTGTATTGAGTGAAAGAGGACTGAACTCATGGAATTCACTCAAACAGGCATTGTTGGCAGAGTTCAAATCGAGTGTAACCAGCAAGCAAATCCACGAGCAACTCACTCAAACAAAACGAGGCAGCAATGAGTGTGCATTTGAGTACTTTTACAGAATGAAAGACATTGCGTCACGAGGTAGTATTCCAGACGACGCGTTTATTCAATATGTAATCGACGGTATAGATGAAAAAGGAGTGAATAAAACAATTTTATACGGCGCGAATAATATAAAAGTTTTCAAAGACAAATTGAAATGTTTTAAAATAATGATGGAAAAAGAAAAACAAGCTGAAAAAGAAAAGACAAAACGCAATGAAATCGGTGTGAAAGAAAAAAAGACAAAAAAGCTCAAAATATGAGCAAAGACGGAAAGAAAGAAATTAAATGTTTCAATTGTGGTGAAAAGGGGCATGTAACGGGTACTTGTCAAAATAAAGAAAAAAGGTCGAAAATGTTTTAAATGCAACCAATTCGGACACATTTCCAAAGATTGCGATCAAGGTGACAAAAGCGGTATATCGACGGCAAATACGCGTAGCTGGCAATCAAAAGTTGATATAACACAGAAAGAAGTTTCTTTAGCAAATAAACAATGTTATGCGCTTTTTGATACGGGTAGCAAGTTTAATGTCATACGCGAAGACTTTTATTGTGAAATCGGCAAACCTAAATTGGAAAGCTGCAATGTAGTTCTGATTGGGTTTGGTGGCGACCGAGATTCAAATAAGATTAGACCACGTGGACATTTCAAGCACAACGTTATGATTGACACCGAAGAATTCGTATTAGATTTTTACGTAGTTCCGACCAAATTGATAGACTTAAAGTTGATTATCGGAGAAGAGTTATGTTTATTAGCTGAGGTCGTATTTAATAAAAACGGTTTACAAGTGCGTAAAATGTTGAACACTCAAAACGAAGAAATAAACATGTTGAAAATCGGTGCGGAATTCGATGATGAAATCTTTAACATTGACGAAGCAGCAAGTGAATCCGCAAAACAAGAAGTTAAAGAACTAATAAAGAACTATATGCCAAATAAGTCAAAAACAACTAATGTTGAGATGAGAATTATTTTAAAAGATGATACACCAATATTCTCGCGACCGCGCAGATTGGCTTTCTCAGAAGCAGGTATCGTCGAAAAGCAAATTGAAGATTGGTTGGAAAGTGGCATTATTGAAGAATCCACATCAGAGTTTACAAGTCCAATAGTACTTGTCAAAAAACGTGACGGCTCCTCAAGACTATGTGTAGATTTCCGAAGAATCAACAAGGTAATTGTCAAAGACCACTTTCCACTACCACTCATCGAGGATCAACTGGACAGACTACAAGAAGCAAAGATATTCAGCACAATTGATTTGAAAAATGGATTTTTCATGTTCCTGTGGCTGAATCGAGTCGAAAATATACGTCATTCGTAACCCATCGAGGACAATACCAATTTCTGAAGGTTCCGTTTGGATTTTCGAATTCTCCAGGCGTTTTTCAGCGTCATGTTAATGCGATATTTCGACAGTTATCCAATAAAGGCATAGCGTTGCCCTACGTTGATGATATAATTATACCTGCGAAGACTGAAAGAGAAGCAATACAAAATCTGAAGGATGTAATTCAAACATGCAAAGAATATGGCTTAGAGTTGAACATGAAAAAATGTTATTTTTTGAAGACGCGTATTCAATTCCTTGGCCATGTAATCGAAGATAGCAAGATTTATCCTTCACCTGAAAAAATAGAAGCTGTAACAAAGTTTAAAATGCCGCAATCACTCAAGCAGTTGGAGAGCTTTTTTAGGGCTAACAGGGTATTTTAGAAAATTTATCCCAAATTATGCGAGTATAGCCAAGCCTTTAACAGAGTTGACAAAGAGTAAGACAAAATTTAAAATTGACGTCGTTGAAGAAAATGCGGTAAATATGCTTAAAAGACTTTTGACGGAGAATCCAGTGTTGAGCATATATAATCAATCATACGAAACTGAAGTTCATACAGACGCATCTATTGACGGTTTTGGAGCAGTTTTACTTCAAAAATCTCTAGAAGATGGACAGCTACACCCAGTCTATTATATGTCCAAAAAGACTACTGACGCACAACGGAAATACTGCAGCTACGAATTAGAAATCCTGGCAGTTATCGAAGCATTGACGAAGTTCAGAGTATATCTTTTGGGTATTCATTTCAAACTCATTACAGATTGCAATGCATTTACGAAGACTCTGGAGAAGCAAAGCCTATGCACCAGAGTAGCACGTTGGATTCTGTTCCTGCAAGAGTACGATTATGCTGTAGAACATCGCTCGGGAACACGAATGAAGCACGTCGACGCTCTCAGCCGACGTCCAATCATGATCATCACAGAAGACAGCATTAGTATCGCTTTGAAGGATGCTCAGAGGAAAGATGAAAAAATTCGTGCTATCAAACAAGTTCTATGTGATGAACAGAAGAGTTTCGACGACTATTTCTTAAAATCAGATGTATTGTACAAGCTAGTACAGGATGAAGAAGTCATTGTAGTTCCCAGTGAAATGCAAAAGCAAATTATTGGTCGAGCACATGACAAGGGACATTTCGCAGCCAAAAAGACGAAGGAGCTAATTTGTAGAGAGTACTATATCCCAAACGTTGACGAGAAGATAAAGAAGTACATCGAATGCTGTATTCCGTGTATTTTAATGAATCGAAAACGAGGAAAACAGGAAGGGCTACTACATCCACTGCAGAAGGAAGACGTTCCACTACATACATACCATATTGATTTTTTGGGACCACTGGACTCGACGCACAAGGACTATAAACACATTCTCGCAGTTATAGACTCCTTTACAAAGTATTGCTGGCTCTATCCGACGAAATCGACAACTGCAAACGATGTCGTTACGAAGCTTAGTAATCAGAGCATTACATTTGGAAATCCGGCGTTCATAATTTCCGACAGAGGTTCGGCGTTCACCTCGCAAGACTTCGTTAGGTATTGTGACGATGAAGGCATTAAGCTGGTGAAGACGACGACTGGACTACCAAGGGTAAATGGTCAAGTTGAAAGACTAAACGCTATTATCATTTCAGTACTCTCAAAACTAAGTGTTGATGAACCCACGAAATGGTATAGACATGTCAGTAAAGTTCAACAGGCGATCAACTCAACATTCACACGAAGCATTGATACAACACCATTTGAGATGTTAACTGGAGTTAAGATGCGCACAAAAGATGACATCCAGTTACACGACATGATCAACAAAGAAGCAGCGGCAGCGTTCGACGATGACCGCAACATGTTGAGAGCAAAGGCAAAGGCTCAGATTGTAAAACTCCAGACTGAGAACAAGAAGACCTACAATTTACGACGCAAACCGGCAAAGCAATATTGTGTCGGCGATTTGGTGGCGATTAAGCGTACACAGTTCGGTGCTGGCCTAAAACTTAAAGCCAAATTTTTGGGTCCCTACCAAATTGTTAAGGTTAAGCACAACAACGCTTATGATGTGCAGAAAGTTGGAAATTGCGATGGCCCGAAGAATACTACTACGTGTGCAGAGTATATGAAACCTTGGTCCATAGGCAATGGCGACGACAGTGAGGACGAAGCATTCGGGTCGAATGCTTAGTCAGAATGGCCGAATGTGGGATAGTGTATAGTTGCGTACACATATCTCTAAAAGTTAAGCAACACTAACCCTAGACAACGACAAATACAGTGATGTAAAACACCAAGAGGAACATCACTAACGACGGCGAATTGTGAAATACCACGATCAAGAAGAAGGCGAAAAACAAGACGAATGCTGCACGGCGGCAGTGAGAAGACGACGCTCATTCAACGAGGTTCAGCTTGATGTTCGGCCTAGTGTGGTTGTGAGAACTCAACTGATACAAAACCATTGATGAAATACCATTTTCTTATTAAGAACTGTTTAATTTACTTTTATTAAATAAAAAACCCCCACATAACTACACTATATTACGTTATTTTTTAAAAAAGGGAGGTGTAGTATGTTGTATGCCGAGTGAGCATATGCCCAACATATTGTAGTGTATACAATATTTCAAGTGGTCATATGCCCAACATCTAAGTAAGAGTAACAACTCACAACATAACGACACTTTGTCGCAATGTTTATACAATCACAAATATACATACATAAGTGCAGTAATACGATCCGCCGCTTATGCGGACTGGCCGCACCGTGAGATCGCTGGCCTAAGCACTTCTTGAGTATGTACCATCTGTACATATATATGAATATGTATATAGACACATACGTACTGCAACTCTCTCTGTCTCTGCCGACGCTGTTAGCGGCAGAGTTCACTTAGTATATAGCATATTATAAGCGAAATATATATTTGAATAAAACCAAGAGAACATTCTTGATCAAACCAACAAAGCGAATGGTTGTTTTCTATCAAACCAACAGTAATTTAATTACATGGCGACCGTTCTATCAAACTAACATTAATTTAATTACAGCTGATCAAGAATATATATACTTTATGGGGTCTGCCACGCCCCTTTCTGCCTGTTACGCACATTTCGCTTCAGACAAACTTAATAGACCCCACTACTCTTTTTATACTCTCTGCAAGAGAGAGTATATTGGGTTTGTGAAAAGTATGTAACAGGCAGAAGGAGGCGTGGCAGACCCCATAAAGTATATATATTCTTGATCAGCATCACAAGCCGAGTCGATGTAGCCATGTCCGTCTGTCCGTCTGTCTGTCTGTCTGTCTGTCCGTCCGTATGAAAAAACAGATTTCAGAGATGGTAAGAGCTACAAGTTTGAATTTGGTCAGTATCGACTCGATATTTAGTCAGTCAATACAAGAATCTTTTTTTTTTTCGATGCCACGCCCCGTTCGCCCACAATGAGCATAAAACTAGACACACCTCGTAAAACATTTATGTTTTGGGAGAATATCTCAGTAACTATGGCACATAGGAACACCAATTTTGGTGTGAAGGTTCCTAGTCAAAGCATAAATATAATGCCATTAAAATTTTTTGGCTGCCACGCCCCCTTTTCTCACAAGAAATAAAATAATTGTTAAACTTCAATGCCGATTTTAAGGCAGATGTTCTTATCTTACAGTCTTGTAATTTCAAATTCGTTTGGAGACAAAATATATTAAACTATCCTGAAAGTTGCATATAAATCGGACAATAAACAAAAGAGCTAGACATGTAAGAAAGTTGATAATTGAACGCAATGCCAATGCATGTGTGCGAGCGAGATAGAAACATACAAACATGTGAGCGAACGTTTTCGCTGCTTGCGTAGCTTAGCGACAGCGCTGCTCGCGAATGCTGGCTGTGCCGAGCAATTGTGTATGTATAACATATACACAAATACATATGTGCGTGCATACTTTTAATGTCAAATGTATATGTGTGTGTATACATACAAACAGATGTTTTTGTTTCAACGTGTTTTGTTGCAAGTATCAATTGATATATCCGACTACCGATTTTATTAAAATGATCGAAAATAAAATGCAGAGAGTATTCTACGGTCGGGCGTGCTCGACTGTACTTTTCTTTCTTGTTTTCTTTCTTGTTGCTTATGCTTTGCACTTGTTCAACTGCTTTGGACTGCTTAACGTAGTTCAATTGAAGTAAGTTGTTCAGTTGATCGGCATTTAGCGCTCATTGGTACTTGTTCCGAACTGATTTTGGGACGCGCCAAAAATAAATTCTGTTACTATAAGAGATTCATGCAATGCTACTGAACGCAGATATTGTTTTAATTTTAACCATTTTGAATAAAAAATTTCAATTCTAATACATATTTATTTGTATTGTTGTTGTCTCGCATGATAACACATTTTAAAATGCACTCCCGCCTTATATTAAATGTCAATGAGAATAATCAACGCAATTTGGAAGTAGAGCGTGGACCAATTGGTAGGGTTACGGTTCGTCCATTTGCAAATCGGCATGGGTCGCAGGTTCGAGTCCCAGTCAAAGTTAATATATAAATTTTCTATTTTAATTATAAGCACTATTTTAAATAAATTATATTTATTTTATTTTTAAACCTGTTCCCAAAACATTGAATAATAAGAAGAAGTATTTCGATATTTAAGACATTTACATACTTACATAAATTCGGCTTATTATATATATTATATATATTATATATTCTACGGTCGGGCGTGCTCGACTGTACTTTCTTTCTTGTTTTTAAAATAAGCCAAGTAAGGAAATTGTGCATTTAATTGTGTACATATTTACATACATTTGTATATAAATATGTATGTATACAAAATGTGAATAACTCCGTTTTTCTTCTTTTCGTATGGAAAATGCGCACTTCTGTGAGTACAGAACCTACATACCAAAATATGTGTATAAAAAAGTATGTGTTTTATTATATTGTATGGAGACATGAAGTATTAGTTGAGCGATTGCAACCAAACTAACGCATTATGTGTATGTTACCATTATAACTATCCTCATCAAATTTGGTCCGGATCGGACAACTATAGCTTATAGCTCCCATAGGACAAATCGGTCGAAAATAGGTGATTTGATTGCCTTAAAATCGGCATTGAAGTTTGAAAGTTATTTAATTTCTTGTGGGAAAAGGGGTGGTGGCAGCTCAAAATTTTTAATGACAATGCATTTATGCCGTCTTAAGGAACCTACATACCAAAATATGTGTATAAAAAAGTATGTGTTTTATTATATTGTATGGAGACATGAAGTATTAGTTGAGCGATTGTATAAACATTGCGACAAAGTGTCGTTATGTTGTGAGTTGTTACTCTTACTTAGAAGTTGGGCATATGACCACTTGACATATTGTATACACTACAATATGTTGGGCATATGCTCACTCGGCATACAACATACTACACCTCCCTTTTTTAAAAAATAACGTAATATATGTCAAATGTATATGTGTGTGCATACATACAATCAGATGTTTTTGTTTCAACATGTTTTATTGCAAGTACTTTTAATTGATATACCCGAATACCGATTTTATTAAATGATCGGGAATAAATTGCAGAGAGTATTCTACGGTCGGGCGTGCTCGACTGTACTTTTCTTTCTTGTTTAGAGTACGGGGTCTAATAAATTAATCAAAAATGCTGAGTTTTATGAATAAATTGTTTGTTTACACTGCTTGCAATAGAAGAAGAACACAAACTGCAGCAAGCAGTGCAGTGTGTTAACTAAACAATTATTATAAAAGATTTAACTCTACGTTTAGCTACTGCAAATTCAATAAGGACCGTGGTCTAGGTAGTAGAGATGCGCGCTTCGTACGTGTTGGGTTAGCAAAGGGTCCCGGGTTCGAATCCAGTCAGTGACAAATACTATTTGTTTACTTTTTAGACCCCGTACTCTAAAAAAAGAATAGGGGGTTTTATTTTTTTTGTCTGAAGCGAAATGTGCGTAACAGGCAGAAGGATGCTTTTCCGACCCCATAAAGTATATATATTCTTGATCAGCATCAACAGCCGAGACGATATAGCGATGTCCGTCTGTCTGTCTGTCCGTCTGTCCGTCCGTCTGTATGATCACCTAGATCTTTTAAACTACAAGAGCTAGAGCCACCAAATTTGGAATGAAAGTCCGTCTGCTTCGCGAGCAGATCAAGTTTATTTCAAATCTTTGCCACGCCCCTTACCGCCCCCGCAAATTGTAAAAAACTATTTTCACATCACCATAACTTGAAAACGACTAGAGCTAGGGAGACCAAATTCACACATTATGTGTATGGTACCTATCTAACTATCCTCACTAAATTTGGTCCGGATCGAACAACTTTAGCCTATAGCTCCCATAGGACAAATCGGCCGAAAATTCGTGATTTGTATGGAGGCATGAAGTTTTAGTAGAGAGATTGCAACCAAACTAACACATTATATGTATGGTACCATTATAACTATCCTCACCAAGTTTGGTCCGAATCGGACAACTATAGCCTATAGCTCCCATAGGACAAATCGGTCGAAAATGGGTGACTTGTATGGAGACATGAAGTTTTAGTAAAGCGATTGCAACCAAACTAACACATTATATGTAGGGTACCATTATAACTATCATGACCAAGTTTGGTCCGGATCGGACAACTATAGCCTATAGCTCCCATAGGACAAATCGGCCGAAAATTCGTGATTTGTATGGAGGCATGAAGTTTTAGTAGAGCGACTGTAACCAAACTAGCACATTATGTGTATGGTACCATTATAACTACCCTCACCAAGTTTGGTCCGGATCGGACAACTATAGCCTATAGCTCCCATAGGACAAATCGGTCGAAAATGGGTGACTTGTATGGAGACATGAAGTTTTAGTAAAGCGATTGCAACCAAACTAACACATTATATGTAGGGTACCATTATAACTATCCTCACCAAGTTTGGTCCGGATCGGACAACTATAGCCTATAGCTCCCATAGGACAAATCGGCCGAAAATTCGTGATTTGTATGGAGGCATGAAGTTTTAGTAGAGCGACTGTAACCAAACTAGCACATTATGTGTATGGTACCATTATAACTATCCTCACCAAGTTTGGTCCGGATCGGACAACTATAGCCTATAGCTCCCATAGGACAAATCGGTCGAAAATGGGTGATTTGTATGGAGGCATGAAGTTTTAGTAGAGCGACTGTAACCAAACTAGCACATTATGTGTATGGTACCATTATAACTATCCTCACCAAGTTTGGTCCGGATCGGACAACTATAGCCTATAGCTCCCATAGGACAAATCGGTCGAAAATGGGTGATTTGTATGGAGACATGAAGTTTTAGTAGAGCGATTGCAACCAAGCTAACACATTATGTGTATGGTACAATTATAGCTATCCTCACCAAGTTTGTTCCGGACCGGGCAACTATAGCCTATAGCTCCCATAGGACAAATCGTTCGATAACTACTTATTTGTATGTCAAAACGCGCACTAGAATGAGTACGGGGTCTTTTACAGTCGGCTCGCTCGACTGTAGCCTTTCTTACTTGTTTTATTTTAATTCAAATTTAAATTTAAATTAAACTTCAAATTGTAAAAAACGGCATGTGGTAAACTAAGCCTAGTAAAGAAATTATGCATTTAACTGTGTATATATTCACAAACATTTGTATACAGGATGGACCAGCCGGTTTCTTGTTTTTCGAATGGAAAATGCGCACTTCAGTGAGTACGGGGTTTTACTCGGCTCGCTCGACTGTGCCTTTTTACTTGTTTTTTTAGACCCCCGTACTCTAAACTAAAAGAGTGTAGGGGTCTATTAAGTTTGTCTGAAGCGAAATGTGCGTAACAGGCAGAAGGAGGCTTTGCCGACCCCATAAAGTATATATATTCTTGATCAGCATCAACGCCGAGACTTGTCCGGTGTCTGTCCGTCCGTTGTTGATCACCCTAGATCTTTTAAACTACAAGAGCTAGAGCCACCAAATTTGGAATGAAAGTCCGTCTGCTTTGCGAGCAGATCAGGTTTATTTCAAATCTTTGCCACGCCCCTTACCGCCCCCGCAAATTGTAAAAAACTATTTTCACATCACCATAACTTGAAAACGACTAGAGCTAGGGAGACCAAATTCACACATTATGTGAATGGTACCTATCTTACTATCCTCACTAAGTTTGATTTGGTCCGGACCGAACAACTATAGCCTTTAGCTCCCATAGGACAAATCGGTCGAAAATTGGTGATTTGTATGGAGGCATGAAGTTTTAGTAGAGCGATTGCAACCAAACTAGCACATTATGTGTATGGTACCATTATTACTATCCTCACCAAGTTTGGTCCGGATCGGACAACTATAGCCTATAGCTCCCATAGGACAAATCGGTCGAAAATGGGTGTTTTGTATGGAGACATGAAGTTTTAGTAGAGCGATTGCAAGCAAACTAACACATTATGTGTAGGGTACCATTATAACTATCCTCACCAAGTTTGGTCCGTATCGGACAACTATAGCCTATAGCTCCCATAGGACAAATCGGCCGAAAATTTGTGATTTGTATGGAGGCATGAAGTTTTAGTAGAGCGACTGTAACCAAACTAGCACATTATGTGTATGGTACCATTATAACTATCCTCACCAAGTTTGGTCCGGATCGGACAACTATAGCCTATAGCTCCCATAGGACAAATCGGTCGAAAATGGGTGATTTGTATGGAGACATGAAGTTTTAGTAGAGCGATTGCAACCAAACTAACACATTATGTGTAGGGTACCATTATAACTATCCTCACCAAGTTTGGTCCGTATCGGACAACTATAGCCTATAGCTCCCATAGGACAAATCGTTCGATAACTACTTATTTGTATGTCAAAACGCGCACTAGAATGAGTACGGGGTCTTTTACAGTCGGCTCGCTCGACTGTAGCCTTTCTTACTTGTTTTCTTTAAATTTTTATTTACGTGACTTCACCTTAACCTGCACCTCCACTATACACAAGATACACTGTGAATCAAATTACCAAATGCACAACTCTTTTACACACATGTTCCTAAAGTTTCCTATCACAAATCAAAATAACACATTTTGCTCAGCTTTCGTAAGTCAATCCTCCAGAATCAGGGGTCGAGATGTACAACGATGGGTTTAGGGGCTTCCCGGTTTCAGCACCGAGGCCTCCCGGGCTTATAAAAGCGATGGAACAAGCAAAATCGGCCGATGGCCAGTGTAGGACCACAACGGGCCCACGTAGCCAAGAGTGTAACCGCGGGGTGCTGCACTGGCCACTTTGAGTATTGACTCAAGTTCTCGATCCAAGAAGGATCCGATTCAATTGCTTCAGCAAGATTGTTCCCTCGATGCGGTATGGTTTTCCCGTTCGTCTGAGTGTTGGATCTCCAACGTATAGTACGTACGTCAACCAGTGCACCCACTACGATGTAACCAACACAATGGAGCCGTGGGGCTTCTCTTGCCAGTTGTAGTACTGACGCAAGGTTGGGGATTTGATGTAGATCCGGTTCTGTTGCTTTAGCCGGCCACGGATACCTTAATCCGGGAGAGCAGTGCATCCACTTGCAGGCAAGATGAGGCTTTGGCTGAAGAGCCAATATCCAGAGATTTAGGTTGGAGGTTAGGTACCTCAAGCAGGTTAGGTAAAGCCTTGCTTTATTTGCTGATCTGCAGACAAAATTAAAAGAGAGCGATCGAACCAAAATCACGAGTCTCATTTCCTGGCTTGGTAAAATAAAAGCTCTTTTTGTGACAGCTCTTGTCAAACAAATGCAGTCAGTGCAACTATGCAGAAAAGCTTTCTTCTAAGCAGCTGATACGAGAAAGCTTTCTTATCAGTGATCTGGCAACATGCAAACTTAACGAAAGTTATACAATTTAAATTCAAATTAACGGCTCAACAGATATTTATTATTATCGCTAAAGAACGGTCTGCGATAATAACGTATGTCTGTGTATGATTCTTTTTTTTCCAATTTGATTTTCGACCATTACAAAAGCCGAAATTCCGACAAACGTAAGGCCGAGGATTTAAGGGAATCAGGGACGGATGTCCTTAGCATGGAAAGTACCTACTTCTCTTCCCGATAAGTCTTCAAGGATGTAGAAATGGTTACCTACTTTCTTTTTAACCCTAGACTTTACAAATTGGGGACCAAATTTGGCATTAAAATTTTGCGTAAATTTGCTAAGTGCAAAATTACGTCGAAATATTTCTTGCCCTTTCTTGTAAGACACTGGCTTGGATCGTAAATTGTATTGTTGCACATTTCGTTCATACGCTTTGCGAATGTTGGCTTGCAAATCTTTTCGCAACAAAGCCAAATTATCTGATCTATCTATTGCTATAGCAGAATCTTCCAAAAGACTCACATTTTTTAAAAGACGATAATCTGCACCGTGAGTTATCATGTCAAGCCCAAAAGAGCTTTATAAGGGAAACATCCGAGAGATTGGTGCAATGCGGAGCGTAGAGCACACGAAATGCTGGTAAGGTACTTGTCCCATTCCGTTTGATCCTTTCTTATATACGATCGTACAGCTGCTAACAACGATCGGTTTACTCTTTTCTGCTGCGTTACTCTGGGGAGAGTATAAAGCAGTGTACACATGTCGAATTCCTAATTCTGTCAGAAACGCATTAAAGTCATTA
The DNA here is from genome assembly GCA_018903735.1 of Drosophila cardini. Taxonomy (NCBI): domain Eukaryota; kingdom Metazoa; phylum Arthropoda; class Insecta; order Diptera; family Drosophilidae; genus Drosophila; species Drosophila cardini. The sequence goes on from JAEIGM010000183.1 coordinate 36,407, forward strand.
GCTTTAAATTGTGTCCCATTATCGCTGACAATGATTTCTGGGACTCCGAAACAGTGAAAAATCTGGGAGAGAAGAAATTCCTGAATTTTTGCAGAAGTAAATTTCTTTAAAAGGTGCAACCAATGAAATTTACTGAAATGATCCAAAACTATCAGTAAACCTATGTGACCATCTTTGATACGAGGATATGGGCCAAGTAAATCAATGTATAGCCTTTGAAATGGTCTGCATGTTGGAACATGCATTCCCATAGGTGGACGTAACGTCGGATTTGGAGCTTTAGTTTCCTTACAAATATCACAGTTTCGTATGTAATTGCGCACTTGTGTAGCTAAGCCGGGCCAATACAAATGGCGTCTAAGTTTTTCTATTGTTTTCTGCATGCCTCCATGAGAGGACACAACGCCATCATGCGCTTGCTTTTAACACATCTGCTCTAAGGCGTTCGGGGACCCAAAGTTTCCATGCAAAATATCCTTGAGTGGCGTCACTTGAAACATGTTCGGTCCGAATATATATATACTTTTCCACGAGCTTGACATCTGGAAATCTATTCTGATGTTCCCTAATATTTTCCGCCAATTTGACATATTCCAAATCTTGAAACGCTTCGGATTTCAAATCAATTATCGGGGCGGTGTCTAGAGAAGCTATTTCTTCTTCAGTGATACAAGAAAGTAAATCGGGAACAATATGGTCTTTTCCTTTGCGATGGGAAAAGTGAATTTATATTGCTGCAACCTAAAAATCCAACGAGCGAGTCGGCCAGAAACATTTTGTTGACGCATTAACCATAACAAACTAGAGTGATCTCTGTGACTACCTCGAATTCCTGAAGCTCCAAATAGCAACGGAATTTCTCGATAGCCAATATCACTGCTAGACACTCTCGTTCGGTTACACTGTAGTTTCTTTGGGCTCGACTTAGTTTCTTTGACATAAAAGCAATTGGCTTTTCGTCTTTTTCTTCTGACAACTGTATTAAAACAGCACCAACTCCAAAATTGCTTGCGTCGCAGTGCAGATAAATTTTTTTGAAAAGTCCGCATTTTGCAAAACTGGAGCTGATGTCAAAATATGCTTAAGCTTCTCCATGGCTATTTGAGCTTCTGTAGTCCAGATAAACTGTTTTTTTGTAGACAGAACTTCCGTTATTGGACAAGATACATCGGCAAAGTTTGAAATAAATCTTCGATACCACCCACAAATGCCTAAAAACCCTCGGACTTGTTTAAGATTCTTGGGAGTCGGCCAGTTTAGAATGCAGGATACTTTTTCTGGATCCATGTGGATACCATTCTTGCTTATTACATAGCCTAAGTAGTTAACACTCGTCACACAAAAGTGGCTTTTCTCAATATTCAAAGTCAAGTTTGCTTTTCGAAATTCCTCGGCAAGTCTAACAAGAACTGAAAGATGCGTTGAATACTCTTCAGATACAATGCATAAATCATCAAGATATCCAAAGACACAATTGCGGAGGTCCAGTCGATATTTCTACCCAATATTGAGGATATTATTAATTTTTGACGATTCTTAATGTCCTTATAATATTTTCTTATCCTAATTGAACTTTTCTTCGGAAAAGTAGATGGTTCATTGAAAATTCTATCTCTTACTATGAAATAGTTTTTAATCTGTCCTGGTATGCAGGATATTCTTTGGAGTTGCTTGTAGTGCACTCTTCCCCATGGAATAATATCCTTATTTTTAGACCCTGTATTTTTAACTGAGAGAATACAAGGGGGTTGACTAGTGTCAATCTCAGGATTTGTTGGAACTATTTTTTCAGGAGCAACCGGGTCTTGTTGGTTGCGCCCTTTTGACAGTTTTCCGCTATGCGGTTGAGGCAGATGACACACTGAGGTTTATATACTTCTGGAGCACCACAACCATAGCAAAAAACCCGTCTTTCGGCCAGACAATTTTCCCAAAAGTGACCTAACTCCTTGCAATTCCAATATTTAACGTTTGGGCCGGCTTTTCGTATAGCTGCAATCTCGTCGACTGTCTCTTCAGACAAATTAGACTCGGTGTCTGCTTTAATGTCCTCCAGGGCGTATACCTTATTCCGAAGACTGTTTGTTTGGGGTTTCGAACCTCTATCTTTTGAAGAGCGAACCTCTTCTATCAGATTTTCGTTCACCTGGACTAACCGTCTCAGATGTCCAACCGAGTGAACAGGCTCAAAGAGCAGTTTGTGTCTGTGCTCTGGCAGTAAATTATTTTTAAGGATTTCTAACAACTCTTCTCCTATTTTAATAGCTGATCTATCAATTAATGAAGTAATCGAGTCATAAAACGAAGTAAATGTTTCTCTTTCCTTTTGTTTGCGCGATCGGACTTGCTCCTTCATAGCGAATTCGGAGCGATAGTCTCGATACAGCTGCCTAAGAGCTGTACAAAAACCAGTCCAAACTATATGGGTTACTTGTTTATGGTATCGCCAATACCAATTACGGGCTTTCCAAACGAAGAGAACGTGCATATGTTTACAAAGAGCACGAAAGTCGCTGTCCAGAGTTTCGTCTGTCAAAGATTTTACCCGGTAAATAAACTCTTCAACTCCCAGACTCTCTATAGATCCACTAAATGTCAGATTCCATTTCTGCATAGTGTCTGCAGTCTTTCTCGGGGGTACGAACGAATTTAGGGAAACTGAAACTGGTCGAATTGGTAACCCTGAGATCCCTATCTCTTTAGGATGCGGTGATGGGCGGATACTTAACGATGAAAGCACGCGAGCCACAGTCTGTTCTATCATATGTTGGATGGCCCCATTATCTGGACCATCATTCCTTCGAGGATTATTAGGACGAGATGGACGACCTTGTCTCCTCATAGGGATTGTTTTGGATGCTAAAGCTTCACTGGGATTTGTGCTGTTACTGATTTCCAGCGCTTCAGCTTGTGAAGCATTTGCTTCCGCCGGTTCGGATTCGTAGCCGGAGCAGCCGTTTGCTGAAATGTTTTGGCCAAGTTTCGAGTAACGGGACGGTGTTCCCGGAGGTAAGGGCCTTGTACTCGTTGAGCAATTGGCGAACAATTACCAACCACTACTTTAAATAATTCGGGCTTTAGTACTTGAAAACAAAGAGGACACTCTGGTACCTACTGGGCTATTGAATTTATATGAATTGATCTGTCTCTAGAAGGATAGCGTTGCAAAATAAAGACAAATTGAGCTGGTATAGGTAAACCAAGGAGTCGTTCTATATTCACAGCTAAACTGTTCAAATCTTTCCCTTCAAACCTTCAGAGATCAGGATCAAAAAAAAATTAGACTTTGCATGTTTTCATTTTTATTGCTTACAAGCATAAACATTATTTGCTGTACAGTAGCTATCTGGCAGGGTATTTGCTCATTAAAAATACTCAAGATTTACAGAAGTATGTACCTTATTAATTTTTATATACTTGATCTTCCAAAGATAAACACAACGTCTAGCAGCGAGCTAAAAAATGTCTGAGTCCTTATATTTAGCACGGCGAGATCGCCATACAATGTTAATCTTTATCAAAGAATTAACTACAATCTGGTAGGGTATTCAATCAGAGAAAAATACGCAAAATTCAACAGATGTGTAACTCAATTATTATGATCAACCGAATCAATTTTTGCTCTCTCGTGGTTAGTTAAATACGAGCAAAACGAAATAAAACCCCAACAAAATTACTTAATGACACTAATCAAAGATATCTGGCAAAGTAATAGCCACTTAGTCCAATACACAAGATTCAACAGATATTATGAACGGTTCACCAAGCAATTAAACCGGAAAATTCTTGTTAGACGATCTTCCCTCAACTGCCAATATTAAAGAATAAAAAAAACTCTGATATGACTCAAACAAATCGATGTAAACAACTATGAACAAATCTCAATCGAACATAATCCTAAGACTTTCACGCATGATAAGTTCCTAAGACAAACGTGAGAGTAAGTCGATAATTGCTTCATTTGGTCGGGGCTTACTTTGCCATCGTTACAGATCCAACATGTGCGTTAAGATAAATACAACCGCGCCCCATAGGGTTAAGGTCTCTGTTTTTCTGGTAAACGAAAATCGCATCTAAGTAGCCCCACGTTGGGCGCCAAAAATTTTGTAAATAGCATAGCTCGCAAATAACCGTCGACCGTTTCTCGTTGTCTGCAAATAAGTGTCTTTTCCTGACTCTTTACGAAAAGACTCAGCGAGCAACCGATTTATCGGTTCTTAAACGTACTCGCTCGCGCTCGGAGCGAAACCGCATTTTTCTATTCTCTTTTGTTCTGGTTGTTCCAAGACCGTTTCGTCGTGTTCAATGAAGCAAACGGTCTTTTGCGCCTGTATTGGTATACACTCACACGCATAGGCAAGCAAATTGTTAAGTGTCTGTTTTGCAGACGCAATATATTAATTGCGATCGTGAATTATAATCGATCGTGAAAATATGATTTTCTAAATAGAATATGAAAAAACAAGAAAGAAAAGTACAGTCGAGCACGCCCGACCGTAGAATACTCTCTGCAATTTATTCCCGATCATTTAATAAAATCGGTATCCAAGTATATCAGTTGATAAAATTTGCAATAAAACACGTTGAAACAAAAACATCTGTTTGTATGTATACACACACATATACATTTGACATTATAAGTATGCACGTACATATGCATGTGTGTATATGTACTACATACACAATTGGTTGGCACAGCCAGCATTCACGGGCAGCGCTGCCGCTAGAAAGCAGCGAAAACGTTCGCTCACATGTTTGTATGTTTCTGTCTCACTTGCACACATGCAGTGACATGGCGTTTAATTATAAACTTTGTTACGTGTCTAGCTCTTTTGTTTATAGTCCGATTTATATGCAACTTTCAGGATAGTTTGATATACTTTGTCTTCAAACGAATGTGAAATAACAATACTGTACGATAAGAACATATTCCTAAAAATCGGGATCGAGGTTTGAAAGTTTTTTAATTCCTTGTGGGAAAAGGGGGCGTGGCAGTCCAAAATTTTTAATAACGATGCATTTATGCCGCCTCAAGGAACCTACATACCAAAATTGGTGTTCCTAAGTGCCACAGTTACTGCGATATTCGCCTAAAACATCAATTTTTTACTAGGTATGTCTAGTTTTTTGCTCATTGTGGGCGAATAGGGCGTGGCATCATAAAAAAAAAAGATTCTTGTATTGACTGACTTAATATCGAGTCGATTGTGACTAAATTCAAACTTGTAGCTTTTACCATCTCTGAAATCTGTTTGTTCATACGGACGGACAGACAGACAGACAGACAGACAGACAGACGGACATGGCTATATCGACTCGGCTTGTGATGCTGATCAAGAATATATATACTTTATGGGGTCTGCCACGCCTCCTTCTGCCTGTTACATACTTTTTTTTTGCACAAACCCAATATACTCTCTCTTGCAGAGAGTATAAAAAAACAAAAATAATTGAAACTAAATTTAAATTGTTCTGTTAAAAAAATTATATAACTTCTTTTTCACAACAACGAAAATCAAAGTGAAGACCGTTTGCGTTGAGTTTTTCGGTCAAACGGTCTTTTGCTGAGTCTCATTGTGCGAGCGCTTTTCGTTTCGCTCTTTACGCACTGCTCATTGAAAGACCGAAATACAAAGAGCTCAATGAAAAGAGCTCAAAAGAAAACATAAATGAAGACAGCAAGAGTCTCTAGCTCAGAGCGAGAGCGAGAGAGAACGAACATTTTCGGTTGTGCTCGTGACGAGAGCGCAAGAAAAAAAACGGTTGACAGTTATTTGCGAGCTATGGTAAATAATAATTCTTTGCCATTGCAAAAACAAAACAAAATATAAACCAACTGATTGAAACTAGCGACGTCGAATGTATTGCGTGCTAACAACAACGAATTGTATATTGTCTTTGTCCTTAAGTGCCGACTGTACCGAAACGCGTGACACCTAAGGATCACCGAGTTGTGCGATCAAGGCGGGCGGGACCCTTATAGCTCCCTTAGCTCTTTCGGGATAATGGCGTGGGTTTTGCCAAGTCCGACAACTACGCTTTGTTACAAAATTTAAATTAAAGAGTCCCTACAGAATTAAAACAGGATCAAACAGCGAGGCCAACCGAGAGGAGGGATGGTGGTTACATCCTAACTGATTAAAAGAAAATGCTTGTCGTTTCACACTAGTGATTCCTTTCCGGGTCCATGATGTACTCTGGCCCCTTGCGCTCTTTACCCACCCAACCATTGGATTTCCTGCGCCTTATATATTTTTGAAAATCTCCAAATACAAAACTACATTTAATTACGTCCTCAAGTCATCAGGAAAACACAAAAAGTTTAACAATTCATTATAAGCTTAATTTTTATTCTAACAAGGGAACAGATCGCTTGGATTTTTCTTTTTCGCTTTTCTAAGAAACCCATGCATAAGGAATACTATCGCCCATGGTATAATTCATAATACTTAACTAGCAATACTATACAATTTTGTTACAATCTTTTCTAAAACGTGCTGAGAATTTGTCTAATTTGATTCAGGTATATATTTAAATTCATCTCTAAATGATTATCTTTACTTTAACTCTCGTTATAAGTAGATAGCAGGCATTTTTCAATATCATAATAATGGTGGACAAAAAGTTGGGTTATTTCTAGTAATATAAAATTTAAATAATATTTTTCATTATAATAATTAGTTATTTACTTTAATAAAATTCAATTTTTTTTCCAATTCGTTATATTTAGAATATTGTAAGTGATTTACGTTAAAAGGTTGCCAGTAGCGAAAGAGAATAAGAAACAGGTATTTGTATATATATTACTACTTTCATTTAACTTTTTAAATTTTTTATTTAATTTTCGTTTTATTTATTTATTTTTTTTTTTGTTTTTTTCTTATAGCCAGCAATAATTAATTTGCTCGTTAATTTAAGTTATCTTATTGAGAGGACAATATCAGCTTGTATTATATCTGGTGTTACTTTAATTATTTGGGGGTTATTTTGTATGTATGTTCAAATGTATGTGATAATAATGTATGTACTCAACCAATGTAGGGTATAAAAGCTTTACACAGCTGTTATTGACACAATTATAAGCACTTGCAAACACTGATCTCTGTGCGGTCACCAGCTCAGCTTCGATCAAAGCTTTTATCCGTTTCGGATAAAAGACTTGGAAAGTGTATGTGAGCGAGCGACAGCTACAGTGAACACTAAATATGTATGTCCGACTCACCAGAATTTTCCAAGAAGGCCTTCCAGAATTCTGTGCAGGTGTATGTATTTGTGTTATGTGATTGTTGTGTTAGGTGTGTTGTTTTTTTTTTTTTTTTTTTTTTCGAGTTTATTAAAGGAAAGATAAAAAGAGTAGGCATACAGTGAGTATATATACAAGATAAGAAAGTAAGCGAAAATAAGACAAGCGTGCTCTCTAAGGCCGGGACTGCGGGACTGACGTTAGGTATTGCTTCGCAGGCCCGGCTTATGGCTAAAAAGCCCCTCTACTACGGATGTGTCCTTCTAAGCGATTCCTCCGCTCTTAGGGTGACCATGACGTCTTTAGCAAATGTACTGACCGCAGACCATACGACAGGGTTACTAATCATGTGAGAGATTATCGTGTTGACTTCAATTGCGCCACCGATTTCGTGTTCGACGCGACTTCTCTCAGTAATGAACCGCCTGCATGAGATGAGGACGTGCTCTGCGTCTTCCACGACATCGCACGTGGGGCACCTATCACTTCCGTCGTGTCCAAATCTGTGCAGGTAAGCTCTAAAGCACCCGTGGCCGCTCAGAATTTGGGTTAGGTGGAAGTTTACTTCTCCGTGCTTGCGGTGTATCCAGTCATCTATATGGTGAATGAGCCGTGCGGTCCAGCGTCCGGAATCTGCTCTCTCCCATCTGGTCTGCCACTGAGCAAGGCTTGATCCTCGTGCATCGGATTTGATTTGTCTGGGCGACCTTGGCTCGTTAGCGTTTTTCTTGGCCTCGTAGATATCCTTGGACTCTAGAATTAGAATGTTACGAGGGATCATACCTGCTATTACTAGGACCGCTTCCCCAGAAACTGTTCGAAAAGCGCTGGAGACTCTGAGCGCACAGAGTCTGTAGGACGATTCGATGCCTCTCATATATGACTTTATCTCAGTCGCCTTGGCCCATACCGGCGCCGCGTACAGTATGGTGGATTTTAAGACGCTGCTTAGCAGTCGCCTTATACTGTGTTTAGGCCCCCCATGGTTTGACATAATTCGGGACAGACTTTGGGTGATCCCCGTAGAACGTTTATGGATTTGAAGAAGGTGTTCTCTGAAAGATAGACGCGTATCGATATGCACTCCGAGGTATCTGATGGATCTTTTCGACTGTATTGTCGCTCCGTCCAATCTGAGAGTTGCCGTCTCGACTATTTTCCTGCTGCTAATAAGCACAGATTCGGTCTTGTGTGTCGCAATCTGGAGTCCCATCGTATTCAACCAAGTTGTCGCGCGCCTGACGGAGTCCTCGCCGAGTGCTTCTGCCTCGCGCAGATATTTTGCGGTAACTACTATCGCAATGTCGTCGGCGAAGCCCACTATTTGCACGTTGTCTTGCAGATCCAACCTAAGTATTCCATCGTACATAATGTTCCACAGGATCGGGCCTAGAATCGATCCTTGGGGTACCCCAGCCGTAACATTATAGTTCACGCTGCCGTCTTCCGTGTCAAAAATGAGTGTTCGCTTGTTCAGGTAGTCCTTGATGATGTTGGACAGGTATTGTGGGATGTCGAAGTTTCTTAGTGCGTCAATTATGCAGCTCCATTTGGCCGAGTTGAATGCGTTTTTGACGTCCAGTGTGATGACAAGGCAGTATTTTTTCCCTCCGCCTTTCCATCTCGTCCCTTCTATTGCATTAGATGCTATCTGTGTCAGCAACATTATGGCGTCAACTGTAGACCGCTCCTTGCGAAAGCCGAATTGCTTATGCGATAGGTCTCTCTTTCTATGAATTGCTTCAGTCAGTCTCTTAGAGATGATGCTTTCAAAAAGTTTGCCCACAGAATCCAACAAGCATAGCGGTCTGTACGCTGAGGCGTCATCGGGCTTTTTACCGGGCTTTGGGATCAGGCACAGAGTTTGAGACTTCCAACATGTCGGGAAGACACCTTCGCTCAGACATGTTGTGAAAAGATGGGCGAAGACAGTTGGGTGCAGTGCAGCTGCGAGCTTGACGGCCCTGTTCGGAATCCCGTCCGGTCCTGGAGCTTTGAAGTTGTTAGGTGTGTGTGGGTTAGTGTGTATGGCGTGTACTTGTCTAAACGAGTATTAATTTGAATGTATGTATGTAGCACGATTATATTGTTTTCTTGGGAAAGTAGTAATAAGTTTTTGTTTAAAGTTTTTTTTTTTTTTCTTTTCTTTCTTCGTCTTTACTAAATTGCCACCCTAAAAATTCTAGGCAATTTCTTATTCGTTTTACTCTTTTTTAGACCCCGTACTCTAAAAAAGAGTAGAGGGGTCTATTAGGTTTGTCTGAAGCGAAATGTGCGTAACAGGCAGAAGGAGGCGTGGCCGACCCCATAAAGTATATATATTCTTGATCAGCATCAACAGCCGAGACGATATAGCAATGTCCGTCTGTCCGTCTGTCCGTCCGTCTGTATGATCACCTAGATCTTTTAAACTACAAGAGCTAGAGCCACCAAATTTGGAATGAAAGTCCGTCTGCTTTGCGAGCAGATAAAGTTTATTTCAAATCTTTGCCACGCCCCTTACCGCCCCTGCAAATTGTAAAAAACTATTTTCACATCACCATAACTTGAAAACGACTAGAGCTAGGGAGACCAAATTCACACATTATGTGTATGGTACCTATCTAACTATCCTCACTAAATTTGGTCCGGATCGAACAACTATAGCCTTTAGCTCCCATAGGACAAATCGGCCGAAAATTCGTGATTTGTATGGAGGCATGAAGTTTTAGTAGAGCGACTGTAACCAAACTAGCACATTATGTGTATGGTACCATTATAACTATCCTCACCAAGTTTGGTCCGGATCGGACAACTATAGCCTATAGCTCCCATAGGACAAATCGGTCGAAAATGGGTGATTTGTATGGAGACATGAAGTTTTAGTAGAGCTTTGCAACCAAACTAACACATTATGTGTAGGGTACCATTATAACTATCCTCACCAAGTTTGGTCCGTATCGGACAACTATAGCCTATAGCTCCCATAGGACAAATCGGCCGAAAATTTGTGATTTGTATGGAGGCATGAAGTTTTAGTAGAGCGACTGTAACCAAACTAGCACATTATGTTTATGGTACCATTATAACTATCCTCACCAAGTTTGGTCCGGATCGGACAACTATAGCCTATAGCTCCCATAGGACAAATCGGTCGAAAATGGGTGATTTGTATGGAGACATGAAGTTTTAGTAGAGCGATTGCAACCAAACTAACACATTATGTGTAGGGTACCATTATAACTATCCTCACCAAGTTTGGTCCGTATCGGACAACTATAGCCTATAGCTCCCATAGGACAAATCGTTCGATAACTACTTATTTGTATGTCAAAACGCGCACTAGAATGAGTACGGGGTCTTTTACAGTCGGCTCGCTCGACTGTAGCCTTTCTTACTTGTTTTCTTTAAATTTTTCTTTACGTGACTTCACCTTAACCTGCACCTCCACTATACACAAGATACACTGTGAATCAAATTACCAAATGCACAACTCTTTTACAAACATGTTCCTAAAGTTTCCTATCACAAATCAAAATAACACATTTTGCTCAGCTTTCGTAAGTCAATCCTCCAGAATCAGGGGTCGAGATGTACAACGATGGGTTTAGGGGCTTCCCGGTTTCAGCACCGAGGCCTCCCGGGCTTATAAGAGCGATGGAACAAGCAAAATCGGACGATGGCCAATGTAGGACCACAACGGGCCCACGTAGCTAAGAGTGTAACCGTGGGGTGCTGCACTGGCCACTTTGAGTATTGACTCAAGTTCTCGATCCAAGAAGGATCCGATTCAATTGCTTCAGCAAGATTGTTCCCTCGATGCGGTATGGTTTTCCCGTTCGTCTGAGTGTTGGATCTCCAACGTATAGTACGTACGTCAATCAGTGCACCCACTACGATGTAACCAACACAATGGAGCCGTGGGGCTTCTCTTGCCAGTTGTAGCACTGACGCAAGGTTGGGGATTTGATGTAGATCCGGTTCTGTTGCTTTAGCCGGCCACGGATATCTTAATCCGGGAGAGCAGTGCATCCACTTGCAGGCAAGATGAGGCTGGGGCTGAAGAGCCAATATCCAGAGATTTAGGTTGGAGGTTAGGTACCTCAAGCAGGTTAGGTAAAGCCTTGCTTTATTTGCTGATACGAGAAAACACGTCTGGCGTGATCTGCAGACAAAATTAAAGAGAGCGATCGAACCAAAATCACGAGTCTCATTTCCTGGCTTGGTAAAATAAAAGCTCTTTTTGTGACAGCTCTTGTCAAACAAATGCAGTCAGTGCAACTATGCAGAAAAGCTTTCTTCTAAGCAGCTGATACGAGAAAGCTTTCTTATCAGTGATCTGGCAACATGCAAACTTAACGAAAGTTATACAATTTAAATTCAAATTAACGGCTCAACAGATATTTATTATTATCGCTAAAGAACGGTCTGCGATAATAACGTATGTCTGTGTATGATTCTTTTTTTTCCAATTTGATTTTCGACCATTACAAAAGCCGAAATTCCGACAAACGTAAGGCCGAGGATTTAAGGGAATCAGGGACGGATGTCCTTAGCATGGAAAGTACCTACTTCTCTTCCCGATAAGTCTTCAAGGATGTAGAAATGGTTACCTACTTTCTTTTTAACCCTAGACTTTACAAATTGGGGACCAAATTTGGCATTAAAATTTTGCGTAAATTTGCTAAGTGCAAAATTACGTCGAAATATTTCTTGCCCTTTCTTGTAAGACACTGGCTTGGATCGTAAATTGTATTGTTGCACATTTCGTTCATACGCTTTGCGAATGTTGGCTTGCAAATCTTTTCGCAACAAAGCCAAATTATCTGATCTATCTATTGCTATAGCAGAATCTTCCAAAAGACTCACATTTTTTAAAAGACGATAATCTGCACCGTGAGTTATCATGTCAAGCCCAAAAAGAGCTTTATAAGGGGAACATCCGAGAGATTGGTGCAATGCGGAGCGTAGAGCACACGAAATGCTGGTAAGGTACTTGTCCCATTCCGTTTGATCCTTTCTTATATGCGATCGTACAGCTGCTAACAACGATCGGTTTACTCTTTCTGCTGCGTTACTCTGGGGAGAGTATAAAGCAGTGTACACATGTCGAATTCCTAATTCTGTCAGAAACGCATTAAAGTCATTAGCTTTAAATTGTGTCCCATTATCGCTGACAATGATTTCTGGGACTCCGAAACAGTGAAAAATCTGGGAGAGAAGAAATTCCTGAATTTTTGCAGAAGTAAATTTCTTTAAAAGGTGCAACCAATGAAATTTACTGAAATGATCCAAAACTATCAGTAAACCTATGTGACCATCTTTGATACGAGGATATGGGCCAAGTAAATCAATGTATAGCCTTTGAAATGGTCTGCATGTTGGAACATGCATTCCCATAGGTGGACGTAACGTCGGATTTGGAGCTTTAGTTTCCTTACAAATATCACAGTTTCGTATGTAATTGCGCACTTGTGTAGCTAAGCCGGGCCAATACAAATGGCGTCTAAGTTTTTCTATTGTTTTCTGCATGCCTCCATGAGAGGACACAACGCCATCATGCGCTTGCTTTAACACATCTGCTCTAAGGCGTTCGGGGACCCAAAGTTTCCATGCTAAATATCCTTGAGTGGCGTCACTTGAAACATGTTCGGTCCGAATATATATATACTTTTCCACGAGCTTGACATCTGGAAATCTATTCTGATGTTCCCTAATATTTTCCGCCAATTTGACATATTCCAAATCTTGAAACGCTCCGGATTTCAAATCAATTATCGGGGCGGTGTCTAGAGAAGCTATTTCTTCTTCAGTGATACGAGAAAGTAAATCGGGAACAATATGGTCTTTTCCTTTGCGATGGGAAAAGTGAATTTATATTGCTGCAACCTAAAAATCCAACGAAACATTTTGTTGACGCATTAACCATAACAAACTAGAGTGATCTGTGACTACCTCGAATTCCTGAAGCTCCAAATAGCAACGGAATTTCTCGATAGCCAATATCACTGCTAGACACTCTCGTTCGGTTACACTGTAGTTTCTTTGGGCTCGACTTAGTTTCTTTGACATAAAAGCAATTGGCTTTTCGTCTTTCTCTTCTGACAACTGTATTAAAACAGCACCAACTCCAAAATTGCTTGCGTCGCAGTGCAGATAAATTTTTTTTGAAAAGTCCGCATTTTGCAAAACTGGAGCTGATGTCAAAATATGCTTAAGCTTCTCCATGGCTATTTGAGCTTCTGTAGTCCAGATAAACTGTTTTTTTGTAGACAGAACTTCCGTTATTGGACAAGATACATCGGCAAAGTTTGAAATAAATCTTCGATACCACCCACAAATGCCTAAAAACCCTCGGACTTGTTTAAGATTCTTGGGAGTCGGCCAGTTTAGAATGCAGGATACTTTTTCTGGATCCATGTGGATACCATTCTTGCTTATTACATAGCCTAAGTAGTTAACACTCGTCACACAAAAGTGGCTTTTCTCAATATTCAAAGTCAAGTTTGCTTTTCGAAATTCCTCGGCAAGTCTAACAAGAACTGAAAGATGCGTTGAATACTCTTCAGATACAATGCATAAATCATCAAGATATCCAAAGACACAATTGCGGAGGTCCAGTCGATATTTCTACCCAATATTGAGGATATTATTAATTTTTGACGATTCTTAATGTCCTTATAATATTTTCTTATCCTAATTGAACTTTTCTTCGGAAAAGTAGATGGTTCATTGAAAATTCTATCTCTTACTATGAAATAGTTTTTAATCTGTCCTGGTATGCAGGATATTCTTTGGAGTTGCTTGTAGTGCACTCTTCCCATGGAGTAATATCCTTATTTTTAGACCCTGTATTTTTAACTGAGAGAATACAAGGGGGTTGACTAGTGTCAATCTCAGGATTTGTTGGAACTATTTTTTCAGGAGCAACCGGGTCTTGTTGGTTGCGCCCTTTTGACAGTTTTCCGCTATGCGGTTGAGGCAGATGACACACTGAGGTTTATATACTTCTGGAGCACCACAACCATAGCAAAAAACCCGTCTTTCGGCCAGACAATTTTCCCAAAAGTGACCTAACTCGTTGCAATTCCAATATTTAACGTTTGGGCCGGCTTTTCGTATAGCTGCAATCTCGTCGACTGTCTCTTCAGACAAATTAGACTCGGTGTCTGCTTTAATGTCCTCCAGGGCGTATACCTTATTCCGAAGACTGTTTGTTTGGGGTTTCGAACCTCTATCTTTTGAAGAGCGAACCTCTTCTATCAGATTTTCGTTCACCTGGACTAACCGTCTCAGATGTCCAACCGAGTGAACAGGCTCAAAGAGCAGTTTGTGTCTGTGCTCTGGCAGTAAATTATTTTTAAGGATTTCTAACAACTCTTCTCCTAATTTTATAGCTGATCTATCAATTAATGAAGTAATCGAGTCATAAAACGAAGTAAATGTTTCTCTTTCCTTTTGTTTGCGCGATCGGACTTGCTCCTTCATAGCGAATTCGGAGCGATAGTCTCGATACTGCTGCCTAAGAGCTGTACAAAAATCAGTCCAAACTATATGGGTTACTTGTTTATGGTATCGCCAATACCAATCACGGGCTTTCCCAACGAAGAGAACATGCATATGTTTACAAAGAGCACGAAAGTCGCAGTCCAGAGTTTCGTCTGTCAAAGATTTTACTCTCTATAGATCCACTAAATGTCAGATTCCCTTTCTGCATAGTGTCTGCATAGTGTCGAATTGGTAACCCTGAGATCCCTAACTCTCTAGGATGCAGTGATGGGCGGATACTTAACGATGAAAGCACGCGAGCCACAGTCTGTTGTATCATATTTTGGATGGCCACATAATCTGGACCATCATTCCTTCGAGGATTATTAGGACGAGATGGACGACCTTGTCTCCTCATAGGGATTGTTTTGGATGCTAAAGCTTCACTGGGATTTGTGCTGTTACTGATTTCCAGCGCTTCAGCTTGTGAAGCATTTGCTTCCGCCGGTTCGGATTCGTAGCCGGAGCAGCCGTTTGCTGAAATGTTTTGGCCAAGTTTCGAGTAACGGGACGGTGTTCCCGGAGGTAAGGGCCTTGTACTCGTTGAGCAATTGGCGAACAATTACCAACCACTACTTTAAATAATTCGGGCTTTAGTACTTGAAAACAAAGAGGACACTCTGGTACCTACTGGGCTATTGAATTTATATGAATTGATCTGTCTCTAGAAGGATAGCGTTGCAAAATAAAGACAAATTGAGCTGGTATAGGTAAACCAAGGAGTCGTTCTATATTCACAGCTAAACTGTTCAAATCTTTCCCTTCAAACCTTCAGAGATCAGGATCAAAAAAAATTAGACTTTGCATGTTTTCATTTTTATTGCTTACAAGCATAAACATTATTTGCTGTACAGTAGCTATCTGGCAGGGTATTTGCTCATTAAAAATACTCAAGATTTACAGAAGTATGTACCTTATTAATTTTTATATACTTGATCTTCCAAAGATAAACACAACGTCTAGCAGCGAGCTAAAAAATGTTTGAGTCCTTATATTTAGCACGGCGAGATCGCCATACAATGTTAATCTTTATCAAAGAATTAACTACAATCTGGTAGGGTATTCAATCAGAGAAAAATACGCAAAATTCAACAGATGTGTAACTCAATTATTATGATCAACCGAATCAATTTTTGCTCTCTCGTGGTTAGTTAAATACGAGCAAAACGAAATAAAACCCCAACAAAATTACTTAATGACACTAATCAAAGATATCTGGCAAAGTAATAGCCACTTAGTCCAATACACAAGATTCAACAGATATTATAAACGGTTCACCAAGCAATTAAACCGGAAAATTCTTGTTAGACGATCTTCCCTCAACTGCCAATATTAAAGAATAAAAAAAACTCTGATATGACTCAAACAAATCGATGTAAACAACTATGAACAAATCTCAATCGAACATAATCCTAAGACTTTCACGCATGATAAGTTCCTAAGGCAAACGTGAGAGTAAGTCGATAATTGCTTCATTTGGTCGGGGCTTACTTTGCCATCGTTACAGATCCAACATGTGCGTTAAGATAAATACAACCGCGCCCCATAGGGTTAAGGTCTCTGTTTTTCTGGTAAACGAAAATCGCATCTAAGTAGCCCCACGTTGGGCGCCAAAAATTTTGTAAATAGCATAGCTCGCAAATAACCGTCGACCGTTTCTCGTTGTCTGCAAATAAGTGTCTTTTCCTGACTCTTTACGAAAAGACTCAGCGAGCAACCGATTTATCGGTTCTTAAACGTACTCGCTCGCGCTCGGAGCGAAACCGCATTTTTCTATTCTGTTTTGTTCTGGTTGTTCCAAGACCGTTTCGTCGTGTTCAATGAAGCAAACGGTCTTTTGCGCCTGTATTGGTATACACTCACACGCATAGGCAAGCAAATTGTTAAGTGTCTGTTTTGCAGACGCAATATATTAATTGCGATCGTGAATTATAATCGATCGTGAAAATATGATTTTCTAAATAGAATATGAAAAAAAACAAGAAAGAAAAGTACAGTCGAGCACGCCCGACCGTAGAATACTCTCTGCAATTTATTCCCGATCATTTAATAAAATCGGTATCCAAGTATATCAGTTGATAAAATTTGCAATAAAACACGTTGAAACAAAAACATCTGTTTGTATGTATACACACACATATACATTTGACATTATAAGTATGCACGTACATATGCATGTGTGTATATGTACTACATACACAATTGGTTGGCACAGCCAGCATTCACGGGCAGCGCTGCCGCTAGAAAGCAGCGAAAACGTTCGCTCACATGTTTGTATGTTTCTGTCCTCACTTGCACACATGCAGTGACATGGCGTTTAATTATAAACTTTGTTACGTGTCTAGCTCTTTTGTTTATAGTCCGATTTATATGCAACTTTCAGGATAGTTTGATATACTTTGTCTTCAAACGAATGTGAAATAACAATACTGTACGATAAGAACATATTCCTAAAAATCGGGATCGAGGTTTGAAAGTTTTTTAATTCCTTGTGGGAAAAGGGGGCGTGGCAGTCCAAAATTTTTAATAACGATGCATTTATGCCGCCTCAAGGAACCTACATACCAAAATTGGTGTTCCTAAGTGCCACAGTTACTGCGATATTCCCCTAAAACATCAATTTTTTACTAGGTATGTCTAGTTTTTTGCTCATTGTGGGCGAATAGGGCGTGGCATCATAAAAAAAAAAGATTCTTGTATTGACTGACTTAATATCGAGTCGATTGTGACTAAATTCAAACTTGTAGCTCTTACCATCTCTGAAATCTGTTTGTTCATACGGACGGACAGACAGACAGACAGACAGACAGACAGACAGACAGACGGACATGGCTATATCGACTCGGCTTGTGATGCTGATCAAGAATATATATACTTTATGGGGTCTGCCACGCCTCCTTCTGCCTGTTACATACTTTTTTTTGCACAAACCCAATATACTCTCTCTTGCAGAGAGTATAAAAAAACAAAAATAATTGAAACTAAATTTAAATTGTTCTGTTAAAAAAATTATATAACTTCTTTTTCACAACAACGAAAATCAAAGTGAAGACCGTTTGCGTTGAGTTTTTCGGTCAAAGGGTCTTTTGCTGAGTCTCATTGTGCGAGCGCTTTTCGTTTCGCACTTTACGCACTGCTCATTGAAAGACCGAAATACAAAGAGCTCAATGAAAAGAGCTCAAAAGAAAACATAAATGAAGACAGCAAGAGTCTCTAGCTCAGAGCGAGAGCGAGAGAGAACGAACATTTTCGGTTGTGCTCGTGACGAGAGCGCAAGAAAAAAAACGGTTGACAGTTATTTGCGAGCTATGGTAAATAGTAATTCTTTGCAATTGCAAAAACAAAACAAAATATAAACCAACTGATTGAAACTAGCGACGTCGAATGTATTGCGTGCTAACAACAACGAATTGTATATTGTCTTTGTCCTTAAGTGCCGACTGTACCGAAACGCGTGACACCTAAGGATCACCGAGTTGTGCGATCAAGGCGGGCGGGACCCTTATAGCTCCCTTAGCTCTTTCGGGATAATGGCGTGGGTTTTGCCAAGTCCGACAACTACGCTTTGTTACAAAATTTAAATTAAAGAGTCCCTACAGAATTAAAACAGGATCAAACAGCGAGGCCAACCGAGAGGAGGGATGGTGGTTACATCCTAACTGATTAAAAGAAAATGCTTGTCGTTTCACACTAGTGATTCCTTTCCGGGTCCATGATGTACTCTGGCCCCTTGCGCTCTTTACCCACCCAACCATTGGATTTCCTGCGCCTTATATATTTTTGAAAATCCCCAAATACAAAACTACATTTAATTACGTCCTCAAGTCATCAGGAAAACACAAAAGTTTAACAATTCATTATAAGCTTAATTTTTATTCTAACAAGGGAACAGATCGCTTGGATTTTTCTTTTTCGCTTTTCTAAGAAACCCATGCATAAGGAATACTATCGCCCATGGTATAATTCATAATACTTAACTAGCAATACTATACAATTTTGTTACAATCTTTTCTAAAACGTGCTGAGAATTTGTCTAATTTGATTCAGGTATATATTTAAATTCATCTTTAAATGATTATCTTTACTTTAACTCTCGTTATAAGTAGATAGCAGGCATTTTTCAATATCATAATAATGGTGGACAAAAAGTTGGGTTATTTCTAGTAATATAAAATTTAAATAATATTTTTCATTATAATAATTAGTTATTTACTTTAATAAAATTCAATTTATTTTTCAAATTCGTTATATTTAGAATATTGTAAGTGATTTACGTTAAAAGGTTGCCAGTAGCGAAAGAGAGTGAGAAAAAGGTATTTGTATATATATTACTACTTTCATTTAACTTTTTAAATTTTTTATTTAATTTTCGTTTTATTTATTTTTTTTTTTTTTTTTTTTCTTATAGCCAGCAATAATTAATTTGCCTGTTAATTTAAGTTATCTTATTGAGCGGACAATAACAGCTTGTATTATATCTGGTGTTACTTTAATTATTTGGGGGTTATTTTGTATGTATGTTCAAATGTATGTTCAAATCTATGTGATAATAATGTATGTACTCAACCAATGTAGGGTATAAAAGCTTTACACAGCTGTTATTGACACAATTATAAGCACTTGCAAACACTGATCTCTGTGCGGTCACCAGCTCAGCTTCGATCAAAGCTTTTATCCGTTTCGGATAAAAGACTTGGAAAGTGTATGTGAGCGAGCGACAGCTACAGTGAACACTAAATATGTATGTCCGACTCACCAGAATTTTCCAAGAAGGCCTTCCAGAATTCTGTGCAGGTGTGTGTATTTGTGTTAAGTGATTGTTGTGTTAGGTGTGAGTGTGTTAGTGTGTATGGCGTGTACTTGTGTAAACGAGTATTAATTTGAATGTATGTATGTAGCACGATTATATTGTTTTCTTGGGAAAGTAGTAATAAGTTTTTGTTTAAAGATTTTTTTTTTTTTTCTTTTCTTTCTTCGTCTTTACTAAATTGGCACCCTAAAAATTCTAGGCAATTTCTTATTCGTTTTTCTCTTTTTTAGACCCCGTACTCTAAAAAAGAGTAGAGGGGTCTATTAGGTTTGTCTGAAGCGAAATGTGCGTAACAGGCAGAAGGAGGCGTGGCCGACCCCATAAAGTATATATATTCTTGATCAGCATCAACAGCCGAGACGATATAGCAATGTCCGTCTGTCCGTCTGTCCGTCCGTCTGTATGATCACCTAGATCTTTTAAACTACAAGAGCTAGAGCCACCAAATTTGGAATGAAAGTCCGTCTGCTTCGCGAGCAGATCAAGTTTATTTCAAATCTTTGCCACGCCCCTTACCGCCTCCGCAAATTGCAAAAAACAATTTTCACATCACCATAACTTGAAAACTACTAGAGCTAGAGAGACCAAATTCACACATTATGTGTATGGTACCATTATAACTATCCTCACCAAGTTTGATCTGGATGGGACAACTATAGCCTATAGCTCCCATAGGACAAATCGGTCAAAAATAAAAAATTTGTATGAAGACACGTAATGTTAGTTGAGCGATCGCAACCAAACTTACAGAGAATGTGTGAATAATTATTAAAAGTATCCTCACCAAATTTGGTCCAAATCGGACAACCACAACATATAAAAAAAATAAATTAATCAAAAATGCTGAGTTTTATGAATAAATTCTTTGTTAACACTGCTTGCAATAGAAGAAGAACACAAACTGCAGCAAGCAGTGCAGTGTGTTTACTAAACAATTATTATAAAAGACTTAACTCTACGTTTAGCTACCGTAACTTCAATAAGGAGCGTGGTCTAGGTAGTAGAGATGCGCGCTTCGTACCTGTTGGTGGTTAGCCCGGGGTCCCGGGTTCGAATCCAGTCAGTGACAAAAGCTATTTGTTTACTTTTTTAAATTTTAATTATTTACATAAACTTCAATGCGGAGTGTGGTCTAAGTAGTAAAGATGCCTGATCTAATTCTTCGCACTTGTATGTGAACCCGGGATCATGGGTTCCAGCGCCGTCAGGGACATTTTATTAATTTTTGTTATATAACAAAAAACAAGAAAGAACGCTATAGTCGCCTCGCGACTTTAGGATACCCGTTACTCAGTTTAATTATATTATTAACAATATAATATATTATTAATAATATTAATAATATTACAATCGGTTAGGTAATCGACCCTATTGATTTTAATTCAGATGACTTGAGAAACGCAGAAAATTTTCATACAAAATCATATTTACAGCGTATTTTTGACCGATCGTCCCTATGGGAGCTATACGATATAGTCGTCCGATTTGGATCAAACTTAGTCAATATGTTTATATTATTGACAGATATATTCTGTGTAAGTTTCACTTCGATTGGTTGGCCAACGCAAAAGTTATTCATATAAATTCATATTTGGAGCGTATTTTTGACCGATTGTCCCTATGGGAGCTATATGATATAGTTGTCCGATTTGGATCAAACTTAGTCGATATGTTTATATTATTGACAGATATATTCTGTGTAAGTTTCATTTCGATTGGTTGGCCAACGCAAAAGTTATTCATATAAATTTATATTTGGAGCGTATTTTTGACCGATTGTCCCTATGGGAGCTATATGATATAGTTGTCCGATTTGGATCAAACTTGGTCAGTATACGTAATTCCTAGACGTGTACTTTTTGTGTCAATTTGGTTTAGATAGCATTACTAACAAAAAAGTTTTCTATACTAAAACATGCTATTTTTACCTTTGTATGCACATAGAACGCCCTAAAGTGGGCGTGTCAAAAAACAAAAGCAAACTTGTACTGCTTGGGCATTTTATCTTTCGTTTGCGACCACTCGGGCCTTTCTAGCTCTTATAGTCTCTGAGATCCTTTTGTTCACACAGACGGACAGACGGACAGACGGACGGACGGACAGACGGACATGGCTATATCGACTCGGCTTGTCATGCTGATCAAGAATATATATACTTTATGGGGTCTGCCATGTCTCCTTCTCCCTGTTACATACATTGCAACGAATACAATATACCCTTTTACTCTACGAGTAACGGGTATAAATATTACATGTAAATGCAGATAGTCGAGCACTTTCAAGAGAGGGGTGTGGTAGCTGTTAGTGCACTGACGCGTGTGCGTGGAGTCCGAGGTTCGAATCCCGTCAGTGAATTGTTTTGATTTTTTTTTTTTTTGTATTTCAATTCAAATTTAAAATTAAATTTAAATTTAATTTCAAATTGTAAACAAGGCATATTTTAAAATAAGCCAAGTAAGGAAATTGTGCATTTAATTGTGTATATATTTACATACATTTGTATATAAAATGT
This sequence comes from Drosophila cardini, assembly GCA_018903735.1. Classification (NCBI taxonomy): domain Eukaryota; kingdom Metazoa; phylum Arthropoda; class Insecta; order Diptera; family Drosophilidae; genus Drosophila; species Drosophila cardini. Next base: position 58,499 of record JAEIGM010000183.1, read on the forward strand.
ATGTATACAAAATGTGAATCACTCCGTATTTCTTGTTTTTCGAATGGAAAATGCGCACTTCTGTGAGTACGGTGTCTTTTACAGTCGGCTCGCTCGACTGTAGCCTTTCTTACTTGTTTTTTTTTCTTTTCTTTAAATTTTTCTTTACGTGACTTCACCTTAACCTGCACCTCCACTATACACAAGATACACTGTGAATCAAATTACCAAATGCACAACTCTTTTACAAACATGTTCCTAAAGTTTCCTATCACAAATCAAAATAACACATTTTGCTCAGCTTTCGTAAGTCAATCCTCCAGAATCAGGGGGTCGAGATGTACAACGATGGGTTTAGGGGCTTCCCGGTTTCAGCACCGAGGCCTCCCGGGCTTATAAGAGCGATGGAACAAGCAAAATCGGACGATGGCCAATGTAGGACCACAACGGGCCCACGTAGCTAAGAGTGTAACCGTGGGGTGCTGCACTGGCCACTTTGAGTATTGACTCAAGTTCTCGATCCAAGAAGGATCCGATTCAATTGCTTCAGCAAGATTGTTCCCTCGATGCGGAATGATTGTCTGAGTGTTGGATCTCCAACGTATAGTACGTACGTCAATCAGTGCACCCACTACGATGTAACCAACACAATGGAGCCGTGGGGCTTCTCTTGCCAGTTGTAGCACTGACGCAAGGTTGGGGATTTGATGTAGATCCGGTTTTGTTGCTTTAGCCGGCCACGGATACCTTAATCCGGGAGAGCAGTGCATCCACTTGCAGGCAAGATGAGGCTGGGGCTGAAGAGCCAATATCCAGAGATTTAGGTTGGAGGTTAGGTACCTCAAGCAGGTTAGGTAAAGCCTTGCTTTATTTGCTGATACGAGAAAACACGTCTGGCGTGATCTGCAGACAAAATTAAAGAGAGCGATCGAACCAAAATCACCAGTCTCATTTCCTGGCTTGGTAAAATAAAAAGCTCTTTTGTGACAGCTCTTGTCAAACAAATGCACTCAGTGCAACTATGCAGAAAAGCTTTCTTCTAAGCAGCTGATACGAGAAAGCTTTCTTATCAGTGATCTGGCAACATGCAAACTTAACGAAAGTTATACAATTTAAATTCAAATTAACGGCTCAACAGATATTTATTATTATCGCTAAAGAACGGTCTGCGATAATAACGTATATCTGTGTATGATTCTTTTTTTTTCAATTTGATTTTCGACCATTACAAAAGCCGAAATTCCGACAAACGTAAGGCCGAGGACTTAAGGGAATCAGGGACGGATGTCCTTAGCATGGAAAGTACCTACTTCTCTTCCCGATAAGTCTTCAAGGATGTAGAAATGGTTACCTACTTTCTTTTTAACCCTAGACTTTACAAATTGGGGACCAAATTTGGCATTAAAATTTTGCGTAAATTTGCTAAGTGCAAAATTACGTCGAAATATTTCTTGCCCTTTCTTGTAAGACACTGGCTTGGATCGTAAATTGTATTGTTGCACATTTCGTTCATACGCTTTGCGAATGTTGGCTTGCAAATCTTTTCGCAACAAAGCCAAATTATCTGATCTATCTATTGCTATAGCAGAATCTTCCTAAAGACTCACATTTTTTAAAAGACGATAATCTGCACCGTGAGTTATCATGTCAAGCCCAAAAAGAGCTTTATAAGGGGAACATCCGAGAGATTGGTGCAATGCGGAGCGTAGAGCACACGAAATGCTGGTAAGGTACTTGTCCCATTCCGTTTGATCCTTTCTTATATACGATCGTACAGCTGCTAACAACGATCGGTTTACTCTTTCTGCTGCGTTACTCTGGGGAGAGTATACAGCAGTGTACACATGTCGAATTCCTAATTCTGTCAGAAACGCATTAAAGTCATTAGCTTTAAATTGTGTCCCATTATCGCTGCCAATGATTTCTGGGACTCCGAAACAGTGAAAAATCTGGGAGAGAAGAAATTCCTGAATTTTTGCAGAAGTAAATTTCTTTAAAGGGTGCAACCAATGAAATTTACTGAAATGATCCAAAACTATCAGTAAACCTATGTGACCATCTTTGCTACGAGGATATGGGCCAAGTAAATCAATGTATAGCCTTTGAAATGGTCTGCATGTTGGAACATGCATTCCCATAGGTGGACGTAACGTCTGATTTGGAGCTTTAGTTTCCTTACAAATATCACAGTTTCGTATGTAATTGCGCACTTGTGTAGCTAAGCCGGGCCAATACAAATGGCGTCTAAGTTTTTCTATTGTTTTCTGCATGCCTCCATGAGAGGACACAACGCCATCATGCGCTTGCTTTAACACATCTGCTCTAAGGCGTTCGGGGACCCAAAGTTTCCATGCAAAATATCCTTGAGTGGCGTCACTTGAAACATGTTCGGTCCGAATATATATATACTTTTCCACGAGCTTGACATCTGGAAATCTATTCTGATGTTCCCTAATATTTTCCGCCAATTTGACATATTCCAAATCTTGAAAAGCTTCGGATTTCAAATCAATTATCGGGGCGGTGTCTAGAGAAGCTATTTCTTCTTCAGTGATACAAGAAAGTAAATCGGGAACAATATGGTCTTTTCCTTTGCGATGGGAAAAGTGAATTTATATTGCTGCAACCTAAAAAATCCAACGAGCGAGTCGGCCAGAAACATTTTGTTGACGCATTAACCATAACAAACTAGAGTGATCTGTGACTACCTCGAATTCCTGAAGCTCCAAATAGCAACGGAATTTCTCGATAGCCAATATCACTGCTAGACACTGTCGTTCGGTTACACTGTAGTTTCTTTGGGCTCGACTTAGTTTCTTTGACATAAAAGCAATTGGCTTTTCGTCTTTCTCTTCTGACAACTGTATTACTGTCGCAATGCAGATAAAATTTTTTTGAAAAGTCCGCTTTTTTGGAAAACTGGAGCTGATGTCAAAATATGCTTAAGCTTCTCCATGGCTATTTCTGCTTCTGTAGTCCAGATAAACTGTTTTTTTGTAGACAGAACTTCCGTTATTGGACAAGATACATCGGCAAAGTTTGAAATAAATCTTCGATACCACCCACAAATGCCTAAAAACCCTCGGACTTGTTTAAGATTCTTGGGAGTCGGCCAGTTTAGAATGCAGGATACTTTTTCTGGATCCATGTGGATACCATTCTTGCTTATTACATAGCCTAAGTAGTTAACACTCGTCACACAAAAGTGGCTTTTCTCAATATTCAAAGTCAAGTTTGCTTTTCGAAATTCCTCGGCAAGTCTAACAAGAACTGAAAGATGCGTTGAATACTCTTCAGATACAATGCATAAATCATCAAGATATCCAAAGACAGAATTGCGGAGGTCCGCTGGGATAATTGTATCTACCAGGCGACACATGGTGGACGGAGCATTACATAATCCGAAAGTCATAACTTTGAATTGATATAATGGTCTTCCCGGGATGGTAAAAGCTGTTAAGTGCTTTGACTCTTCCGTCAACTCGATTTGCCAATATGCATCTTTTAAATCTAATTTGGTTATCAGGACCGGTTTGGGCAATCGTGCAAAAATACCGTCGATGCTTGGTAAGGGATATGCGTCTTTCTTTGTTACCTCATTAAGCCTACGCGCATCCAAGCAAAGGCGAACTTTGTTTGGTTTAACTACTAATCGCATCGGTGAGCTCCATGCGCTGCTTGACGGCTCTATCACTCCCAATTGCAACATACGATCGATTTCAGCGAAAAGCAATTTCTCTACAGCAGGGCTAACTGGATAGTATCGTTGTTTCACCGGTTGGGCTTCTCCAATGTCTATGTGATGTTGGATTAAGCTAGTTCGTCCAAAACAATCAACACAGTTGGGAAAAAGTTTTTTAACAACCTCTAATTGTGACAACTGAAGACTAGTCAGGGGATACGAATTTGGATCAGAAGGAGCTTTATAGTCCGTGTCAGGACCTATGCCACTAATAATGTTCGGAGCAAGCGAAAAGCTTCTCCAAAAATCCACTCCTAATATTAATCTCTGTTTAATAGAGGGAAGTATATACAACTGCATTGGCTTTTGCTGTCTTTTATATGACATGGATACGTTTAACACCCCAACGACATCATGAGGCTTGCCGTCAGCTGTTTTAACTGCTGATTTAATGGCTTTGAAAGTGGAACCAATGCAGCTGATATTTGCTCCAGTACCTAACAATCCTTTTTCTTCCAAATCCAAAAATGTGACTGATGCGTAGCTACGCCAGTCGATATTTCTATCCAATATTGAGGATATTATTAATTTTTGACGATTCTTAATGTCCTTATAATATTTTCTTATCCTAATTGAACTTTTCTTCGGAAAAGTAGATGGTTCATTGAAAATTCTATCTCTTACTATGAAATAGTTTTTTAATCTGTCCTGGTATGCAGGATATTCTTTGGAGTTGCTTGTAGTGCACTCTTCCGATGAAGTAATAACCTTATTTTTAGACCCTGTATTTTTAACTGAGAAAATACAAGGGGGTTGACTCGTGTCAATCTCAGGATTTGTTGGAATTTGTTGTTTCAGGGGCAACCGGGTTTTGTTGGTTGCGCCCTTTTGACAGTTTTCCGCTATGCGGTTGAGGCAGATGACACACTGAGGTTTGTATACTTCTGGAGCACCACAACCATAGCAAACAAGTAAGAAAGGCTACAGTCGAGCGAGCCGACTGTAAAAGACCCCGTACTCACAGAAGTGCGCATTTTCCATTCGAAAAAGAAGAAAAACGGAGTTATTCACATTTTGTATACATACATATTTATATACAAATGTATGTAAATATATACACAATTAAATGCACAATTTCCTTACTTGGCTTATTTTAAAAATAAGCCGTATTTATATAAGTATGTAAATGTTTTAAATATCGAAATACTTCTTCTTATTATTCAATGTTTTGGGAACAGGTTTTAAAATAAAAGAAATATAATTTATTTAAAGTAGTGCTTATAATTAAAATAGAAAATTTATATATTAACTTTGACTGGGACTCGAAACTGCGACCCACGCCGATTTGCAAATGAACGAACCGTAACCCTACCAATTGGTCCACGCTCTACTTCCAAATAGCGTTGATTATTCTCATTGACATTTAATATAAGGCGGGAGTGCATTTTAAAATGTGTTATCATGCGAGACAACAACTATACATATTCAAAATGGTAAAAATTAAAACAATATCTGCGTTCAGTAGCATTGCATGAATCTGTATAGTAACAGAATTTATTTTTGGCGCGTCCCAAAATCAGTTCGGAACAAGTACCAATGAGCGCTAAATGCCGATCAACTGAACAATTTACTTCAATTGAACTACGTTAAGCAGTTCAAAGCAGTTGAACAAGTGCAAAGCATAAGCAAAAATATGTATGTATGCATGTATGTATGAATGTATATACATACACATTAATAAATGTATGTACGTGCAAGGGAGTTTACTGAATTGCTTTGGACTTTCGTATTACTTTTTTTATAGCATACCATGTTATGCAAATACATTTTAAATACAAATAAACGTTATTATTATTTAAAATAGGTTTACAATTTGTGTTAAAATTAAAAAATTTGTATTTAACTTTGGCTGGACTCGAACCTGGGACCCACGCGGATTTGCAAAATTATTAACCGCGACCCTACCAATAAGACCACGCTCTGCTGATAATTCAGTTGGATTATTTTCATTCACATGCAATAATTGCTTATTTAACACAGTACACTGCTTGCTGCAGTTTGTGTAGGTAAACGTAGACTTTTCTATTGCAAGCAGTGCAAACAAACAATTTGTACATAAAATACAGCATTTTTGATTAATTTGTTTTATATGTTGTTGTTGTCCGATTTGGACCAAATTTGGTGGGGATATTTTTAATAATTATACACACATCCTCTGTGAGTTTGGTTGCGATCGCTCAACCAACACTACATGTCTTCATACAAATTTTGTATTTTTGATCGGTTTGTCCTATGTGAGCTATAGGCTATAGTTGTCCGATCCGGACCAGGATTGTTATAATGGTACTATACACATATTGTGTGAATTTGGTCTCTCTAGCTCTAGTCGTTTTCAAGTTATGGTGATGTGAAAATAGTTTTTTACAATTTGCGGGGCGGTGGGGGGCGTGGCAAAAATTTGAAATAAACTTGCACTGCGTACACTACAGACGGACTTTCATTCCAAATTTGGTGTCTCTAGCTCTTGTAGCTTAGAAGATCCAGGTGTTCATACAGACAGACGGACAGACGGACAGACAGACAGACGGACGGACGGACATCGCTATATCGTCTCGGCTGTTGATGCTGATCAAGAATATATATACTTTATGGGGTCGGAAAAGCCTCCTTCTACCTGTTCCGCACATTTCGCTTCAGACAAACCTAATAGACCCCTATACTCTTTTTTAGAGTACGGGGTCTAAAAACCCGTCTTTCGGCCAGACAATTTTCCCAAAAGTGACCTAACTCCTCGCAATTCCAACATTTAACGTTTGGGCCGGCTTTTCGTATAGCTGCAATCTCGTCGACTGGCTCTTCAGACAAATTAGACTCGGTGTCTGCTTTAATGTCCTCCAGGGCGTATACCTTATTCCGAAGACTGTTTGTTTGGGGTTTCGAACCTCTATCTTTTGAAGAGCGAACCTCTTCTATCAGATTTTCGTTCACCTGGACTAACCGTCTCAGATGTCCAACCGAGTGAACAGGCTCAAAGAGCAGTTTGTGTCTGTGCTCTGGCAGTAAATTATTTTTAAGGATTTCTAACAACTCTTCTCCTATTTTTATAGCTGATCTATCAATTAATGAAGTAATCGAGTCATAAAACGAAGTAAATGTTTCTCTTTCCTTTTGTTTGCGCGATCGGACTTGCTCCTTCATAGCGAATTCGGAGCGATAGTCTCGATACAGCTGCCTAAGAGCTGTACAAAAACCAGTCCAAACTATATGGGTTACTTGTTTATGGTATCGCCAATACCAATTACGGGCTTTCCCAACGAAGAGAACGTGCATATGTTTACAAAGAGCACGAAAGTCGCTGTCCAGAGTTTCGTCTGTCAAAGATTTTACCCGGTAAATAAACTCTTCAACTCCCAGACTCTCTATAGATCCACTAAATGTCAGATTCCATTTCTGCATAGTGTCTGCAGTCTTTCTCGGGGTTACGAACGAATTTAGGGAAACTGAAACTGGTCGAATTGGTAACCCTGAGATCCCTAACTCTTCAGGATGCGGTGATGGGCGGATACTTAACGATGAAAGCACGCGAGCCACAGTCTGTTCTATCATATGTTGGATGGCCACATAATCTGGACCATCATTCCTTCGAGGATTATTAGGACGAGATGGACGACCTTGTCTCCTCATAGGGACTGTTTTGGATGCTAAAGCTTCACTGGGATTTGTGCTGTTACTGATTTCCAGCGCTTCAGCTTGTGAAGCATTTGCTTCCGCCGGTTCGAATTCTTGCTGAGGTATCGTAGCCGGAGCAGCCGTCTGCTGAAATGTTTTGAAATACTTTGAAAGGTTAAGGCCTTGTACTCGTTGAGCAATTGGCGAACAATTACCAACCACTACTTTAAATAATTCGGGCTTTAGTACTTGAAAACAAAGAGGACACTCTGGTACCTACTGGGCTATTGAATTTATATGAATTGATCTGTCTCTAGAAGGAAAGCGTTGCAAAATAAAGACAAATTGAGCTGGTATAGGTAAACCAAGGAGTCGTTCTATATTCACATCTAAACTGTTCAAATCTTTCCCTTCAAACCTTCAGAGATCAGGATCAAAAAAAATTAGACTTTGCATGTTTTCATTTTTATTGCTTACAAGCATAAACATTATTTGCTGTACAGTAGCTATCTGACAGGGTATTTGCTCATTAAAAATACTCAAGATTCACAGAAGTATGTACCTTATTAATTTT
>JAEIGM010000503.1:0-22806 GCA_018903735.1 Drosophila cardini
AATCGGTTAAGATTTCACAGAGATAATTAAGATCAAACTTTTTAAATGTATTCGAAAATAACGTCTAAAATCCTCCAGAAAATGTAAAAAACAAAAAATAAATGAAGAAATTTTAAATGGACGAAATCATGATTATTTTGATGCAGAGTCGATATAAATGTATATTATTGAATTAAATGGTATTCCGATTCAAAATCGGTTGAGATTTGACAGAGTAAGTTAAGATCAAATGCAGAAAATGCAAAAAAAAACAAGAAAGAATGCTATAGTCGCCTCGCGACTTTAGTATACCCGTTACTCAGTTTAATTATATTATTAACAATATAATATATTATTAATAATATTAGTAATAGTACAATCGTTTAGGTAATCGACCCTATTGATTTTAATTCAGATGACTTGAGAAACGCAGAAAATTTTCATACAAATTCATATTTACAGCGTATTTTTGACCGATCGTCCCTATGGGAGCTATACGATATAGTCGTCCGATTTGAATGAAACTTGGTCAACATATTTATATTATTGACAGATATAATCTGTGTAAGTTTCCCTTCGATTGCTTGGCCAATGCAAAAGTAATTCACATAAATTCATATTTAGAGCGTATTTTTGACCGATTGTCCCTATGGGAGCTATACGATATAGTCGTCCGATTTGGATGAAACTTAGTCAATATGTTTATATTATTGAAAGATATATTCTGTGTAAGTTTCACTTCGATTGATTGGCCAACGCAAAAGTTATTCATATAAATTCATATTTGGAGCGTATTTTTTACCAATTGTCCCTATGGGAGCTATACGATATAGTTGTCCGATTTGGATCAAACTTGGTCAGTATATGTACTCCCTAGACGTGTACTTTATGTGTCAATTTGGTTTATATAGCATTGCTAACAAAAAAGTTTTCTATACTAAAACATGCTATTTTTACCTGTTTTTAACTTTGTATGCACATAGAACGCCCTAAGGCGTTGGGCATTTTATCTTTCGTTTGCGACCACTCGGGCCTTTCTAGCTCTTATAGTCTCTGAGATCCTTTTGTTCACACAGACGGACAGAGGGACGGACGGACAGACGGACAGACGGACATGGCTATATCGACTCGGCTACTCATGCTGATCAAGAATATATATACTTTATGGGGTCTGCCATGTCTCCTTCTCCCTGTTACATACATTGCAACGAATACAATATACCCTTTTACTCTACGAGTAACGGGTATAAATATATGAAAAATTTTACAAATTGACGAATTCATGATTATCTTGATGCAAAGTCGATATAAGTAAAAATCATTGAATTTAATGGTACTCCGATTCAAAATCGGTTGAGTTTTGACAGGGATAATTAATTTTGATACAGAGTCGATATAATTGAATATTATTGCATTAAATGGTATTCCCATCCAAAATCCTTTGAGATTTGACAGAGATAATAAAGATCAAAGCTTGAAATGTGGGGATTCGAAAATAACTTCTCAATTCGTTTTAAATCTCTAGAAACACCAGAAATTGCAAAAACAAAAAATAAATAAAAAAATTTAAATTGACGAAATCATGAATATTTTGATGCAGAATCAATATAAATGAAAATCATTGAATTAAATGGTTTTCCGATTCAAAATCGGTTTAGTTTCGACAGAGAAAGTTGAGATCAAACCTTGAAATATGAGGATTCGAAAATAACGTATAAAATCGTCTTAGACCTCTAGAAACGCCAGAAAATTCAAAAAAAAAATAAATGAAAAAATTTTAAATTGACGAAATCATGATTATTTAAATGCAGAGTCGATATAAATGAAAATCATTGAATTAAATGGTATTCCGATTCAAAATCGCTTGAGATTTGACCGAGTAAGTTAAGATCAAAGCCAGAAAATGCAAAAAAAAAATAAATGAAAAAATTTTAAATTGACGAATTCATGATTATCTTGATGCAAAGTCGATATAAATAAAAATCATTGAATTAAATGGTATTCCGATTCAAAATCGGTTGAGTTTCGACAGAGATAATTAAGATCAAAGCTTGAAATGTGAGAATTCGAAAATAACGTCTAAAATTGTCTAAGACCTCTAGAAACGCCAGAAAAAGCAAAAACAAAAAATATATGAAAGAATTTTAATTTGACGAATTCATGACTATTATTATGCAGAGTCGATATAAATGAAAATCATTGAATTAAATGGTTTTCCGATTTAAAATCGGTTAAGATTTCACAGAGATAATTAAGATCAAACTTTTTAAATGTATTCGAAAATAACGTCTAAAATCCTCCAGAAAATGTAAAAAACAAAAAATAAATGAAGAAATTTTAAATGGACGAAATCATGATTATTTTGATGCAGAGTCGATATAAATGTATATTATTGAATTAAATGGTATTCCGATTCAAAATCGGTTGAGATTTGACAGAGTAAGTTAAGATCAAATGCAGAAGAAGAATGCAAAAAAACAAGAAAGAATGCTATAGTCGCCTCGCGACTTTAGGGATACCCGTTACTCAGTTTAATTATATTATTAACAATATAATATATTATTAATAATATTAATAATAGTACAATCGTTTAGGTAATCGACTCTATTGATTTTAATTCAGATGGCTTGAGAAACGCAGAAAATTTTCATACAAATTCATATTTACAGCGTATTTTTGACCGATCGTCCCTATGGGAGCTATACGATATAGTCGTCCGATTTGAATGAAACTTGGTCAACATATTTATATTATTGACAGATATAATCTGTGTAAGTTTCCCTTCGATTGCTTCCGGCCAATGCAAAAGTAATTCACATAAATTCATATTTAGAGCGTATTTTTTGACCGATTGTCCCTATGGGAGCTATACGATATAGTCGTCCGATTTGGATGAAACTTAGTCAATATGTTTATATTATTGAAAGATATATTCTGTGCAAGTTTCACTTCGATTGATTGGCCAACGCAAAAGTTATTCATATAAATTCATATTTGGAGCGTATTTTTTACCAATTGTCCCTATGGGAGCTATACGATATAGTTGTCCGATTTGGATCAAACTTGGTCAGTATATGTACTCCCTAGACGTGTACTTTATGTGTCAATTTGGTTTATATAGCATTGCTAACAAAAAAGTTGTCTATACTAAAACATGCTATTTTTACCTGTTTTTAACTTTGTATGCACATAGAACGCCCTAAGGCGTTGGGCATTTTATCTTTCGTTTGCGACCACTCGGGCCTTTCTAGCTCTTATAGTCTCTGAGATGCTTTTGTTCACACAGACGGACAGAGGGAGGGACGGACAGACGGACAGACGGACATGGCTATATCGACTCGGCTACTCATGCTGATCAAGAATATATATACTTTATGGGGTCTGCCATGTCTCCTTCTCCCTGTTACATACATTGCAACGAATACAATATACCCTTTTACTCTACGAGTAACGGGTATAAATATATGAAAAATTTTACAAATTGACGAATTCATGATTATCTTGATGCAAAGTCGATATAAGTAAAAATCTCATTGAATTTAATGGTACTCCGATTCAAAATCGGTTGAGTTTTGACAGGGATAATTAATTTTGATACAGAGTCGATATAATTGAATATTATTGCATTAAATGGTATTCCCATCCAAAATCCTTTGAGATTTGACAGAGATAATAAAGATCAAAGCTTGAAATGTGGGGATTCGAAAATAACTTCTCAATTCGTTTTAAATCTCTAAGAAACACCAGAAATTGCAAAAACAAAAAATAAATGAAAAAATTTAAATTGACAAAATCATGAATATTTTGATGCAGAATCAATATAAATGAAAATCATTGAATTAAATGGTTTTCCGATTCAAAATCGGTTTAGTTTCGACAGAGAAAGTTGAGATCAAAACTTGAAATATGAGGATTCGAAAATAACGTCTAAAAATCGTCTTAGACCTCTAGAAACGCCAGAAAAAAAACAAAAAAATAAATGAAAAAATTTTAAATTGACGAAATCATGATTATTTAAATGCAGAGTCGATATAAATGAAAATCATTGAATTAAATGGTATTCCGATTCTAAATCGCTTGAGATTTGACCGAGTAAGTTAAGATCAAAGCCAGAAAATGCAAAAAAAAATAAATGAAAAAATTTTAAATTGACGAATTCATGATTATCTTGATGCAAAGTCGATATAAATAAAAATCATTGAATTAAATGGTATTCCGATTCAAAATCGGTTGAGTTTCGACAGAGATAATTAAGATCAAAGCTTGAAATGTGAGAATTCGAAAATAACGTCTAAAATTGTCTAAGACCTCTAGAAACGCCAGAAAATGCAAAAACCAAAAATGTATGAACAAATTTAATTGACGAAATCATGATTATTTTGATGCAGAGTGAAAATAAAAGAAAATTATTGAATTAAATGGTATTCCGATTCAAAATTTGTTGAGTTTTGACAGAGATAATTAAGAGCCAAGCTTGAAATGTGAGGATTCGAAAATAAAGTCTAAAATCTTTTAAGACGTCTAGTAACGACAGAAATTGCAACAAAACAAAAACTAAATGAAAAAATTTTGAGTTAACGAAATCATGATTATTTTGATGCAGAGTCGATACAAATGAAAATCATTGAATTAAATGATACTCCGATTCAAAATCGGTTGAGTTTTAACAGAGATAATTTATTTTGATACAGAGTCGATATAAATGAAAATTATTGAATTAAATGGTATTCCGATTCAAAATCGGTTGAGTTTTGACAGAGATAGTTAAGATCAAAGCTTGAAATTTGACGGTTCAAAAATAACGTCAATAATCGTCTTGGACCCCTAGAAACGCCAGTAAATGCAAAAAACAAAAACGATTGAGACCAAACTTTTGGTAGGGAGGTTTCTAGAGACGGCATAAATGCATTGTCATTAAAAATTTTGGACTGCCACACCCCCTTTACCCACAAGAAATAAAACAAATTGCAAACTTCGATGCCGATTTAAAGGCATATGTTCTTATCGTACAGTATTGTTATTTCATATTCGTTTGAAGACAAAATATATCAAACTATCCTGAAAGTTGCATACAAATCGGACAATAACCAAAAGAGCTAGACATGTAAGAAAATTAATAATTGAACGCAAAGTCAATGCATGTGTGCAAGCGAGACAGATGCATACGAACATGTGAACGAACGTTTTCGCTGCTTGCTAGCGGCATCGCTGTCCGCGAACGCTGGCCGAGCCAACCAATTGTGAGCGTACATACATAACGTCTCAAATTGTATAAGTGTGTGCGAATACATACAACCAGATGTTTTTGTTACGTACGAGTTTTATCAACTGATATACTCGGATACTTATTGAAACAAGAAAGAAAAGTACAGTCGAGCACCCCCGACCGTAGACTACTCTCTGCATTTCATCCCGATCATTTTAATAAAATCGGTATCCAAGTATATCAATTGAAACTTGCAACAAAACTAGCAGAAACAAATACATCTGATTGTATGTTTACACACACATATACATTTGACATTATAAGTATGCACGCACAAATGAATGTGTGAATATGTAATACATATTCAATTGAACGGCACGGCCCGCATTTGCGGGCAGCGCAGCCGCTATACAAGCAGCGAAAACGTTCACTCACATGTTTGTATGTTTCTATCTCGCTTGCACACATGCATTGATATTGCGTTAATCTATAAACTTTGATACGTGTCTAGCTCTTTTGTTAATAGTTCGATTTATATGCAACTTTCAAGATAGTTTGATATATTTTGTCGTCAAATGAATGTGAAATTACAATACTGCACGATAAGAACATATGCCTTAAAATCGCCATTGAAGTTTGCAAATTATTTTATTTCTTGTGGGAATTGGGGGTGTGGCAGTCCAAAATTTTTAATGACAATGCATTTATGCCGTCTCTAGGAACCTACATACCAAAATTGGTGTTACTAAGTGCCATATTTACTGAGATATTTGCCTAAAACATAAATTTTTACGAGGTATTTCTGGTTTTTTGCACTTTGTGGGCGAACGGTGCGTGGCATCGAAAAAAAAAAGATTCTTGTATTGATTGTTTGTTCATACGGACAGACAGACAGACAGACGGACAGACGGACATGGCTATTTTGACTCGGCTTGTCAGCATCACAAGCATGAAGAAGAAGTATAAAAATAAATGAAAAAATTTTAAACTGACGAAATCATAATTATTTAAATGCAGAGTCGATATAAATGAAAATCATTGGATTATATTAAGATCAAAGCTTGAAATGTGAGGATTTTTAAATAACCTATACAATCGTCGAAGACTTCTAGAAACGCCAAAATAAAATGTAAAAAACAAAAAATGAATATAAAGTTTGAAATTGACGAATTGCTGATTATTTTGATGCAGAGTCGATATAAATGAAAATTATTGAATGGTATTCCTATTCAATATCGGTTGAGATTTGACAGAGATAATGAAGATCAAAGCTTGAAATGTAAGAATTCGAAAATAACGTCTAAAATCGTCCAAGACATCTAGAAACGCCAGAAATTGCAACAAATTAAAAACTAAATCAAAAAATTTTAAATTGACGAAATCATGATTATTTTGATGCGGAGTCGATAAAAATGAAAATTATTGAATTAAATGGTATTCTGATTCAAAATCGGTTGAGTTTTGACATAGATAGTTAAGATCAAAGCTTGAAATGTGAGGATCTAAGACCTTAAGAAATGCCAGAAAATTCAAAAAACAAAATATAAATAAAAAAGTTTATCTTGATGCAAAGTCGATATAAATAAAAATCATTGAATTAAATGGTATTGCGATTCTAAATCGGTTGAGTTTTGACAGAGATAATAAATTTTGATACAGAGTCGATATAAAAGAAAATAATTGCATTAAATGGTATTCCGATTCAAAATCGGTTGAGTTTCGACAGAGATAATTAAGATCAAAGCTTGAAATGCGAGGATTCGAAAATAACGTCAAAAATCGTCTAAGACCTCTAGAAACGCCAAAAAATGCAAAAAACAAATAAATAAATGAAAAAATTTTTAATTGTCGAAATCATGATTATTTTGATGCAGAGTCCATAAAATTAAAATTATTGAATTAAATGGTATTCTGATTCAAAATCGGTTGAGTTTTAAAAGAGATAGTTAAGATCAAAGCTTGAAATGTAAGAATTCGAAAATAACGTCAAAAATCGTCCAAAACAACTAGAAACGCCAAAAAATGCAAAAAACAAATAAATAAATGGAAAAATTTTTAATTGTCGAAATCATGATTATTTTGATGCAGAGTCCATAAAATTAAAATTATTGAATTAAATGGTATTCTGATTCAAAATCGGTTGAGTTTTAAAAAAAATAGTTAAGATCAAAGCTTGAAATACGAGGATTTGAAAAAAACGTCAAAAATCGTCAAAGACAGAAAAAAATTAAATAAACAAAATATAAATGAAAACGTTTGAAATTGACGAAATCATGATTATTTTGATGCAGAGTCCATAAAATTAAAATTATTGAATTAAATGGTATTCTGATTCAAAATCGGTTGAGTTTTAAAAGAGATAGTTAAGATCAAAGCTTGAAATGTGAGGATTTGAAAAAAACGTCAAAAATCGTCCAAGACATCTAGAAACGCCAGAAATTGCAACAAATTAAAAACTAAATGAAACAAGTAAGAAAGGCTACAGTCGATGTCGAGCCGACTAAAGACCCCGTACTCACAGATGTGCGCATTTTCCATACGAAAGAAGAAAAGCGAGTGATTCACATTTTGTATACATACATATTTATATACAAATATATGTAAATATATACTCAATTAAGTGCACAATTTCCTTACTTGGCTTATTTTAAAAATAAGCCGTGTTTTACAATTTGAAATTATTATTTTACAATTCTAAATTATTATTTTAAATTTAAATTGAAATAAAAAAAAAAAAAAAATAATAATCAAAGTAATTCACGGACGGACACGCGTCAGAGCCCTAACAGCTGCACCACGCCCCTCTCTTGAAAGTGCTCGACTATCTGCATTTACATGTAATATTTATTTGTTATACAATCAAAATTAATAAAAATGTCCCTGACGGCACTCGAACCCATGATCCTGGGTTAACACACAAGTGCGAAGAATTAGATCAGGCATCTTTACTACTTAGACCACATTCCGCATTGAAGTTTATGTAAATAATTAAAATTTAAAAAGTAAACAAATAGCATATGTCACTGACTAGATTCGAACCCGGGATTTCGGTCCGACAAACACGTACGAAGGCGCATCTCTACTACCTAGACCACGCTCCTTATTAGCTAAACGTAGAGTTAAATCTTATATTGTAAGCGAAAAACAAACAATTAATTCATAAAATTCAGCATTTTTGATTAATTTGTTTTACATGTTGTTGTTGTCTGATTTGGACCAAATTTGGTGAGGATACTTTTAATAATTATTACACACATTGTGTGAGTTTGGTTGTGATCCAACTAGCATTACGTGTCTTCATAAAATATTTATTTTTGAGCGGTTTGTCCTATGGGAGCTATAGGCTATAGTTGTTTGATCTGTACCAAACTTGGGGAGGATAGTGATTATAATGACCAACATATAATGTGTGAATTTGGGCTGTGGTTTTCAAGTTATGGTGATGTGAAAATAGTTACAATTGGGGGCGGTAGGGTGGCAAAAATTTGAAATAAATTTAACCTGTGACATATAGACGGACTTTCATTCCAAATTGGTCCAGGCTCTTGTAGTTTAGAAGATCCAGGTGTTCATAGGAGACAAAAAAATTGACGAGATCATGATTATTTTGATGAAGAGTCCATAAAATTAAAATTATTGAGTTAAATGGTATTCTGATTCAAAATCGGTTGAGTTTTAAAAAGAAATTAAAAAAAAAAAGTAAAAAAAAAAACCAAGACATCTAGAAACGCCAGAAATTGCAACAAATTAAAAACTAAATGAAAAAATTTAAAATTGACGAAATCATGATTATTTTGATGAAGAGTCCATAAAATTAAAATTATTGAATTAAATGGTATTCTGATTCAAAATCGGTTGAGTTTTAAAAGAGATAGTTAAGATCAAAGCTTGAAATGCGAGGATTTAAAAATAACGTCTAAAATCGTCTAAGACCTCTAGAAACGGAAAAATATGCAAAAAATAAATGAAAAAATTTTAAATTGACGAAATCATGTTTATTTTGATGCAGAGTCGATATAATTGAAAAGTTTTGAATAAAATGCTATTGCGATTGAAAATCGGTTGAATTTTGACAGAGACAGTTAAGATCAAAGCTTGAAATGTGAGAATTCGAAAATAACGTCAAATATCGTCTGAGACCTCTAGAAACGCTAGAAAATGCATAAAACAAAAAATAAATAAAACGTTTGAAATTGACGAAACCATGATTATTTTGATACAGAATCAATATAAATGAAAATTATTAAATTAAATGGTAATCCGATTCAAAATTGGATGAGATTTGACAGGGATAGTTAAGAACAAAAATAAATGTGAAGATTCGAAAATAACGTCAAAAATCGTCTATGACCTCTAGAAACGCCAGAAAATTCAAAAAAGAAAATATAAATGAAACCGTTTGAAATTAACGCAATTATGATTATTTTGGCATAGCGTCATATCTCCGACGACATATCTCCGCCTAGAACATTTTCTTGGCGGAGATATGTCTTCAAGAGAGAGTATATTGGGTTTGTGAAAAGTATGTAACAGGCAGAAGGAGGCGTGGCAGACCCCATAAAGTATATATATTCTTGATCAGCATAACAAGCCGAGTCGATATGGCCATGTCCGTCTGTCCGTCTGTCTGTCTGTCTGTCTGTTTGTCTGTCCATCTGTCCGTCTGTCTGTCCGTATGAACAAACAGATTTCAGAGATGGTTAGAGCTACAAGTTTGAATTTGGTCTCTATCGACTCAATATTAAGTCAGTCAATACAAGAATCTTTTTTTTTTTCGATGCCGCACCCCATTCGCCCACAATGAGCAAAATACTAGAAACACCTCGAAAAAAATTGATGTTTTAGGCGAATATCTCAGTAACTATGGCACTTAGGAATACCATTTTTGGTACGTAGGTTCCTAGAGACGCCATAATTGCATTGTCATCAAACATTTTGGACTGCCACGCCCCCTTTTCCCACAAGAAATAAAATACTTTTGAAACTTCAATGCCGATTTTATGGCATATGTTCTTATCGTACAGTATTGTTATTTCACATTCATTTGAAGACAAAATATATCAAACTATCCTGAAAGTTGCATATAAATCGGACAATAAACAAAAGCGCTAGACACGTAACAAAGTTTATAATTTAACGCCATTCCACTGCATGTGTGCAAGCGAGACAGAAACATACAAACATGTGAACGAACGTTTTCGCTGCTTTCTAGCGGCAGCGCTGCCCGCGAATGCTGGCTGTGCCAACCAATTGTGTATGTATTACATATACACACATACATATGTGCGTGCATACATATAATGTCAAATGTGTATGTGTGTGTATACATACAAACAGATTTTTGTTTCGACGTGTTTTATTGCAAGTACTTTTGATTGATATACCCGAGTACCGATTTTATTTAATTATCGCGAATAAATTGCAGAGAGTATTCTACGGTCGGGCGTGCTCGACTGTACTTTTCTTTCTTGTTTTTTCTGGCGGAGATATGTCGTTTCAAAACGACATAATTTCGCGCGGAGTGTAATGGCCGTCATAGAATTTGAACAGATACAGCATCGAGATACAAAATATGTAAAGCGAACGATCATAGCGATAATTAACATAAGCTTTGATTCGTTGCATTTTATCCGGAAGTTATCCGAAAGCTTTATCCGAGAGCTTTGACCTAATTCCGCAACCGCAGCATAAGCTTTGGTTGCTGCATAAAAGCTTCTAAGCTGCGCACGCATGCTAATTATGTTGCTAAGCACCGCAGCCAACTTTGCACATTGGTGAGAGAGTTTTGTTTTGCTATTGGAATTGGACACTATAAAGTCGAATTGAAGGCTAAAATCGATCTTTTCCGCCATTGAAGCCAGCCCAAAGCAGTGCTAGTGAATCCAATCTATGCGAAGCTGCGTTGGATTGTAATCCGCAGCCATCGGCACTTTTGGACCATAGGAGGCCCACAATTTGGTCATATTTCGTTTTGCTTAATACAAGGTATGCCATCGATTGACTATTTTTTTTAAAAAAAATTAGCAATCAAATTAATTCGTTTTCCATTTCTCAGCCGGGGGTTGAGCAAAAAAAGTTCCCCCCTCCCGCATCATTGCTTGTGGCAATCACAGCCAGCGCTTGCCAGCAATTGGCGCGGGCATCGATTTTATTCCTGGGTGTGCGTTACACACGTACCACTATCCAAGAGATATTGGAGTTCTGGATCTGGACCAGATTGTTTAGTGAGACAGTGACACTGCCAGCAACACTTCTGACAGCCTTGTCCCCTCTACCGTGCCTCCATGAGGAAATGAACCGGCACTGAAAAGCCGAGATCCAGCGAATCTGCAAGTGTCGTAAAAGTGAATTAAACGAAAAAAAAATATAATACAAAAGAAAAGCCCAAAGCCAAAACACTAACCTCCTATAAATGACATAGCCAGAATTTTAAAGAAATGCATGCATAATTGTAAGAAAGATTAAGCTCGGTTTACAGAACGAAATTAAATTGAAATGTTTGTACTTGGCAGAAAAGAAAATTTTTGAAAAAACAGAATACATTTACAAAAAAAAAAAAAAAAAAGAAGAAGAAAAATAAAATCATGTCAGTATTTTGTGCACCGAATAGTTATCAATATCGCATGTCCATTTAACCAAAATATACTAACACCAAAATTAACTTAAAATGCTAAAAATACAAACGACACCACCGATGGAAGGCCTTTCAACGTTGGGAATTGTCACGTAAGTGCATGAAAAAATGATTTCAGTGAGACTGGAAAACCTTTGGACTTAACCTAAGTCACCTTCTTTTAATTTTTTTTCCATTTGCATACTAACCTGCAAGCGATACATAAATCTTTGTCAAAATATGTAAAGATAAAAACGTGAATACATACGGGGAAAAGAACAACAATTGAAAAAAAAAAAAACAAAAACCAACTAATTGAGATAACGTGCACAAAGAACTAGTAACACCAAAAAAAAAAAATTTATTTTTTATTATAAAAATTTGTCAAAAGGGAAACATGTATACTTCACGAAAAAGAAACTTAAAGGTAACAGCTCAAAATTTATAAAAAATATACATACCCAAAGAAAAAAAATTTTTGAAAAATATAAAAAACTGCTAACAAACATTTCGAGCTTAATTCCGTTTTCTGTCAATTACTTAAAAAAAAAAAAAAAAAAATTATAAACAAGTAAGAAAGGCCAACAGTCGAGCGAGCCGACTGTAAAAGTTCTCATTAAATCAATTGTCGCATTTTCCATACAAAAAAGCAGAAAAAACGAGAATTCACTTTTTGTATACATACATATTTATGTAGAAATATATGGTAAACACAATGTAAATGCATAATTTTTAACTTGGCTTAATTTTAGAAACAAACAAGCCGTTTTTACAATTTGAAGTTTTTATTTTACAATTCTAAATTCTTATTTTAAATTTAAATTGAAATAAAATAAAAAAATTAATAATCAAAGTAATTCACGGACGGACACGCGTCAGAGCCCAATACTGCACGACGCCCCTCTCTTGCTCGACTATCTACTTTTACATGTAATATTTATTTGTTATACATTAAATAATTAATAAAATGTCCTCGAGGAGCTCTCGAACCCATTGTTTTATTTTGTTTTGCGATTAAACCCCAAGTGCGAAGAATCTAGATCAGGCAGTACTTTTACTACCTGGGTAGCCACAGCTCCGCATTGGAAGTTTATGTAAATAATTAAAATTTGAAAAGTAAACAAATAGCATATGTCACTGACACGATTCGAACCCGGGATTTCGGTCCGACAAACACGTACGAAGGTGCAACTCTACTTCCTTGACCACGCTCCTTATTAAAGTTGTGGTAGCTAAACGTAGAGTTAAATCTTATATTGTAAGCAAGTGTAAACAAACAATTAATTCATAAAATTCAGCATTTTTGATTAATTTGTTTTACATGTTGTTGTTGTCCGATTTGGACCAAATTTGGTGAGGATACTTTTAATAATTATACACACATCCTGTGTGAGTTTGGTTGTGATCGGCCAACTAGCATTACGTGTCTTCATACAAATTTTTATTTTTGAGCGGTTTGTCCTATGGGAGCTATAGGCTATAGTTGTCTGATCTGTACCAAACTTGGGGAGGATAGTTATAATGGTACCATACACATAATGTGTGAATTTGGCCTCCCTAGCTCTAGTGGTTTTCAAGTTATGGTGATGTGAAAATAGTTTTTTTACAATTTGCGGGGGGCGGGGTGGCAAAAATTTGAAATAAACTTAACCTGCCTGACATATAGACGGACTTTCATTCCAAATTTGGCTGCTCTAGCTCTTGTAGTTTAGAAGATCCAGGTGTTCATACGGACGGACAGACAGACAGACAGACAGACAGACAGACAGACAGACGGACAGACGGACATCGCTATATCGACTCGGCTGTTGATGCTGATCAAGAATATATATACTTTATGGGGTCGGAAAAGCCTCCTTCTGCCTGTTACGCACATTTCGCTTCAGACAAACTTAATAGACCCCTCTACTCTTTTTTAGAGTACGGGGTCTAAAAACCACAATTATGTAAATTTTCATTAAATTAATTGTCGAAGTTTCAAACCAAAAGCACAAAAGAAATTCACTGTGAGAAAAGAAGCCATGAAGTAATAATGGTAAACAGAATGTAATATGTATAAATAAGTAGCCTTAATATCTAGAAACACAACAAACAGCACAATGAAGTCTTTATTGAAATCCAATCCTAAAATTATGTTAACTTAACACCCCGTCGATCCAATATTAAGACGCTGTTCATTTACTTTTCGGGTACTTTCGTTGTCTGACTTAAATTAGTAATAAACTTATCGAGGATTATAATGTTTTGGAAATCCTTTTGTTCTTATTTTGTTTTGCGATGAAATTCCTAATGTGTTAGAATCTTTGTTCCAGTGACTTGTTAATGTAACGGGGTAGAAAGCGTATCTCTTTGGGGATCTTTCGCAACGATCTTGGAAGGATCATGGTTGGGTAGGGTAGAGAACGCGAGTGTCAAATGACACCATAGACCTCGCATTGCGATTTTAGACAATAGTATGGTTTAACCCTGTTTGTTTGGCCATGGTTATTTTTGCCATGTTTGGGAGTATATCTCCTTCTGTAATATTATAGGGATCCTACTTTAAAATTGTATGTACCGAGGACGAGAAGTAGCAACGAACCCCCCGCACTCCCGAATGAGCTAGGGAACTAGAGGATCCTGCCCCGCTACCACTCTCGCCCGAACCTCGGACGATGTTCGTTGGAAGATTGTTTGAACGTCGTCCAAACAAAGATGGTCGAAGTACATTACAGATTTTTGGCGCCCAAACGTGGGGCAGTTTAACATAACATTCATTTAATGCTTAGAATTGAGTAATAGTTAAAAAAATTTACTCATCGATTGGGTACAGTTTTGAGGTTTTATTAGTATATGGCCATTTAGCTGTGTTGTTGTTAATTTACTGAATTGCAGTTAGCTGCAACGTAAGTTAATTCAACTTCCATTTGAGTGATTTTTAGCTTAAATTCTTTTTTGTATTACTTCTGCTGATGTCGAATAGATTGATGTTGTCTTTCTTCCGCAAGGTAGTAATGCAAGGGTATAAGTCTGTTAAAAGGTGAACGATGCTGGAGATTCAAAGATAGAATTCCATGCCGAACTTAAAAGGCTGCACTTATAAATTAAAGAAAAACTATAGCACTAACATCAGCTATTTATGAAAACGTTTTGCTCCACACCTATGCTCGTTTTTGTTTTTTCGTATGGTTTTTAGTAATTGTGAATTTATTTAGTTTGTCGGTTGTGAATCTGTCAGATACAATTTCAGAATATTGAATATTTGGCCCAGCTGCAATATCAGTACTGATTGTTCCTCGGAAGATGTTGCTTCCACAATCGAATTGATTCATAAAAAGCTATCAAGTCATACCGCGTGGTAATATTAAGATTGTTTGAGTAATGTGTACAGTATGATAGAATTTTTGTCCGGAACTTGTGCATATGCCGAAAGTGTGTATCCTTGCCGATTAATTATGTCGTATCAAACATTATCTCATAATAATTCTGTAGCCATTTTAGTATCAATAGCCCAATTTAAAAACCTACTTATTGTCTTAAGATCAAAATATAGCTTTCACCCCTTTATGTTAAAGTATAAGTCACATAAGGAATCTTTGAAAATTGTTTTTTTTTGAAATATAATAATGTCGCTTGTTTCTCGAAGTCCACCAAACTCTCTGTTAGTGGAGAGATCTACAAACGTATGTCGAATTTGTCAGCAAGACATGCACAACACCCACCAGTGTTATTGCACGCCTTGCAAACATAACTTCCATAAACTTTGTTTGGAACAGTGGCTCGAACATCATTCAGAATGTCCTGAATGCCAGGCAGAAATAAATCCTGCAAATCTAAAATTAGTTATCGGCAACTGCTCGCCGGCTCCAAAGCAAACTGCTACATCAGCAGCTCCATCAAGTTCAAGAATGGTTACCCGAAATTTAGCCAAATCATTAAACCAAAATCCTAACGTAATCATTAACAATCCCGCTGAAAGATCAATAGAAGGTAGTGAGGTATTGATTTCTGGGTTAGATGCAAGCCATAGCTCTAATCAAAATGCCAACGCTCCTCCCAGAAATAATAATACTCGTCGTAGAGGTAGACCGTTACGATCTGGCAATGCAAGGCAAAATCCTGTTGTGGATTATGCTGGTATTCAGCAAATGATCGAACAAACCGTCACACGAGTTATATCGTCTTTGCAAATTAATTCTCGCCCTACAATGAATGAATACATCTCTTTCGCCCCAACTCCAGTTGCGTATTCGCCCAGTAGTTCGACGATGCACAACAGAAAAACGGCTGACATAATCCAAAAGTGGAATTTACACTTTGATGGATCTCCCGAAGGACTTGGAGTAGAAGAATTTGTTTATCGAGTCAAGGTTCTAACTGAGGAAACTTTGGACAGCGATTTTATGGGCCTTTGTAAACATTTGCATATCTTGTTTATTGGTAAAGCCCGAGATTGGTTTTGGAGGTTTCACAAGCAAGTTGATCGTATTGTTTGGTCAGAATTTTGTGCTGCTCTTCGTCAGCAATATAAGGACTATCGTTCCGAGTTTATGAGTAAAGAACTAGTCAGAGCTAGGAAGCAAAAACTGGGAGAAACTTTTGTACAGTTTCATGACTCGGTAGCATCCTTGATAGACAAGTATGCTCTTAAAATTGATGAAGGAGAATTAGTCGAGATTTTACAAAACAACCTGTTACCCGAAATGCGTCAGAATTTGCTCTACCAATCTATCGGTTCTGTTGGTCAGTTACGTCGGTTAGTCCAAATGAGTGAAAACTTAACCAAAGATTTAAATTGTCGGCAAGAAACTTTCTCTCGTGCAAAGCCAGTCGCTTTTCGTCGTCAAGTATGTGAGTTAGAAAACGCTTGTCCTGAAGCAATTGCAGAGGATTATTCAGATTTAGTGGATTCCGAAATTGCCGATTTACAAAAAACACATGCCAACTTCACATGCTGGAACTGTGATGAAAAAGGGCATATTTGGGAAAACTGTCTCCAAGATAGGAGAGTCTTTTGTTATGGATGTGGCACTCCCAATATATATAAGCCGCAGTGCTTAAAATGTAATCGTAGGCAGACGGAAAACCGAGAGAAGGGAGCATCCAACAAAAGTCGGATGCCCCCAAAGTTGTAGACATAGAGACAGAAGAAGTTAGCTCAAATGATAACACAATGGAAAAGGAAACGTGTTCCAATGAACAGAGCACAAATAAATTAGATTTTCGTTTTCTCCCTCCTGAAGAAAAACTTGAAAAATATTAAGAGATAAGAAAAAGAATAGCCGTAATTTGTTAGTTTTTACTATCTTTAGTGATCCCAAAGATATGCGCACCTATGCGGAAGTATCGTTTTTGGAAGTTACCAAATTAGGTTTGTTAGATACTGGCGCAAATTGTATAGGATCTACCTTAGCACAAACAGATTTTTCTTAGTGTTGTTTCTATAAGCCTATCAAATCAAGTGCGAAAACTGCTGATGGTAATCTTCAGTCAGTAATTGGAATTTTAAAAGTTGATATGAAATACCAATCTATTTCCAAACCTATGACATTGTATGTCATACCCACAATCAAGCAAGACTTAATTCTTGGGCATGATTTTTGGAAAGTCTTTTCTTTAGCTCCAAACGTCATTAGTACTTTGGAGGTCGATACAAATCAATTCGATTGTGGCGACCCAGATAAATATCCATTAAGTAGCGCTCAAGTGCAACAACTTAATGCGGTAAAGCAACTGTTTCCAGATGCTGCTCAAAAAATTGGGACGTACTGCTTTAATTCGTCACCATATTGATGTAGGAGACGCAAGGCCGGTTAAGCAACGATTTTACCCCCGTAAGTCCTGCTGTAGAAAAATTATTGTATGCAGAAATCGATCGAATGTTAGATCTTAATGTCATTGAGCCATCCACCAGCTCTTGGAGTTCTCCAATGAGGCTTGTTGTAAAGCCGAATAAAGTTCGACTTTGTTTGGATGCTCGAAAACTTAATGATGCAACCAAGAAAGATGCCTACCCACTGCCTAGCATCGAGGGTATCTTTTCTAGATTGCCGAAGGCAAATATTATTTCAAAGCTTGATCTGAAAGAGGCTTATTGGCAGATTGAACTTTCAGAAGAATCAAAGCCCCTCACCGCATTTACTGTTCCAGGAAGGCCTCTTTATCAATTTAAGGTCATGCCATTTGGTCTGTGCAATGCACCTTCAACCATGTGTAGGCTAATTGATGAAATCATTCCGCCAGACCTTAGACACTGCGTTTTTGGATATCTAGATGACCTTTGTATAGTTTCAGAAGACTTTTCGACTCATTTATCGATATTGGTTAGAATCGCAGAACAATTAAGAAAAGCCAACTTGACGTTAAATATCGCAAAAAGCCATTTTGCAGTCACTAAAGGTTAACTATCTCGGATATGTTATTGGTAGTGGAGGGATATGTACCGATCCTGATAAGGTTACGTGTATTCAGAATTGGCCATCTCCAAGAAATCTAAAACAAGTCAGAGGCTTTTTAGGCGTTTGTGGTTGGTATCGTCGCTTCATAAGTAACTTTGCTGATTTAGCTTGTCCCATAACAGATGTTTTGTCGTCGAAGAAAAAGTTTGTTTGGACACCGGAAGCTCAAGTGGCCATGGAAAAACTGAAGTCGGTCTTAACGTCTTCACCAGTGCTACAAAATCCAAACTTTTCTGAAAAATTCTATTTGCATTGCGACGCCAGTGATTTTGGAATTGGTGCCGTCTTAGTACAGCTGTCTCCCGAAAAGGAAGAGAAACCAGTGGCTTTCATGTCCAAAAACTTAGTCGAGCTCAACGTAACTATAGTGTTACAGAACGTGAATGTTTAGCGGTGGTATTAGCGATCGAAAAGTTTCGTTGTTACTTAGAACTCCAGGAGTTCGAAGTGGTAACGGATCATTCGAGCCTTCTTTGGTTAATGAGACAACAAAATGTTTCAGGTCGCTTAGCACGCTGGATTTTCCGTTTGCAACAATTTAAGTTTTCAATTTCACACCGCAAAGGTAAATTTAACACATAGTGCCAGATGCTTTATCTAGACTGCCAGAAAATGAGATAGATTCTTTAGATATGAGCCCTGTAATAGATTTGCAGTCCACTGCTTTTCAGGACGAAAGCTATGAACTCCTGAAAAAGAAATTCCAGCAAAATAGTAAACGATTCCCGGATATGGAAATTGTTGACTCATACCTTTACATTCGAACAGAGCATTCGTCAGGAGACGAAGTGCAAGAAGCTTGTTCTTGGAAACTTTGGGTGCCTGATCAACTTAAAGCCGACGTGCTCAAACAAGCACATGATAGTTTGACTTCAGCACATTCGGGTATGCAAAAGACAATTGAGAAATTGCGCAGAAAATTGTTCTGGCCTGGTTTAGCTAAAGATGTTCGAGACTATATTCGCAACTGTGATGTGTGTAAAGGATCCAAAGCTCCAAACTATACACTTCGCCCTCCGATGGGATCTCAAAGTCCTACTGTTAGACCTTTTCAGAAATTATACGTAGACTTGTTAGGACCGTATCCAAGGAGCAAGAACGGTCATGTTGGATTGTTGATCGTGCTTGATCATTTTAGCAAATTTCATTGGCTGCAGCCGTTGAAAAAGTTTACATCGGAAGCTGTTAAAGAATTCTTCTTCAAACAAATTTTTCACAGTTTTGGTGTCCCCGAAACAATTGTTAGTGATAATGGCACACAATTTAAGGCTAACGAATTTAATGCTTTTTGTCAGAGTTAGGAATAAGACATGTTTACACACCTCTATACTCTCCACAGAGCAATGCTGCAGAGCGGGTAAATAGATCGTTACTAGCCGCGATTCGATCCTATTTAAAGCAAGATCAAACATATTGGGATGAACATCCTGCCCATTAAGATCCTCGTTGCATCAGTCGTTAGGTTGTTCTCCTTATCGAGCTCTTTTCGGATTGGATATGATTACCCATGGTTCCGACTATAAACTGCTAAAGCAATTATCTTTATTGGAAGAACCTCTGGTACCCCTACTTAGATCGGATAACCTGGCTTTGTTAAGGAAGGACATCCAATCTAACATTAAAAAGGCGCATGAACGAAATGAACGACAATATAATTTGCGTTGTAAGCCAGTCTCCTTTACAGAAGGTCAAGAAGTTTTCCGCCGCAATTTCACACTCAGTAAATTTGCCCATAATTATAATGCAAAGCTTGCACCTCCAATTTGTTAAGTGTAGAGTTAAAAAGAAGCTTGGTAGTTCATTTTATTTACTGGAAGATTTACAAGGACGTGGAAGTTGGTACTTTCCATGCCAAAGATATAAAGCAATAAATTGATTTTGAGAAAGCTTAGCACATTCCCGCTAATATTCTGTCTAACGGTGGCATATTATCGGGTGGTGTAATGGTCGTCGTAGAATTTGAACAGATACAACATCGAGATACAAATATGTAAAGCGAACGATCATAGCGATAATTAACATAAGCTTTGATTCGTTGCATTTTATCTGCAAAGTTATCCGAAAGCTTTATCCGAGAGCTTTGACCTAATTCCGCAACCGCAGAATAAGCTTTGGTTGCTGCATAAAAGCTTCTAAGCTCGCAAGCACGCATGCTAATTATGCTGTTAAGCACCGCAGCCAACTTGCACATTCTTGGTGAGAGAGTTTCTTAGTTTTTGCTATTGGAATTGGACACCTATAAAGTCGAACTGGAAGGCTAAAATCGATCTTTTTCCGCCATTGCAGCCAGCCCAAAGTTATGCTAGTAACAAGTGATAGTCCGCTCCCTCAAAGAACAGAGGTTAGATTGGCGGAATCCGAATCTGCGCGCAGTTTTTCTTCGCGCTGGATTTTTAATCCGCAGCTATTCTGGCACTCTTTTTGGACCATAGAGGCTCACAATTTGGTCATATTTCGTTTTGCTTAATCATGGTAGATACATCGATTGACCTATTTTTTTTAAAAAATTAGCAATCAAATTAATTCGCTTTCCATTCCTTCAGCCGAAAGTTGAAAGCAAAAAAAAGTTTCCTTCCTCCCGCATCATTAGCTTGTGGCAATCAGCCAGCTCTTGCCAGCAATTGGTGCTGGCATCGATTTTATTCCTGGGTGTGCGTTAGACACGTACCACTATCCCGAAGAGATCTTGGAGTTCTGGATCTGGACCAGATTCTCTAGTGAGACAGTGACTTCTGCTGCCAGCAACATTTCTGACAGCCTTGTCCCCTCTACCGTGCCTCCATGAGGAAACAAGAACCCTGCACTGAAAAGCCGAGATCCAGCGAATCTGCAAGTGTCGTAAAAGGTGAATTAAACGAAAAAAATATAATACAAAAAGAAAAGCCCAAAGCCAAAACACTCAACCTCCTATAAATGACATAGCCAGAATTTTAAAGAAATGCATGCAGGCTAATTGTAAGAAAGATTTTGAAGCTCGGCTTACGAACGAACTTCAAATTAACGAAATGTTTGTACTTGGCAGAATTGAAAATTTGTGAAAAACAGAACACATTTACAAAAAAAAAAAAAAGAGGGAAGAAGGACCAAATCATGTCAGTATTTTGTGCACCGAATAGCTATCATTATCGCACGTCCATTTAAACCAAAATATACTAACACCAAAATTAACTTAAAATGCTAAAAAAAAATACAAACGACACCACCGATGGAAGGCCCTTTCAACGTTGGGGCTCGTCACGTAAGTGCATGAAAAAACGATTTCAGGGAGACTGGAAAACCTTTCGGACTTAACCCAAGTCACCTTCTTTTTATTTTTTTTTTTTCCATTTGCATACTTCAACCCGCAAGCGATACATAAATCTTTGTCAAAATATGCAAAGATAAAAACGTGAATACATACGGGGAAAAGAACAAGAACTGCATTAAAAAAAAAAAAAAAAAACCAACTAATTTGAGATAACGTGCACAAAGAACTAGTAAAACCAAAAAAAAAAAAATTTATTTTTTTATTAAAAATTTGCCAAAAGGAAACATGTATACTTCATGAAAAAGAAACTCAAAGGTAACAGCTCAAAAATTTATAAAAAATATACATACCCCAAAGAAAAAAAAATCTTTTGAAAATATAAAAAACTGCTAACAAACATTTCCGAGCTGTTGAAATCTGCTTCTGCTTTTCCATCGTCAATTTCATTTTAAAAAAAAAAAAAAAATAAAAATATTTTATAAAAACCACAATTATGTAAATTTTCATTAAATTTAATTGTCGAAGTTTCCAACCAAAAGCACAGAAAAGAAATTCACTGTGAAAAGAAGCCGCTGAAGCAATAATGGTAAAACAGAATGTAATACGTATAAATAAGTAGGCCTTAATATCTTGAAACACACAACAAACAGCACAATGAAGCCTTTATTGAAATCCAACCTTAAAATTATGTTGTCTTAGTGTAAAAAAAAAAAACGATTTTATTATATATACAACACCCGTCGATCCAATATTAAGACCGCTGTTCATTTACTTTTCGGATACTTTTCCGTTGTCTGGCTTAAATTAGTCACAACCTTATCGAGGATTATAATGTTTTGGAAATCCTTTTGTTCTTATTTGTTTTTGCGACATGAAATTCCTAATGTGTTGTTAGAATCTTTGATTCCAGAGGACTTGTTAATGTAACGGGGTAGAAAGCGGTATCCTTTCTCGGCATCTTTCGCAAACGATCTTGAAGACGATCATGGCTGGGTAGGGGTAGAGAACGCGAGTGTCAAATGACTCCATAGACCTCGCATTGCGATTTTATATTTCAATAGTGGCTTTAAACTCCTGTTTGTTTGGCCATGGTTATTTTTTGTCATGTTTGGGAGCATATCTCTCTGTAATATTATAGGGATCCCCTTCTTTAAAATCTAGCGGTGCTCCGAGTACCTCCAGTAGCAACGAACCCCCGCACCCCCGAATGAGCCAGGGGAACTAGAGGATCCTGCCCCCGCTACCTTTCACTCTTCGCCCGAACCTCGGACGAATGTTCCTTTGTTGGAAGATTGCTTCAGAAGCTCCGTCCAAACAAAGATGG
>JAEIGM010000651.1:0-15241 GCA_018903735.1 Drosophila cardini
TCATGATTATTTTGATGCAAAGTCGATACAAATAAAAATCATCTAAAAACGACAAAAACGGCAAAAAACAAAAAATAAATGAAAAAAACTTTAAATTGACGAAGAAATCATGATTATTTTGATGCAGAGTCGATACAAATGAAAATCATCTAGGAAACGACAAAAAAGGCAAAAACAAAAAATGTATGAAAAAATTTTAAATTGACGAAAATATGACTATTTTGATGCAGTGCGATATAAATGAAAATCATCTGGAAACGACAAAAAAGGCAAAAAACCAAAAATTTATGAATAAACTTTAAATTGACGAAATCATGATTATTTTGATGCAGAGTCGATACAAATAAAAATCATCTAAAAACGACACAAAAAGGCAAAAAACAAAAAATAAATTAAAAACTTTAAATTGACGAAATCATGATTATTTTGATGCAGAGTCGATACAAATAAAAATCATCTAGAAACGACAAAAAAGGCAAAAAACAAAAAATGAATGAAAAAACCTTTAAATTGACGAAATCATAATTATTTTGATGCAGAGTCGATACAAATAAAAATCATCTAAAAACGACAAAAAGGCAAAAACAAAAATAATATGAAAAAACTTTAAATTGACGAAATCATGATTATTTTGATACAGAGTCGATACAAATAAAAATCATCTAAAAACGACAAAAAAGGCAAAAAACCAAAAATTTATGAAAAAATTTTAAATTGTCGACATCATGATTATTTTGATGCAGTGCGATATAAATGAAAATCATCTAGAAACGCCAAAGAAGGCAAAAAACAAAAAATATATGAAAAAACTTTAAATTGACGAAATCATGATTATTTTGATACAGAGTCGATACAAATAAAAATCATCTAAAAACGACAAAAAAGGCAAAAAACCAAAAATTTATGAAAAAATTTTAAATTGTCGACATCATGATTATTTTGATGCAGTGCGATATAAATGAAAATCATCTAGAAACGACAAAAAAGGCAAAAAACAAAAAATTTATGAATAAACTTTAAATTGACGAAATC
Source organism: Drosophila cardini (assembly GCA_018903735.1). Taxonomy (NCBI): domain Eukaryota; kingdom Metazoa; phylum Arthropoda; class Insecta; order Diptera; family Drosophilidae; genus Drosophila; species Drosophila cardini. The sequence continues at coordinate 1,033 of JAEIGM010000651.1, forward strand.
ATGATTATTTTGATGCAGAGTCGATACAAATAAAAATCATCTAAAAACGACAAAAAAGGCAAAAAACCAAAAAATAAATGAAAAAACTTTAAATTGACGAAATCATGATTATTTTGATGCAGAGTCGATACAAATAAAAATCATCTAAAAACGACAAAAAGGCAAAAAACAAAAAATAAATGAAAAAATTTTAAATTGACGAAATCATGATTATTTTGATACAGAGTCGATACAAATGAAAATCATCTAGAAACGACAAAAAAGGCAAAAAACCAAAAATTTATGAATAAACTTTAAATTGACGAAATCATGATTATTTTGATGCAGAGTCGATACAAATGAAAATCATCTAGAAACGACAAAAAAGGCTAAAGACAAAAAATAAATGAAAAAATTTTAAATTGACGAAAATCATGACTATTTTGATGCAGAGTCGATACAAATGAAAATCATCTAGAAACGACAAAAAAGGCAAAAAACCAAAAATTTATGAAAACTTTAAATTGACGAAATCATGATTATTTTGATGCAGAGTCGATATAAATGAAAATCATCTTAGAAACGACAAAAAGGCAAAAAAACAAAAAATAAATGAAAAAACTTTAAATTGACGAAATCATGATTATTTTGATGCAGAGTCGATACAAATAAAAATCATCTAAAAACGACAAAAAAGGCAAAAAACCAAAAAATAAATGAAAAAACTTTAAATTGACGAAATCATGATTATTTTGATGCAGAGTCGATACAAATAAAAATCATCTAAAAACGACAAAAAAGGCAAAAAACCAAAAATATATGAAAAAATTTTAAATTGACGAAAACATGACTATTTTGATGCAGAGCGATATAAATGAAAATCATCTAGAAACGACAAAAAAGGCAAAAAACCAAAAATTTATGAAAAAACTTTAAATTGACGAAATCATGATTATTTTGATGCAGAGTCGATACAAATGAAAATCATCTAGAAACGACAAAAAAGGCAAAAAACCAAAAATGTATGAAAAAATTTTAAATTGACGAAAATATGACTATTTTGATGCAGTGCGATATAAATGAAAATCATCTAGAAACGACAAAAAAGGCAAAAAACCAAAAATTTATGAATAAACTTTAAATTGACGAAATCATGATTATTTTGATGCAGAGTCGATACAAATAAAAATCATCTAAAAACGACAAAAAAGGCAAAAAACAAAAAATATATGAAAAAATTTTAAATTGACGAAAATATGATTATTTTGATGCAGTGCGATATAAATGAAAATCATCTAGAAACGACAAAAAAAGGCAAAAAACCAAAAATTTATGAAAAAACTTTAAATTGACGAAATCATGATTATTTTGATGCAGAGTCGATACAAATAAAAATCATCTAGAAACGACAAAAAAGGCAAAAAACAAAAAATTTATGAAAATATTTTAAATTGACGAAATCATGATTATTTTGATGCAGAGTCGATATAAATGAAAATCATCTAGAAACGACAAAAAAGGCAAAAAACCAAAAATTTATGAAAAAACTTTAAATTGACGAAATCATGATTATTTTGATGCAGAGTCGATATAAATGAAAATCATCTAGAAACGACAAAAAAGGCAAAAAACCAAACATAAATGAAAAAACTTTAAATTGACGAAATTATGATTATTTTGATGCAGAGTCGATACAAATAAAAATCATCTAGAAACGACAAAAAAGGCAAAAAACAAAAAATTTATGAAAATATTTTAAATTGACGAAATCATGATTATTTTAATGCAGAGTCGATACAAATAAAAATCATCTAAAAACGACAAAAAAGGCAAAAAACAAAAAAAAATTTATGAAAAAACTTTAAATTGACGAAATCATGATTATTTTGATGCAGAGTCGATACAAATAAAAATCATCTAGAAACGACAAAAAAGGCAAAAAACAAAAAATAAATGAAAAAACTTTAAATTGACGAAATCATGATTATTTTGATGCAGAGTCGATACAAATAAAAATCATCTAGAAACGACAAAAAGGCAAAAAACAAAAAATTTATGAAAAAACTTTAAATTGACGAAATCATGATTATTTTTGATGCAGAGTCGATACAAATGAAAATCATCTAGAAACGCAAAAAAGGCAAAAAACCAAAAATATATGAAAAAACTTTAAATTGACGAAATCATGATTATTTTGATGCAGAGTCGATACAAATAAAAATCATCTAAAAACGACAAAAAAGGCAAAAAACAAAAAATAAATGAAAAAACTTTAAATTGACGAAATCATGATTATTTTGATGCAGAGTCGATACAAATAAAAATCATCTAGAAACGACAAAAAAGGCAAAAAACAAAAAATTTATGAAAAAATTTTAAATTGACGAAATCATGATTATTTTGATGCAGAGTCGATACAAATGAAAATCATCTAGAAACGACAAAAAGGCAAAAAACAAAAAATATATGAAAAAACTTTAAATTGACGAAATCATGATTATTTTGATGCAGAGTCGATACAAATAAAAATCATCTAAAAACGACAAAAAAGGCAAAAAACAAAAAATTTATGAAAAAACTTTAAATTGACGAAATCATGATTATTTTGATGCAGAGTCGATACAAATGAAAATCATCTAGAAACGACAAAAAAGGCAAAAAACAAAAAATGTATGAAAAAATTTTAAATTGACGAAATCATGATTATTTTGATGCAGAGTCGATACAAATGAAAATCATCTAGAAACGACAAAAAAGGCAAAAAACCAAAAATTTATGAATAAACTTTAAATTGACGAAATCATGATTATTTTGATGCAGAGTCGATACAAATGAAAATCATCTAGAAACGACAAAAAAGGCAAAAAACAAAAAATAAATGAAAAAACTTTAAATTGACGAAATCATGATTATTTTGATGCAGAGTCGATACAAATGAAAATCATCTAGAAACGACAAAAAAGGCAAAAAACCAAAAATTTATGAATAAACTTTAAATTGACGAAATCATGATTATTTTGATGCAGAGTCGATACAAATAAAAATCATCTAAAAACGACAAAAAAGGCAAAAAACAAAATAATAAAAAACTTTTAAATTGACGAAATCATGATTATTTTGATGCAGAGTCGATACAAATGAAAATCATCTAGAAACGACAAAAAAGGCTAAAAAACAAAAAATAAATGAAAAAACTTTAAATTGACGAAATCATGATTATTTTGATGCAGAGTCGATACAAATGAAAATCATCTAGAAACGACAAAAAAGGCAAAAAACAAAAAATTTATGAAAAAATTTTAAATTGACGAAAATATGACTATTTTGATGCAGTGCGATACAAATGAAAATCATCTAGAAACGACAAAAAAGGCAAAAAACCAAAAATTTATGAATAAACTTTAAATTGACGAAATCATGATTATTTTGATGCAGAGTCGATACAAATAAAAATCATCTAAAAACGACAAAAAAGGCAAAAAACAAAAAATAAATGAAAAAACTTTAAATTGACGAAATCATGATTATTTTGATGCAGAGTCGATACAAATAAAAATCATCTAAAAACGACAAAAAAGGCAAAAAACAAAAAATAAATGAAAAAACTTTAAATTGACGAAATCATGATTATTTTGATGCAGAGTCGATACAAATGAAAATCATCTAGAAACGAAAAAAAAGTCAAAAAACAAAAAATGTATGAATAAACTTTAAATTGACGAAATCATGATTATTTTGATGCAGAGTCGATACAAATAAAAATCATCTAAAAACGACAAAAAAGGCAAAAAACAAAAAATAAATGAAAAAACTTTAAATTGACGAAATCATGATTATTTTGATACAGAGTCGATACAAATAAAAATCATCTAAAAACGACAAAAAAGGCAAAAAACCAAAAATTTATGAAAAAATTTTAAATTGTCGACATCATGATTATTTTGATGCAGTGCGATATAAATGAAAATCATCTAGAAACGCCAAAGAATGCTAAAGACAAAAAATAAATGAAAAAACTTTAAATTGACGAAATCATGATTATTTTGATGCAGAGTCGATACAAATAAAAATCATCTAAAAACGACAAAAAAGGCAAAAAACAAAAAATAAATGAAAAAACTTTAAATTGACGAAATCATGATTATTTTGATGCAGAGTCGATACAAATGAAAATCATCTAGAAACGACAAAAAAGGCAAAAAACCAAAAATGTATGAAAAAATTTTAAATTGACGAAAATATGACTATTTTGATGCAGTGTCGATATAAATGAAAATCATCTAGAAACGACAAAAAAGGCAAAAAACCAAAAATTTATGAATAAACTTTAAATTGACGAAATCATGATTATTTTGATGCAGAGTCGATACAAATAAAAATCATCTAAAAACGACAAAAAAGGCAAAAAACAAAAAAATAAATGAAAAAACTTTAAATTGACGAAATCATGATTATTTTGATGCAGAGTCGATACAAATAAAAATCATCTAAAAACGACAAAAAAGGCAAAAAACAAAAAATATATGAAAAAACTTTAAATTGACGAAATCATGATTATTTTGATGCAGAGTCGATACAAATGAAAATCATCTAGAAACGACAAAAAAGGCAAAAAACCAAAAATATATGAAATAAACTTTAAATTGACGAAATCATGATTATTTTGATGCAGAGTCGATACAAATAAAAATCATCTAAAAACGACAAAAAAGGCAAAAAACCAAAAATTTATGAAAAAACTTTAAATTGACGAAATCATGATTATTTTGATGCAGAGTCGATACAAATGAAAATCATCTAAAAACGACAAAAAAGGCAAAAAACAAAAAATAAATGAAAAAACTTTAAATTGACGAAATCATGATTATTTTGATGCAGAGTCGATACAAATGAAAATCATCTAGAAACGACAAAAAAGGCAAAAAACAAAAATATATGAAAAAATTTTAAATTGACGAAATCATGATTATTTTGATGCAGAGTCGATACAAATGAAAATCATCTAGAAACGACAAAAAAGGCAAAAAACCAAAAATTTATGAATAAACTTTAAATTGACGAAATCATGATTATTTTGATGCAGAGTCGATACAAATAAAAATCATCTAAAAACGACAAAAAAGGCAAAAAACAAAAAATAAATGAAAAAACTTTAAATTGACGAAATCATGATTATTTTGATGCAGAGTCGATACAAATAAAAATCATCTAAAAACGACAAAAAAGGCAAAAAACAAAAAATAAATGAAAAAACTTTAAATTGACGAAATCATGATTATTTTGATGCAGAGTCGATACAAATGAAAATCATCTAGAAACGAAAAAAAAAGTCAAAAAACAAAAAATGTATGAATAAACTTTAAATTGACGAAATCATAATTATTTTGATGCAGAGTCGATACAAATAAAAATCATCTAAAAACGACAAAAAAGGCAAAAAACAAAAAATTATTAAAAAAACTTTAAATTGACGAAATCATGATTATTTTGATGCAGAGTCGATACAAATAAAAATCATCTAAAAACGACAAAAAAGGCAAAAAACCAAAAATTTATGAAAAAATTTTAAATTGACGAAATCATGATTATTTTGATGCAGAGTCGATACAAATGAAAATCATCTAGAAACGCCAAAAAAAGGCAAAAAACAAAAAATAAATGAAAAAACTTTAAATTGACGAAAATATGACTATTTTGATGCAGTGCGATATAAATGAAAATCATCTAGAAACGACAAAAAAGGCCAAAAACCAAAAATTTATGAATAAACTTTAAATTGACGAAATCATGATTATTTTGTTGCAGAGTCGATACAAATAAAAATCATCTAAAAACGACAAAAAAGGCAAAAAACAAAAAATGTATGAAAAAATTTTAAATTGACGAAAATATGACTATTTTGATGCAGTGCGATATAAATGAAAATCATCTAGAAACGACAAAAAAGGCAAAAAACCAAAAATTTATGAATAAACTTTAAATTGACGAAATCATGATTATTTTGATGCAGAGTCGATACAAATAAAAATCATCCTAAAAACGACAAAAAAGGCAAAAAACAAAAAATGAATGAAAAAGTTTTAAATTGACGAAATCATGATTATTTTGATGCAGAGTCGATATAAATAAAAATCATCTAGAAACGACAAAAAAGGCAAAAAACCAAAAATGTATGAAAAAACTTTAAATTGACGAAATCATGATTATTTTGATGCAGAGTCGATATAAATGAAAATCATCTAGAAACGACAAAAAAGGCAAAAAACAAAAAATGTATGAAAAAACTTTAAATTGACGAAATCATGATTATTTTGATGCAGAGTCGATACAAATGAAAATCATCTAAAAACGACAAAAAAGGCAAAAAACAAAAAATAAATGAAAAACTTTAAATTGACGAAATCATGATTATTTTGATGCAGAGTCGATACAAATAAAAATCATCTAAAAACGACAAAAAAGGCAAAAAACAAAAAATAAATGAAAAAACTTTAAATTGACGAAATCATGATTATTTTGATGCAGAGTCGATACAAATGAAAATCATCTAAAAACGACAAAAAGTCAAAAAACAACAAAAATGTATGAATAAACTTTAAATTGACGAAATCATGATTATTTTGATGCAGAGTCGATACAAATAAAAATCATCTAAAAACGACAAAAAAGGCAAAAAACAAAAAATAAATGAAAAAACTTTAAATTGACGAAATCAAGAAGAGCAAAAAAAAAACAAAAAGCACAAAAAAGCAAAAAATAAAAAAAAAATTTTAAATGATTATTTTGATGCAGAGTCGATACAAATAAAAATCATCTAAAAACGACAAAAGGCAAAAAACCAAAAATTTATGAAAAAATTTTAAATTGTCGACATCATGATTATTTTGATGCAGTGCGATATAAATGAAAATCATCTAGAAACGACAAAAAAGGCAAAAAACAAAAATAAATGAAAAAACTTTAAATTGACGAAATCTTGGTTATTTTGATGCAGAGTCGATACAAATAAAAATCATCTAAAAACGACAAAAACGGCAAAAAACCAAAAATAAATGAAAAAACTTTAAATTAATGAAATCATGATTATTTTGATGCAGAGTCGATACAAATAAAAATCATCTAGAAACGACAAAAAAGGCAAAAAACCAAAAATGTATGAAAAAACTTAAAATTGACGAAAATCATGATTATTTTGATGCAGTGCGATACAAATGAAAATCATCTAGAAACGACAAAAAAGGCAACAAAGCAAAATTATATGAAAAAACTTTAAATTGACGAAAATTGGTGATTTTTTTGTATGCAGAAGTCGAGTTTGAAATGAAAATAATCCTAGAAACGACAAAAAAGGCAAAAACCTAAAAATTAATGAAAAAACTTTAAATTGACGAAATCATGATTATTTTGATGCAGATTCGATACAAATGAAAATCATCTAAAACGACAAAAAAGGCAAAAAACAAAAAATAAATGAAAGTTTTAAATTGACGAACATCATGATTATTTTGATGCAGTGTCGATACAAATGAAAATCATCTAGAAACGATAAGGAAGGCTAAAAACAAAAAATAAATGAAAAAACTTTAAATTGACGAAATCATGATTATTTTGATGCAGTGTCGATACAAATAAAAATCATCTAGAAACTGACAAAAAGGCAAAAAACCAAAAATTTATGAAAAAACTTTAAATTGACGAAATCGCAGTTATTTTGTTGCAGAGTCGATACAAATAAAAATCATCTAGGAAACGACAAAAAAAACAAAAAAGGCACAAAACAATATGAAAAAAACTTTTAAATTGCCGAAACAGATATTTGAGCAGAGTCGAACAAGTAAATCATCTAAAAACGACGAAGAAGGCAAAGAAGAAAAAAGAAATGAGGAAACTTTAAATTGACGAAATCATGGTATTTTGATGCAGAGTCGATAGAAATGAAAATCATCTAGAAACGACAAAAAGGCAAAAAACAAAAAATGTATGAAAAAATTTTAAATTGACGAAAAATAATGACTATTTTGATGCAGTGCCGATATAAATGAAAATCATCTAGAAACGACAAAAAAGGCAAAAAACCAAGGTTCATGAATAAACTTTAAATTGACGAAATCATGATTATTTTGATGCAGAGTCGATACAAATAAAAATCTTCTAAAAACGACAAAAAAGGCAAAAAACAAAAAATAAATGAAAAAACTTTAAATTGACGAAATCTTGATTATTTTTGATGCAGAGGTGTTCGATACAAGTAAAAATCATCTAAGAAACGACAAAAAGGCCAAAAAACAAAAAATAAATGGAAAACTTTAAATTGACGAAATCATGATTATTTTGATGCAGAGTCGATACAAATAAAAATCATCTGGAAACGACAAAAAAGGCAAAAAACCAAGAATTTATGAAAAATTTTAAATTGTCGACATCATGATTATTTTGATGCAGTGCCGATATAAATGAAAATCATCTAGAAACGCCAAAGAATACTAAAGACAAAAAATAAATAGAAAAAACTTTAAATTGACGAAATCATGATTATTTTGATGCAGAGTCGATACAAATAAAAAATCATCTAAAACGACAAAAACGGCAAAAAACCAAAAATTTATGAAAAAACTTTAAATTGACGAAATCATGATTATTTTGATGCAGAGTCGACAAATGAAAATCATCTAGAAACGACAAAAAGGCAAAAAACAAAAATGTATGAAAAAATTTTAAATTGACGAAAAATATGACAATTTTGATGCAGTGCCGATATAAATGAAAATCATCTAAAGAAACGCCAAAGAATGCTAAAGACAAAAAATAAATGAAAAAACTTTAAATTGACAGAAATCATGATTATTTTGATGCAGAGTCGATACAAATAAAAATCATCTCAAAACGACAAAAACGGCAAAAAACCAAAATTTATGAAAAAACTTTTAAATTGACGAAATCATGATTATTTTGATGCAGAGTCGATACAAATAAAAATCATCTAAAAACGACAAAAAAAAGACAAAAAACAAAAATAATTGAAAAAACTTTAAATTGACGAAATCATGATTATTTTGATGCAGAGTCGATACAAATAAAAATCATCTAAAAACGACAAAAACGGCAAAAAACAAAAAATAAATGAAAAAACTTTAAATTGACGAAATCATGATTATTTTGATGCATAGTCGATACAAATGAAAATCATCTAGAAACGACAAAAAAGGCAAAAACAAAAATGTATGAAAAAATTTTAAATTGACGAAAATATGATTATTTTGATGCAGTGCCGATATAAATGAAAATCATCTAGAAACGACAAAAAAGGCAAAAAAACCCCGAAATTTATGAATAAACTTTAAATTGACGAAATCATGATTATTTTGATGCAGAGTCGATACAAATAAAAATCATCTAAAAACGACAAAAAAGGCAAAAAACAAAAAATAAATGAAAAAGCTTTAAATTGACGAAATCATGATTATTTTGATGCAGAGTCGATACAAATAAAAATCATCAAAAACGACAAAAAAGGCAAAAAACAAAAAACCAATGGAAAAACTTTAAATTGACGAAATCCCTTGATTATTTTGATGCAGAGTCGATACAAATGAAAATCATCTAGAAACGACAAAAAAGGCAAAAAACAAAAAATGTATGAAAAAATTTTAAATTGACGAAAATATGACTTTTTTGATGCAGTGCCGATATAAATGAAAATCATCTAGAAACGACAGAAAAGGCAAAAAACCAAGAAATTTATGAATAAACTTTAAATTGACGAAATCATGATTATTTTGATGCAGAGTCGATACAAAATAAAAATCATCTAAAAACGACAAAAAAAGGCAAAAAACAAAAAATAAATGAAAAAACTTTTAAATTGACGAAATCATGATTATTTTGATGCAGAGTCGATACAAATAAAAATCATCTAAAAACGACAAAAAAGGCAAAAAAAACAAAAATATATGAAAAAATTTTAAATTGACGAAAATATGACTATTTTGATGCAGTGCGATACAAATAAAAATCATCTAAAAACGACAAAAAAGGCAAAACCAAAAATTTAATGAATAAACTTTAAATTGACGAAATCGTGATTATTTTGATGCAGAGTCGATACCAATGAAAATCATCTAGAAACGACAAAAAAGGCAAAAAAACAAAAAATATATGAGAAAAAAATTTTAAATTGACGAAAATATGACTTATTTTGATGCAGTGTCGATACAAATGAAAATCATCTGTGAAACGACAAAAATGGCAAAAAACCAAAAATTTATGAATAAACTTTAAATTGACGAAATCATGATTATTTTTTCAATGCAGTGTCGATACAAATAAAAATCATCTAGAAACGACAGAAAAGGCAAAAAAACCAAAATTTATGAATAAATTTCAAATTGACGAAATCAAGATTATTTTGATGCAGAGTCGATACAAACAAAAATCATTTAAAAACGACAAAAAAGGCAAAACAAAAAAAATAAATGAAAAACTTTAAACTGATTTAAAATCATGATTATTTTGATGGTGAGCCTGATACAAATAAAAATCATCTAAAAACGACAAAAACGGCAAAACCAAAAAAATTTAGGAAAAAACTTTAAATTGACGAAATCATGATTATTTTGATGCAGAGTCGATGGAAATAAAAATCATCTAAAAATTAAAAAGGCATAAAACAAAAAAAATAAATGAAAAACTTTAAAATTGATTGAAATCTTGATTATTTTGATGCAGAGTCGATACAAATGAAAATCATCTAGAAACGACAAAAAGGCAAAACAAAAAAAAAAAATGTGTATGATAAAATTTTAAATTGGACGAAAATATGACTATTTCGACAAAAAGTGATATAAATGAAAAACTCATCTAGAACGACAAAAAGGCAAAAACCAAAAAATTTATGAATAACTTTAAATGAACCACATTGTTATTTTGATCCAGAGTTGATACAATAAAAATCATCTAAAAACGACAAAAAGGCAAAAACAAAAAGTATCAATAAACTTTAAATTGACCAAATCATGATTATTTTGATGCAGAGTCGATACAAATAAAAATCATCTAAAAAACGAGAAAAAAAATAAAAAACAAAAATATATGAAAAAACTTTAAATTGACCGAAATCATGATTATTTTGATGCAGAGTCGATACAAATAAAAACTCCATCTAGAAACGCAAAAAGTCAAAAAACCAAAAATTTATGAAAAAATTTTAAATTGTCGATATCATAATTATTTTGATGCAGTGTCGATACAAATAAAAATCATCTAGAAACGACCAAAAATGCTAAAAGACAAAAATAAATGAAAAACTTTAAATTGGGGAAATCACTGATTATTTTGATACAGAGTCGATACAAATAAAAATCATCCGAAAACGATAAAAAACGGCAAAACCCAAAAATTTATGAAAAAACTTTAAATTGTCGAAATCATGATTATTTTGATGCAGGTCGATATAAATGAAAATCATCTAGAAACGCCAAGAATGCAAAAAAACAAAAATGTATGAAAAAACTTTAAATTGACGAAATCATGATTATTTTGATGCAGAGTCGATACAAATGAAAATCATCTAGAAACGACAAAAAAGGCAAAAAACCAAAAATTTATGAATAAACTTTAAATTGACGAAATCATGATTATTTTGATGCAGAGTCGATACAAATGAAAATCATCTAGAAACGACAAAAAAGGCAAAAAACAAAAAATAAATGAAAAAACTTTAAATTGACGAAATCATGATTATTTTGATGCAGGAGTCGATACAAATAAAAATCATCTAGAAACGACAAAAAAGGCAAAAAACCAAAAATTTATGAATAAACTTTAAATTGACGAAATATGATTATTTTGATGCAGAGTCGATACAAATAAAAATCATCTAGAAACGACAAAAAAGGCAAAAAACAAAAAATTAATGAAAAAACTTTAAATTGACGAAATCATGATTATTTTGATGCAGAGTCGATACAATAAAAATCATCTAAAACGACAAAAAAGGCAAAAACCAAAAAATAAATGAAAAAACTTTAAATTGACGAAATCATGATTATTTTGATGCAGAGTCGATACAAATGAAAATCATCTAGAAACGACAAAAAAGGCAAAAAAACAAAAAATATATGAAAAAACTTTAAATTGACGAAATCATGATTATTTTGATGCAGAGTCGATACAAATGAAAATCATCTAGAAACGACAAAAAAGGCAAAAAACAAAAAATGTATGAAAAAAATTTTAAATTGACGAAAATATGACTATTTTGATGCAGAGTCGATATAAATGAAAATCATCTAGAAACGACAAAAAAGGCAAAAAACCAAAAATTTATGAAAAAACTTTAAATTGACGAAATCATGATTATTTTGATGCAGAGTCGATACAAATAAAAATCATCTAAAAACGACAAAAAAGGCAAAAAACAAAAAATAAATGAAAAAACTTTAAATTGACGAAATCATGATTATTTTGATGCAGAGTCGATACAAATAAAAATCATCTAGAAACGACAAAAAAAGGCAAAAAACAAAAAATTTATGAAAAATTTTAAATTGACGAAATCATGATTATTTTGATGCAGAGTCGATATAAATGAAAATCATCTAGAAACGACAAAAAGGCTAAAAACCAAAAATTTATGAAAAAACTTTAAATTGACGAAATCATGATTATTTTGATGCAGAGTCGATACAAATAAAAATCATCTAAAAACGACAAAAAGGCAAAAAAAAAAAATTTAAATATTCGAAATCATGATTATTTTAATGCAGAGTCGATATAAATGAAAATCATCTAGAAACGCCAAAGAATGCTAAAAACAAAAAATAAATGAAAAAACTTTAAATTGACGAAATCATGATTATTTTGATGCAGAGTCGATACAAATGAAAATCATCTAGAAACGACAAAAAAGGCAAAAAACAAAAATGTATGAAAAATTTTAAATTGACGAAAATATGACTATTTTGATGCAGTGCGATATAAATGAAAATCATCTGGAAACGACAAAAAAGGCAAAAAACCAAAAATTTATGAATAAACTTTAAATTGACGAAATCATGATTATTTTGATGCAGAGTCGATACAAATAAAAATCATCTAAAAACGACAAAAAAGGCAAAAAACAAAAAATAAATGAAAAAACTTTAAATTGACGAAATCATGATTATTTTGATGCAGAGTCGATACAAATAAAAATCATCTAAAAACGACAAAAAAAAGGCAAAAAACAAAAAAATAAATGAAAAAACTTCAAATTGACGAAATCATGATTATTTTGATGCAGAGTCGATACAAATGAAAATCATCTAGAAACGCAAAAAAGTCAAAAAACAAAAATGTATGAACAAACTTTAAATTGACGAAATCATAATTATTTTGATGCAGAGTCGATACAAAATAAAAAATCATCTAAAAACGACAAAAAGGCAAAACCAAAAATAAACGAAAAAACTTTAAATTGACGAAATCATGATTATTTTGATACAGAGTCGATACAAATAAAAATCATCTAAAAACGACAATAAAGGCAAAAAACCAAAAATTTATGAAAAAATTTTAAATTGTCGACATCATGATTATTTTGATGCAGTGCGATATAAATGAAAATCATCAAGAAACGCCAAAGAATGCTAAAAACAAAAAATAAATGAAAAAACTTTAAACTGACGAAATCATGATTATTTTGATGCAGAGTCGATACAAATAAAAATCATCTAAAAACGACAAAAACGGCAAAAACCAAAATTTAAGAAAAACTTTAAATTGACGAAAAAAAAACTATCGGCTTTGACGCAGAGTCGATACAAATAAAATCATCTAAAAACGACACAAAAAGGCAAAAACAAAAAATAAATGAAAAAACTTTAAAATTGACGAAACGCTTATTTTTATTTTGATAGGGAGTCGATACAAATGAAAATCATCTAGAAACGCACAAAAAAGGCAAAAAAAAAAAAATGTATGAAAAAACTTTAAATTGACGAAAATATGACTATTTTGATGCAGTGCCGATATAAATGAAAATCATCTGTGAACGACAAAAAAGGCAAAAAACCAAAAATTTATGAATAAACTTTAAATTGACGAAATCATGATTATTTTGATGCAGAGTCGATACAAATAAAAATCATCTAAAAACGACACAAAAAGGCATAAAACAAAAATAAAATGAAAAACTTTAAATTGACGAGAAATCATGATTATTTTGATGCAGAGTCGTGATACAAATAAAAAT
>JAEIGM010000128.1:0-92176 GCA_018903735.1 Drosophila cardini
ATTGACGAAATCAAGATTATTTTGATGCAGAGTCGATATAAATGAAAATTATTGAATTAAATGGTATTCCGATTCAAAATCGGTTGAGTTTTGACAGAGATAGCTAAGATCAAGGCCCGAAATGTGAGGATTCGAAAATAACGTCTAAAATCCTCTAAGACCTCTAGAAACGCCAGAAAATGCAAAAACAAAAAATAAATGAAAAAAATTTTAAATTGACGAAATCAAGATTATTTTGATGCAGAGTCGATATAAATGAAAATTATTGAATTAAATGGTATTCCGATTCAAAATCGGTTGAGTTTTGACAGAGATAGCTAAGATCAAGGCCCGAAATGTGAGGATTCGAAAATAACGTCTAAAATCCTCTAAGACCTCTAGAAACGCCAGAAAATGCAAAAACAAAAAAATAAATGAAAAAATTTTAAATTGACGAAATCAAGATTATTTTGATGCAGAGTCGATATAAATGAAAATTATTGAATTAAATGGTATTCCGATTCAAAATCGGTTGAGTTTTGACAGAGATAGCTAAGATCAAGGCCCGAAATGTGAGGATTCGAAAATAACGTCTAAAATCCTCTAAGACCTCTAGAAACGCCAGAAAATGCAAAAACAAAAAATAAATGAAAAAAATTTTAAATTGACGAAATCAAGATTATTTTGATGCAGAGTCGATATAAATGAAAATTATTGAATTAAATGGTATTCCGATTCAAAATCGGTTGAGTTTTGACAGAGATAGCTAAGATCAAGGCCCGAAATGTGAGGATTCGAAAATAACGTCTAAAATCCTCTAAGACCTCTAGAAACGCCAGAAAATGCAAAAACAAAAAATAAATGAAAAAATTTTAAATTGACGAAATCAAGATTATTTTGATGCAGAGTCGATATAAATGAAAATTATTGAATTAAATGGTATTCCGATTCAAAATCGGTTGAGTTTTGACAGAGATAGCTAAGATCAAGGCCCGAAATGTGAGGATTCGAAAATAACGTCTAAAATCCTCTAAGACCTCTAGAAACGCCAGAAAATGCAAAAACAAAAAAATAAATGAAAAAATTTTAAATTGACGAAATCAAGATTATTTTGATGCAGAGTCGATATAAATGAAAATTATTGAATTAAATGGTATTCCGATTCAAAATCGGTTGAGTTTTGACAGAGATAGCTAAGATCAAGGCCCGAAATGTGAGGATTCGAAAATAACGTCTAAAATCCTCTAAGACCTCTAGAAACGCCAGAAAATGCAAAAACAAAAAATAAATGAAAAAATTTTAAATTGACGAAATCAAGATTATTTTGATGCAGAGTCGATATAAATGAAAATTATTGAATTAAATGGTATTCCGATTCAAAATCGGTTGAGTTTTGACAGAGATAGCTAAGATCAAGGCCCGAAATGTGAGGATTCGAAAATAACGTCTAAAATCCTCTAAGACCTCTAGAAACGCCAGAAAATGCAAAAACAAAAAATAAATGAAAAAATTTTAAATTGACGAAATCAAGATTATTTTGATGCAGAGTCGATATAAATGAAAATTATTGAATTAAATGGTATTCCGATTCAAAATCGGTTGAGTTTTGACAGAGATAGCTAAGATCAAGGCCCGAAATGTGAGGATTCGAAAATAACGTCTAAAATCCTCTAAGACCTCTAGAAACGCCAGAAAATGCAAAAACAAAAAATAAATGAAAAAATTTTAAATTGACGAAATCAAGATTATTTTGATGCAGAGTCGATATAAATGAAAATTATTGAATTAAATGGTATTCCGATTCAAAATCGGTTGAGTTTTGACAGAGATAGCTAAGATCAAGGCCCGAAATGTGAGGATTCGAAAATAACGTCTAAAATCCTCTAAGACCTCTAGAAACGCCAGAAAATGCAAAAACAAAAAATAAATGAAAAAATTTTAAATTGACGAAATCAAGATTATTTTGATGCAGAGTCGATATAAATGAAAATTATTGAATTAAATGGTATTCCGATTCAAAATCGGTTGAGTTTTGACAGAGATAGCTAAGATCAAGGCCCGAAATGTGAGGATTCGAAAATAACGTCTAAAATCCTCTAAGACCTCTAGAAACGCCAGAAAATGCAAAAACAAAAAATAAATGAAAAAATTTTAAATTGACGAAATCAAGATTATTTTGATGCAGAGTCGATATAAATGAAAATTATTGAATTAAATGGTATTCCGATTCAAAATCGGTTGAGTTTTGACAGAGATAGCTAAGATCAAGGCCCGAAATGTGAGGATTCGAAAATAACGTCTAAAATCCTCTAAGACCTCTAGAAACGCCAGAAAATGCAAAAACAAAAAATAAATGAAAAAAATTTTAAATTGACGAAATCAAGATTATTTTGATGCAGAGTCGATATAAATGAAAATTATTGAATTAAATGGTATTCCGATTCAAAATCGGTTGAGTTTTGACAGAGATAGCTAAGATCAAGGCCCGAAATGTGAGGATTCGAAAATAACGTCTAAAATCCTCTAAGACCTCTAGAAACGCCAGAAAATGCAAAAACAAAAAATAAATGAAAAAATTTTAAATTGACGAAATCAAGATTATTTTGATGCAGAGTCGATATAAATGAAAATTATTGAATTAAATGGTATTCCGATTCAAAATCGGTTGAGTTTTGACAGAGATAGCTAAGATCAAGGCCCGAAATGTGAGGATTCGAAAATAACGTCTAAAATCCTCTAAGACCTCTAGAAACGCCAGAAAATGCAAAAACAAAAAATAAATGAAAAAATTTTAAATTGACGAAATCAAGATTATTTTGATGCAGAGTCGATATAAATGAAAATTATTGAATTAAATGGTATTCCGATTCAAAATCGGTTGAGTTTTGACAGAGATAGCTAAGATCAAGGCCCGAAATGTGAGGATTCGAAAATAACGTCTAAAATCGTCTAAGACCTCTAGAAACGCCAGAAAATGCAAAAACAAAAAATAAATGAAAATTTTAAATTGACGAAATCAAGATTATTTTTATGAAGAGGGGAAAAAAAAAAAAAAAATAAAAAAAAAAAGAATTTTCATTAAAAAAAAGTTTAGTTTTTAAAAAAAAAAAAAAAGATCAAGGCCCGGAAATGTGAGGATTCGAAAATAACGTCTAAAATCCTCTAAGACCTCTAGAAACGCCAGAAAATGCAAAAACAAAAAATAAATGAAAAAATTTTAAATTGACGAAATCAAGATTATTTTGATGCAGAGTCGATATAAATGAAAATTATTGAATTAAATGGTATTCCGATTCAAAATCGGTTGAGTTTTGACAGAGATAGCTAAGATCAAGGCCCGAAATGTGAGGATTCGAAAATAACGTCTAAAATCCTCTAAGACCTCTAGAAACGCCAGAAAATGCAAAAACAAAAAATAAATGAAAAAATTTTAAATTGACGAAATCAAGATTATTTTGATGCAGAGTCGATATAAATGAAAATTATTGAATTAAATGGTATTCCGATTCAAAATCGGTTGAGTTTTGACAGAGATAGCTAAGATCAAGGCCCGAAATGTGAGGATTCGAAAATAACGTCTAAAATCCTCTAAGACCTCTAGAAACGCCAGAAAATGCAAAAACAAAAAATAAATGAAAAAATTTTAAATTGACGAAATCAAGATTATTTTGATGCAGAGTCGATATAAATGAAAATTATTGAATTAAATGGTATTCCGATTCAAAATCGGTTGAGTTTTGACAGAGATAGCTAAGATCAAGGCCCGAAATGTGAGGATTCGAAAATAACGTCTAAAATCCTCTAAGACCTCTAGAAACGCCAGAAAATGCAAAAACAAAAAATAAATGAAAAAAATTTTAAATTGACGAAATCAAGATTATTTTGATGCAGAGTCGATATAAATGAAAATTATTGAATTAAATGGTATTCCGATTCAAAATCGGTTGAGTTTTGACAGAGATAGCTAAGATCAAGGCCCGAAATGTGAGGATTCGAAAATAACGTCTAAAATCCTCTAAGACCTCTAGAAACGCCAGAAAATGCAAAAACAAAAAATAAATAAAAAAATTTTAAATTGACGAAATCAAGATTATTTTGATGCAGAGTCGATATAAATGAAAATTATTGAATTAAATGGTATTCCGATTCAAAATCGGTTGAGTTTTGACAGAGATAGCTAAGATCAAGGCCCGAAATGTGAGGATTCGAAAATAACGTCTAAAATCCTCTAAGACCTCTAGAAACGCCAGAAAATGCAAAAACAAAAAATAAATGAAAAAATTTTAAATTGACGAAATCAAGATTATTTTGATGCAGAGTCGATATAAATGAAAATTATTGAATTAAATGGTATTCCGATTCAAAATCGGTTGAGTTTTGACAGAGATAGCTAAGATCAAGGCCCGAAATGTGAGGATTCGAAAATAACGTCTAAAATCCTCTAAGACCTCTAGAAACGCCAGAAAATGCAAAAACAAAAAATAAATGAAAAATTTTAAATTGACGAAATCAAGATTATTTTAAAATTAAATGATGCAGAGTCGATATAAATGAAAATTATTGAATTAAATGGTATTCCGATTCAAAATCGGTTGAGTTTTGACAGAGATAGCTAAGATCAAGGCCCGAAATGTGAGGATTCGAAAATAACGTCTAAAATCCTCTAAGACCTCTAGAAAAAAAAAAAAAAAAAAACGCCAGAAAATGCAAATTGAACGAAATCAAGATTATTTTGATGCAGAGTCGATATAAATGAAAATTATTGAATTAAATGGTATTCCGATTCAAAATCGGTTGAGTTTTGACAGAGATAGCTAAGATCAAGGCCCGAAATGTGAGGATTCGAAAATAACGTCTAAAATCCTCTAAGACCTCTAGAAACGCCAGAAAATGCAAAAACAAAAAATAAATGAAAAAATTTTAAATTGACGAAATCAAGATTATTTTGATGCAGAGTCGATATAAATGAAAATTATTGAATTAAATGGTATTCCGATTCAAAATCGGTTGAGTTTTGACAGAGATAGCTAAGATCAAGGCCCGAAATGTGAGGATTCGAAAATAACGTCTAAAATCCTCTAAGACCTCTAGAAACGCCAGAAAATGCAAAAACAAAAAATAAATGAAAAAATTTTAAATTGACGAAATCAAGATTATTTTGATGCAGAGTCGATATAAATGAAAATTATTGAATTAAATGGTATTCCGATTCAAAATCGGTTGAGTTTTGACAGAGATAGCTAAGATCAAGGCCCGAAATGTGAGGATTCGAAAATAACGTCTAAAATCCTCTAAGACCTCTAGAAACGCCAGAAAATGCAAAAACAAAAAATAAATGAAAAAATTTTAAATTGACGAAATCAAGATTATTTTGATGCAGAGTCGATATAAATGAAAATTATTGAATTAAATGGTATTCCGATTCAAAATCGGTTGAGTTTTGACAGAGATAGCTAAGATCAAGGCCCGAAATGTGAGGATTCGAAAATAACGTCTAAAATCCTCTAAGACCTCTAGAAACGCCAGAAAATGCAAAAACAAAAAATAAATGAAAAAATTTTAAATTGACGAAATCAAGATTATTTTGATGCAGAGTCGATATAAATGAAAATTATTGAATTAAATGGTATTCCGATTCAAAATCGGTTGAGTTTTGACAGAGATAGCTAAGATCAAGGCCCGAAATGTGAGGATTCGAAAATAACGTCTAAAATCCTCTAAGACCTCTAGAAACGCCAGAAAATGCAAAAACAAAAAATAAATGAAAAAATTTTAAATTGACGAAATCAAGATTATTTTGATGCAGAGTCGATATAAATGAAAATTATTGAATTAAATGGTATTCCGATTCAAAATCGGTTGAGTTTTGACAGAGATAGCTAAGATCAAGGCCCGAAATGTGAGGATTCGAAAATAACGTCTAAAATCCTCTAAGACCTCTAGAAACGCCAGAAAATGCAAAAACAAAAAATAAATGAAAAAATTTTAAATTGACGAAATCAAGATTATTTTGATGCAGAGTCGATATAAATGAAAATTATTGAATTAAATGGTATTCCGATTCAAAATCGGTTGAGTTTTGACAGAGATAGCTAAGATCAAGGCCCGAAATGTGAGGATTCGAAAATAACGTCTAAAATCCTCTAAGACCTCTAGAAACGCCAGAAAATGCAAAAACAAAAAATAAATGAAAAAATTTTAAATTGACGAAATCAAGATTATTTTGATGCAGAGTCGATATAAATGAAAATTATTGAATTAAATGGTATTCCGATTCAAAATCGGTTGAGTTTTTGTTTTGACAGAGATAGCTAAGATCAAGGCCCGAAATGTGAGGATTCGAAAATAACGTCTAAAATCCTCTAAGACCTCTAGAAACGCCAGAAAATGCAAAAACAAAAAATAAATGAAAAAATTTTAAATTGACGAAATCAAGATTATTTTGATGCAGAGTCGATATAAATGAAAATTATTGAATTAAATGGTATTCCGATTCAAAATCGGTTGAGTTTTGACAGAGATAGCTAAGATCAAGGCCCGAAATGTGAGGATTCGAAAATAACGTCTAAAATCCTCTAAGACCTCTAGAAACGCCAGAAAATGCAAAAACAAAAAATAAATGAAAAAATTTTAAATTGACGAAATCAAGATTATTTTGATGCAGAGTCGATATAAATGAAAATTATTGAATTAAATGGTATTCCGATTCAAAATCGGTTGAGTTTTGACAGAGATAGCTAAGATCAAGGCCCGAAATGTGAGGATTCGAAAATAACGTCTAAAATCCTCTAAGACCTCTAGAAACGCCAGAAAATGCAAAAACAAAAAATAAATGAAAAAATTTTAAATTGACGAAATCAAGATTATTTTGATGCAGAGTCGATATAAATGAAAATTATTGAATTAAATGGTATTCCGATTCAAAATCGGTTGAGTTTTGACAGAGATAGCTAAGATCAAGGCCCGAAATGTGAGGATTCGAAAATAACGTCTAAAATCCTCTAAGACCTCTAGAAACGCCAGAAAATGCAAAAACAAAAAATAAATGAAAAAATTTTAAATTGACGAAATCAAGATTATTTTGATGCAGAGTCGATATAAATGAAAATTATTGAATTAAATGGTATTCCGATTCAAAATCGGTTGAGTTTTGACAGAGATAGCTAAGATCAAGGCCCGAAATGTGAGGATTCGAAAATAACGTCTAAAATCCTCTAAGACCTCTAGAAACGCCAGAAAATGCAAAAACAAAAAATAAATGAAAAAATTTTAAATTGACGAAATCAAGATTATTTTGATGCAGAGTCGATATAAATGAAAATTATTGAATTAAATGGTATTCCGATTCAAAATCGGTTGAGTTTTGACAGAGATAGCTAAGATCAAGGCCCGAAATGTGAGGATTCGAAAATAACGTCTAAAATCCTCTAAGACCTCTAGAAACGCCAGAAAATGCAAAAACAAAAAATAAATGAAAAAATTTTAAATTGACGAAATCAAGATTATTTTGATGCAGAGTCGATATAAATGAAAATTATTGAATTAAATGGTATTCCGATTCAAAATCGGTTGAGTTTTGACAGAGATAGCTAAGATCAAGGCCCGAAATGTGAGGATTCGAAAATAACGTCTAAAATCCTCTAAGACCTCTAGAAACGCCAGAAAATGCAAAAACAAAAAATAAATGAAAAAATTTTAAATTGACGAAATCAAGATTATTTTGATGCAGAGTCGATATAAATGAAAATTATTGAATTAAATGGTATTCCGATTCAAAATCGGTTGAGTTTTGACAGAGATAGCTAAGATCAAGGCCCGAAATGTGAGGATTCGAAAATAACGTCTAAAATCCTCTAAGACCTCTAGAAACGCCAGAAAATGCAAAAACAAAAAATAAATGAAAAAAATTTTAAATTGACGAAATCAAGATTATTTTGATGCAGAGTCGATATAAATGAAAATTATTGAATTAAATGGTATTCCGATTCAAAATCGGTTGAGTTTTGACAGAGATAGCTAAGATCAAGGCCCGAAATGTGAGGATTCGAAAATAACGTCTAAAATCGTCTAAGACCTCTAGAAACGCCAGAAAATGCAAAAACAAAAAAATAAATGAAAAAATTTTAAATTGACGAAATCAAGATTATTTTGATGCAGAGTCGATATAAATGAAAATTATTGAATTAAATGGTATTCCGATTCAAAATCGGTTGAGTTTTGACAGAGATAGCTAAGATCAAGGCCCGAAATGTGAGGATTCGAAAATAACGTCTAAAATCCTCTAAGACCTCTAGAAACGCCAGAAAATGCAAAAACAAAAAATAAATGAAAAAATTTTAAATTGACGAAATCAAGATTATTTTGATGCAGAGTCGATATAAATGAAAATTATTGAATTAAATGGTATTCCGATTCAAAATCGGTTGAGTTTTGACAGAGATAGCTAAGATCAAGGCCCGAAATGTGAGGATTCGAAAATAACGTCTAAAATCCTCTAAGACCTCTAGAAACGCCAGAAAATGCAAAAACAAAAAATAAATGAAAAAATTTTAAATTGACGAAATCAAGATTATTTTGATGCAGAGTCGATATAAATGAAAATTATTGAATTAAATGGTATTCCGATTCAAAATCGGTTGAGTTTTGACAGAGATAGCTAAGATCAAGGCCCGAAATGTGAGGATTCGAAAATAACGTCTAAAATCCTCTAAGACCTCTAGAAACGCCAGAAAATGCAAAAACAAAAAATAAATGAAAAAATTTTAAATTGACGAAATCAAGATTATTTTGATGCAGAGTCGATATAAATGAAAATTATTGAATTAAATGGTATTCTGATTCAAAATCGGTTGAGTTTTGACAGAAATAGCTAAGATCAAGGCCCGAAATGTGAGGACTCGAAAATAACGTCTTAAATCGTCTAAGACCTCTAGAAACGCCAGAAAATGCAAAAACAAAAAATAAATGAAAAAATTTTAAATTGACGAAATCAAGATTATTTTGATGCAGAGTCGATATAAATGAAAATTATTGAATTAAATGGTATTCCGATTCAAAATCGGTTGAGTTTTGACAGAGATAGCTAAGATCAAGGCCCGAAATGTGAGGATTCGAAAATAACGTCTAAAATCCTCTAAGACCTCTAGAAACGCCAGAAAATGCAAAAACAAAAAATAAATGAAAAAATTTTAAATTGACGAAATCAAGATTATTTTGATGCAGAGTCGATATAAATGAAAATTATTGAATTAAATGGTATTCCGATTCAAAATCGGTTGAGTTTTGACAGAGATAGCTAAGATCAAGGCCCGAAATGTGAGGATTCGAAAATAACGTCTAAAATCCTCTAAGACCTCTAGAAACGCCAGAAAATGCAAAAACAAAAAATAAATGAAAAAATTTTAAATTGACGAAATCAAGATTATTTTGATGCAGAGTCGATATAAATGAAAATTATTGAATTAAATGGTATTCCGATTCAAAATCGGTTGAGTTTTGACAGAGATAGCTAAGATCAAGGCCCGAAATGTGAGGATTCGAAAATAACGTCTAAAATCCTCTAAGACCTCTAGAAACGCCAGAAAATGCAAAAACAAAAAATTAAATGAAAAAATTTTAAATTGACGAAATCAAGATTATTTTGATGCAGAGTCGATATAAATGAAAATTATTGAATTAAATGGTATTCCGATTCAAAATCGGTTGAGTTTTGACAGAGATAGCTAAGATCAAGGCCCGAAATGTGAGGATTCGAAAATAACGTCTAAAATCCTCTAAGACCTCTAGAAACGCCAGAAAATGCAAAAACAAAAAATAAATGAAAAAATTTTAAATTGACGAAATCAAGATTATTTTGATGCAGAGTCGATATAAATGAAAATTATTGAATTAAATGGTATTCCGATTCAAAATCGGTTGAGTTTTGACAGAGATAGCTAAGATCAAGGCCCGAAATGTGAGGATTCGAAAATAACGTCTAAAATCCTCTAAGACCTCTAGAAACGCCAGAAAATGCAAAAACAAAAAATAAATGAAAAAATTTTAAATTGACGAAATCAAGATTATTTTGATGCAGAGTCGATATAAATGAAAATTATTGAATTAAATGGTATTCCGATTCAAAATCGGTTGAGTTTTGACAGAGATAGCTAAGATCAAGGCCCGAAATGTGAGGATTCGAAAATAACGTCTAAAATCCTCTAAGACCTCTAGAAACGCCAGAAAATGCAAAAACAAAAAATAAATGAAAAAATTTTTAATTGACGAAATCAAGATTATTTTGATGCAGAGTCGATATAAATGAAAATTATTGAATTAAATGGTATTCCGATTCAAAATCGGTTGAGTTTTGACAGAGATAGCTAAGATCAAGGCCCGAAATGTGAGGATTCGAAAATAACGTCTAAAATCCTCTAAGACCTCTAGAAACGCCAGAAAATGCAAAAACAAAAAATAAATGAAAAAATTTTAAATTGACGAAATCAAGATTATTTTGATGCAGAGTCGATATAAATGAAAATTATTGAATTAAATGGTATTCCGATTCAAAATCGGTTGAGTTTTGACAGAGATAGCTAAGATCAAGGCCCGAAATGTGAGGATTCGAAAATAACGTCTAAAATCCTCTAAGACCTCTAGAAACGCCAGAAAATGCAAAAACAAAAAATAAATGAAAAAATTTTAAATTGACGAAATCAAGATTATTTTGATGCAGAGTCGATATAAATGAAAATTATTGAATTAAATGGTATTCCGATTCAAAATCGGTTGAGTTTTAACAGAGATAGCTAAGATCAAGGCCCGAAATGTGAGGATTCGAAAATAACGTCTAAAATCCTCTAAGACCTCTAGAAACGCCAGAAAATGCAAAAACAAAAAATAAATGAAAAAATTTTAAATTGACGAAATCAAGATTATTTTGATGCAGAGTCGATATAAATGAAAATTATTGAATTAAATGGTATTCCGATTCAAAATCGGTTGAGTTTTGACAGAGATAGCTAAGATCAAGGCCCGAAATGTGAGGATTCGAAAATAACGTCTAAAATCGTCTAAGACCTCTAGAAACGCCAGAAAATGCAAAAACAAAAAATAAATGAAAAAATTTTAAATTGACGAAATCAAGATTATTTTGATGCAGAGTCGATATAAATGAAAATTATTGAATTAAATGGTATTCCGATTCAAAATCGGTTGAGTTTTGACAGAGATAGCTAAGATCAAGGCCCGAAATGTGAGGATTCGAAAATAACGTCTAAAATCCTCTAAGACCTCTAGAAACGCCAGAAAATGCAAAAACAAAAAATAAATGAAAAAATTTTAAATTGACGAAATCAAGATTATTTTGATGCAGAGTCGATATAAATGAAAATTATTGAATTAAATGGTATTCCGATTCAAAATCGGTTGAGTTTTGACAGAGATAGCTAAGATCAAGGCCCGAAATGTGAGGATTCGAAAATAACGTCTAAAATCCTCTAAGACCTCTAGAAACGCCAGAAAATGCAAAAACAAAAAATAAATGAAAAAATTTTAAATTGACGAAATCAAGATTATTTTGATGCAGAGTCGATATAAATGAAAATTTTTGAATTAAATGGTATTCCGATTCAAAATCGGTTGAGTTTTGACAGAGATAGCTAAGATCAAGGCCCGAAATGTGAGGATTCGAAAATAACGTCTAAAATCCTCTAAGACCTCTAGAAACGCCAGAAAATGCAAAAACAAAAAATAAATGAAAAAATTTTAAATTGACGAAATCAAGATTATTTTGATGCAGAGTCGATATAAATGAAAATTATTGAATTAAATGGTATTCTGATTCAAAATCGGTTGAGTTTTGACAGAGATAGCTAAGATCAAGGCCCGAAATGTGAGGATTCGAAAATAACGTCTAAAATCCTCTAAGACCTCTAGAAACGCCAGAAAATGCAAAAACAAAAAATAAATGAAAAAATTTTAAATTGACGAAATCAAGATTATTTTGATGCAGAGTCGATATAAATGAAAATTATTGAATTAAATGGTATTCTGATTCAAAATCGGTTGAGTTTTGACAGAGATAGCTAAGATCAAGGCCCGAAATGTGAGGATTCGAAAATAACGTCTAAAATCGTCTAAGACCTCTAGAAACGCCAGAAAATGCAAAAACAAAAAATAAATGAAAAAATTTTAAATTGACGAAATCAAGATTATTTTGATGCAGAGTCGATATAAATGAAAATTATTGAATTAAATGGTATTCCGATTCAAAATCGGTTGAGTTTTGACAGAGATAGCTAAGATCAAGGCCCGAAATGTGAGGATTCGAAAATAACGTCTAAAATCCTCTAAGACCTCTAGAAACGCCAGAAAATGCAAAAACAAAAAATAAATGAAAAAATTTTAAATTGACGAAATCAAGATTATTTTGATGCAGAGTCGATATAAATGAAAATTATTGAATTAAATGGTATTCCGATTCAAAATCGGTTGAGTTTTGACAGAGATAGCTAAGATCAAGGCCCGAAATGTGAGGATTCGAAAATAACGTCTAAAATCGTCTAAGACCTCTAGAAACGCCAGAAAATGCAAAAACAAAAAATAAATGAAAAAATTTTAAATTGACGAAATCAAGATTATTTTGATGCAGAGTCGATATAAATGAAAATTATTGAATTAAACGGTATTCCGATTCAAAATCGGTTGAGTTTTGACAGAGATAGCTAAGATCAAGGCCCGAAATGTGAGGATTCGAAAATAACGTCTAAAATCGTCTAAGACCTCTAGAAACGCCAGAAAATGCAAAAACAAAAAATAAATGAAAAAATTTTAAATTGACGAAATCAAGATTATTTTGATGCAGAGTCGATATAAATGAAAATTATTGAATTAAATGGTATTCCGATTCAAAATCGGTTGAGTTTTGACAGAGATAGCTAAGATCAAGGCCCGAAATGTGAGGATTCGAAAATAACGTCTAAAATCCTCTAAGACCTCTAGAAACGCCAGAAAATGCAAAAACAAAAAATTAAATGAAAAAATTTTAAATTGACGAAATCAAAATTATTTTGATGCAGAGTCGATATAAATGAAAATTATTGAATTAAATGGTATTCCGATTCAAAATCGGTTGAGTTTTGACAGAGATAGCTAAGATCAAGGCCCGAAATGTGAGGATTCGAAAATAACGTCTAAAATCGTCTAAGACCTCTAGAAACGCCAGAAAATGCAAAAACAAAAAATAAATGAAAAAATTTTAAATTGACGAAATCAAGATTATTTTGATGCAGAGTCGATATAAATGAAAATTATTGAATTAAATGGTATTCCGATTCAAAATCGGTTGAGTTTTGACAGAGATAGCTAAAATCAAGGCCCGAAATGTGAGGATTCGAAAATAACGTCTAAAATCGTCTAAGACCTCTAGAAACGCCAGAAAATGCAAAAACAAAAAATAAATGAAAAAATTTTAAATTGACGAAATCAAGATTATTTTGATGCAGAGTCGATATAAATGAAAATTATTGAATTAAATGGTATTCCGATTCAAAATCGGTTGAGTTTTGACAGAGATAGCTAAGATCAAGGCCCGAAATGTGAGGATTCGAAAATAACGTCTAAAATCGTCTAAGACCTCTAGAAACGCCAGAAAATGCAAAAACAAAAAATAAATGAAAAAATTTTAAATTGACGAAATCAAGATTATTTTGATGCAGAGTCGATATAAATGAAAATTATTGAATTAAATGGTATTCCGATTCAAAATCGGTTGAGTTTTGACAGAGATAGCTAAAATCAAGGCCCGAAATGTGAGGATTCGAAAATAACGTCTAAAATCGTCTAAGACCTCTAGAAACGCCAGAAAATGCAAAAACAAAAAATAAATGAAAAAATTTTTAATTGACGAAATCAAGATTATTTTGATGCAGAGTCGATATAAATGAAAATTATTGAATTAAATGGTATTCCGATTCAAAATCGGTTGAGTTTTGACAGAGATAGCTAAGATCAAGGCCCGAAATGTGAGGATTCGAAAATAACGTCTAAAATCGTCTAAGACCTCTAGAAACGCCAGAAAATGCAAAAACAAAAAATAAATGAAAAAAATTTTAAATTGACGAAATCAAGATTATTTTGATGCAGAGTCGATATAAATGAAAATTATTGAATTAAATGGTATTCCGATTCAAAATCGGTTGAGTTTTGACAGAGATAGCTAAGATCAAGGCCCGAAATGTGAGGATTCGAAAATAACGTCTAAAATCCTCTAAGACCTCTAGAAACGCCAGAAAATGCAAAAACAAAAAATAAATGAAAAAATTTTAAATTGACGAAATCAAGATTATTTTGATGCAGAGTCGATATAAATGAAAATTATTGAATTAAATGGTATTCCGATTCAAAATCGGTTGAGTTTTGACAGAGATAGCTAAAATCAAGGCCCGAAATGTGAGGATTCGAAAATAACGTCTAAAATCCTCTAAGACCTCTAGAAACGCCAGAAAATGCAAAAACAAAAAATAAATGAAAAAATTTTAAATTGACGAAATCAAGATTATTTTGATGCAGAGTCGATATAAATGAAAATTATTGAATTAAATGGTATTCCGATTCAAAATCGGTTGAGTTTTGACAGAGATAGATAAAATCAAGGCCCGAAATGTGAGGATTCGAAAATAAGGTCTAAAATCGTCTAAGACCTCTAGAAACGCCAGAAAATGCAAAAACAAAAAATAAATGAAAAAATTTTAAATTGACGAAATCAAGATTATTTTGATGCAGAGTCGATATAAATGAAAATTATTGAATTAAATGGTATTCCGATTCAAAATCGGTTAAGTTTTGACAGAGATAGCTAAGATCAAGGCCCGAAATGTGAGGATTCGAAAATAACGTCTAAAATCGTCTAAGACCTCTAGAAACGCCAGAAAATGCAAAAACAAAAAATAAATGAAAAAATTTTAAATTGACGAAATCAAGATTATTTTGATGCAGAGTCGATATAAATGAAAATTATTGAATTAAACGGTATTCCGATTCAAAATCGGTTGAGTTTTGACAGAGATAGCTAAGATCAAGGCCCGAAATGTGAGGATTCGAAAATAAGGTCTAAAATCCTCTAAGACCTCTAGAAACGCCAGAAAATGCAAAAACAAAAAATAAATGAAAAAATTTTAAATTGACGAAATCAAGATTATTTTGATGCAGAGTCGATATAAATGAAAATTATTGAATTAAACGGTATTCTGATTCAAAATCGGTTGAGTTTTGACAGAGATAGCTAAGATCAAGGCCTGAAATGTGAGGATTCGAAAATAACGTCTAAAATCGTCTAAGACCTCTAGAAACGCCAGAAAATGCAAAAACAAAAAATAAATGAAAAAATTTTAAATTGACGAAATCAAGATTATTTTGATGCAGAGTCGATATAAATGGAAATTATTGAATTAAATGGTATTCCGATTCAAAATCGGTTGGGTTTCGACAGAGATAGCTAAGATCAAGGCCCGAAATGTGAGGATTCGAAAATAACGTCTAAAATCGTCTAAGACCTCTAGAAACGCCAGAAAATGCAAAAACAAAAAAAAAATTAAAAAAATTTTAAATTGACGAAATCAAGATTATTTTGATGCAGAGTCGATATAAATGAAAATTATTGAATTAAACGGTATTCCGATTCAAAATCGGTTGAGTTTTGACAGAGATAGCTAAGATCAAGGCCCGAAATGTGAGGATTCGAAAATAACGTCTAAAATCGTCTAAGACCTCTAGAAACGCCAGAAAATGCAAAAACAAAAAAAAAAATTAAAAAATTTTAAATTGACGAAATCAAGATTATTTTGATGCAGAGTCGATATAAATGAAAATTATTGAATTAAACGGTATTCCGATTCAAAATCGGTTGAGTTTTGACAGAGATAGCTAAGATCAAGGCCCGAAATGTGAGGATTCGAAAATAACGTCTAAAATCCTCTAAGACCTCTAGAAACGCCAGAAAATGCAAAAACAAAAAATAAATGAAAAAATTTTAAATTGACAAAATCAAGATTATTTTGATGCAGAGTCGATATAAATGAAAATTATTGAATTAAATGGTATTCCGATTCAAAATCGGTTGAGTTTTGACAGAGATAGTTAAAATCAAGGCCCGAAATGTGAGGATTCGAAAATAACGTCTAAAATCGTCTAAGACCTCTAGAAACGCCAGAAAATGCAAAAGCAAAAAATAAATGAAAAAATTTTAAATTGACGAATGCAAGATTATTTTGATGCAGAGTCGATATTAACGAAAATTATTGAATTAAACGGTATTCCGATTCAAAATCGGTTGAGTTTTGACAGAGATAGCTAAGATCAAGGCCCGAAATGTGAGGATTCGAAAATAACGTCTAAAATCCTCTAAGACCTCTAGAAACGCCAGAAAATGCAAAAACAAAAAATAAATGAAAAAATTTTAAATTGACGAAATCAAGATTATTTTGATGCAGAGTCGATATTAATGAAAATTATTGAATTAAACGGTATTCCGATTCAGAATCGGTTGAGTTTTGACAGAGATAGTTAAAATCAAGGCCCGAAATGTAAGGATTCGAAAATAACGTCTAAAATCCTCTAAGACCTCTAGAAACGCCAGAAAATGCAAAAACAAAAAATAAATGAAAAAATTTTAAATTGACGAAATCAAGATTATTTTGATGCAGAGTCGATATAAATGAAAATTATTGAATTAAATGGTATTCCGATTCAAAATCGGTTGAGTTTTGACAGAGATAGCTAAGATCAAGGCCCGAAATGTGAGGATTCGAAAATAACGTCTAAAATCCTCTAAGACCTCTAGAAACGCCAGAAAATGCAAAAACAAAAAATAAATGAAAAAATTTTAAATTGACGAAATCAAGATTATTTTGATGCAGAGTCGATATAAATGAAAATTATTGAAATAAACGGTATTCCGATTCAAAATCGGTTGAGTTTTGACAGAGATAGCTAAGATCAAGGCCCGAAATGTGAGGATTCGAAAATAACGTCTAAAATCGTCTAAGACCTCTAGAAACGCCAGAAAATGCAAAAACAAAAAATAAATGAAAAAATTTTAAATTGACGAAATCAAGATTATTTTGATGCAGAGTCGATATAAATGAAAATTATTGAATTAAATGGTATTCCGATTCAAAATCGGTTGAGTTTTGACAGAGATAGCTAAGATCAAGGCCCGAAATGTGAGGATTCGAAAATAACGTCTAAAATCGTCTAAGACCTCTAGAAACGCCAGAAAATGCAAAAACAAAAAATAAATGAAAAAATTTTAAATTGACGAAATCAAGATTATTTTGATGCAGAGTCGATATAAATGAAAATTATTGAATTAAATGGTATTCCGATTCAAAATCGGTTGAGTTTTGACAGAGATAGCTAAGATCAAGGCCCGAAATGTGAGGATTCGAAAATAACGTCTAAAATCGTCTAAGACCTCTAGAAACGCCAGAAAATGCAAAAACAAAAAATAAATGAAAAAATTTTAAATTGACGAAATCAAGATTATTTTGATGCAGAGTCGATATAAATGAAAATTATTGAATTAAATGGTATTCCGATTCAAAATCGGTTGAGTTTTGACAGAGATAGCTAAGATCAAGGCCCGAAATGTGAGGATTCGAAAATAACGTCTAAAATCCTCTAAGACCTCTAGAAACGCCAGAAAATGCAAAAACAAAAAATAAATGAAAAAATTTTAAATTGACGAAATCAAGATTATTTTGATGCAGAGTCGATATAAATGAAAATTATTGAAATAAACGGTATTCCGATTCAAAATCGGTTGAGTTTTGACAGAGATAGCTAAGATCAAGGCCCGAAATGTGAGGATTCGAAAATAACGTCTAAAATCGTCTAAGACCTCTAGAAACGCCAGAAAATGCAAAAACAAAAAATAAATGAAAAAATTTTAAATTGACGAAATCAAGATTATTTTGATGCAGAGTCGATATAAATGAAAATTATTGAATTAAATGGTATTCCGATTCAAAATCGGTTGAGTTTTGACAGAGATAGCTAAGATCAAGGCCCGAAATGTGAGGATTCGAAAATAACGTCTAAAATCGTCTAAGACCTCTAGAAACGCCAGAAAATGCAAAAACAAAAAATAAATGAAAAAATTTTAAATTGACGAAATCAAGATTATTTTGATGCAGAGTCGATATAAATGAAAATTATTGAATTAAATGGTATTCCGATTCAAAATCGGTTGAGTTTTGACAGAGATAGCTAAGATCAAGGCCCGAAATGTGAGGATTCGAAAATAACGTCTAAAATCGTCTAAGACCTCTAGAAACGCCAGAAAATGCAAAAACAAAAAATAAATGAAAAAATTTTAAATTGACGAAATCAAGATTATTTTGATGCAGAGTCGATATAAATGAAAATTATTGAATTAAATGGTATTCCGATTCAAAATCGGTTGAGTTTTGACAGAGATAGCTAAGATCAAGGCCTGAAATGTGAGGATTCGAAAATAACGTCTAAAATCCTCTAAGACCTCTAGAAACGCCAGAAAATGCAAAAACAAAAAATAAATGAAAAAATTTTAAATTGACGAAATCAAGATTATTTTGATGCAGAGTCGATATAAATGAAAATTATTGAATTAAACGGTATTCTGATTCAAAATCGGTTGAGTTTTGACAGAGATAGCTAAGATCAAGGCCTGAAATGTGAGGATTCGAAAATAACGTCTAAAATCCTCTAAGACCTCTAGAAACGCCAGAAAATGCAAAAACAAAAAATAAATGAAAAAATTTTAAATTGACGAAATCAAGATTATTTTGATGCAGAGTCGATATAAATGAAAATTATTGAATTAAACGGTATTCCGATTCAAAATCGGTTGAGTTTTGACAGAGATAGCTAAGATCAATGCCCGAAATGTGAGGATTCGAAAATAACGTCTAAAATCGTCTAAGACCTCTAGAAACGCCAGAAAATGCAAAAACAAAAAATAAATGAAAAAATTTTAAATTGACGAAATCAAGATTATTTTGATGCAGAGTCGATATAAATGAAAGTTATTGAATTAAATGGTATTCCGATTCAAAATCGGTTGAGTTTTGACAGAGATAGCTAAGATCAAGGCCCGAAATGTGAGGATTCGAAAATAACGTCTAAAATCGTCTAAGACCTCTAGAAACGCCAGAAAATGCAAAAACAAAAAATAAATGAAAAAATTTTAAATTGACGAAATCAAGATTATTTTGATGCAGAGTCGATATAAATGAAAATTATTGAATTAAATGGTATTCCGATTCAAAATCGGTTGAGTTTTGACAGAGATAGCTAAGATCAAGGCCTGAAATGTGAGGATTCGAAAATAACGTCTAAAATCCTCTAAGACCTCTAGAAACGCCAGAAAATGCAAAAACAAAAAATAAATGAAAAAATTTTAAATTGACGAAATCAAGATTATTTTGATGCAGAGTCGATATAAATGAAAATTATTGAATTAAACGGTATTCTGATTCAAAATCGGTTGAGTTTTGACAGAGATAGCTAAGATCAAGGCCTGAAATGTGAGGATTCGAAAATAACGTCTAAAATCGTCTAAGACCTCTAGAAACGCCAGAAAATGCAAAAACAAAAAATAAATGAAAAAATTTTAAATTGACGAAATCAAGATTATTTTGATGCAGAGTCGATATAAATGAAAATTATTGAATTAAATGGTATTCCGATTCAAAATCGGTTGGGTTTCGACAGAGATAGCTAAGATCAAGGCCCGAAATGTGAGGATTCGAAAATAACGTCTAAAATCGTCTAAGACCTCTAGAAACGCCAGAAAATGCAAAAACAAAAAAAAAATTAAAAAATTTTAAATTGACGAAATCAAGATTATTTTGATGCAGAGTCGATATAAATGAAAATTATTGAATTAAACGGTATTCCGATTCAAAATCGGTTGAGTTTTGACAGAGATAGCTAAGATCAAGGCCCGAAATGTGAGGATTCGAAAATAACGTCTAAAACCGTCTAAGACCTCTAGAAACGCCAGAAAATGCAAAAACAAAAAAAAAATTAAAAAATTTTAAATTGACGAAATCAAGATTATTTTGATGCAGAGTCGATATAAATGAAAATTATTGAATTAAACGGTATTCCGATTCAAAATCGGTTGAGTTTTGACAGAGATAGCTAAGATCAAGGCCCGAAATGTGAGGATTCGAAAATAACGTCTAAAATCCTCTAAGACCTCTAGAAACGCCAGAAAATGCAAAAACAAAAAATAAATGAAAAAATTTTAAATTGACAAAATCAAGATTATTTTGATGCAGAGTCGATATAAATGAAAATTATTGAATTAAATGGTATTCCGATTCAAAATCGGTTGAGTTTTGACAGAGATAGCTAAGATCAAGGCCCGAAATGTGAGGATTCGAAAATAACGTCTAAAATCCTCTAAGACCTCTAGAAACGCCAGAAAATGCAAAAACAAAAAATAAATGAAAAAATTTTAAATTGACGAAATCAAGATTATTTTGATGCAGAGTCGATATAAATGAAAATTATTGAATTAAACGGTATTCCGATTCAAAATCGGTTGAGTTTTGACAGAGATAGCTAAGATCAAGGCCCGAAATGTGAGGATTCGAAAATAACGTCTAAAATCCTCTAAGACCTCTAGAAACGCCAGAAAATGCAAAAACAAAAAATAAATGAAAAAATTTTAAATTGACGAAATCAAGATTATTTTGATGCAGAGTCGATATAAATGAAAATTATTGAATTAAATGGTATTCCGATTCAAAATCGGTTGAGTTTTGACAGAGATAGCTAAGATCAAGGCCCGAAATGTGAGGATTCGAAAATAACGTCTAAAATCGTCTAAGACCTCTAGAAACGCCAGAAAATGCAAAAACAAAAAATAAATGAAAAAATTTTAAATTGACGAAATCAAGATTATTTTGATGCAGAGTCGATATAAATGAAAATTATTGAATTAAATGGTATTCCGATTCAAAATCGGTTGATTTTTGACAGAGATA
The DNA here is from genome assembly GCA_018903735.1 of Drosophila cardini. Taxonomy (NCBI): domain Eukaryota; kingdom Metazoa; phylum Arthropoda; class Insecta; order Diptera; family Drosophilidae; genus Drosophila; species Drosophila cardini. The sequence continues at coordinate 20,994 of JAEIGM010000128.1, forward strand.
GCTAAGATCAAGGCCCGAAATGTGAGGATTCGAAAATAACGTCTAAAATCCTCTAAGACCTCTAGAAACGCCAGAAAATGCAAAAACAAAAAATTAAATGAAAAAATTTTAAATTGACGAAATCAAGATTATTTTGATGCAGAGTCGATATAAATGAAAATTATTGAATTAAATGGTATTCTGATTCAAAATCGGTTGAGTTTTGACAGAGATAGCTAAGATCAAGGCCTGAAATGTGAGGATTCGAAAATAACGTCTAAAATCGTCTAAGACCTCTAGAAACGCCAGAAAATGCAAAAACAAAAAATAAATGTAAAAATTTTAAATTGACGAAATCAAGATTATTTTGATGCAGAGTCGATATAAATGAAAATTATTGAATTAAATGGTATTCCGATTCAAAATCGGTTGAGTTTTGACAGAGATAGCTAAGATCAAGGCCCGAAATGTGAGGATTCGAAAATAACGTCTAAAATCGTCTAAGACCTCTAGAAACGCCAGAAAATGCAAAAACAAAAAATAAATGAAAAAATTTTAAATTGACGAAATCAAGATTATTTTGATGCAGAGTCGATATAAATGAAAATTATTGAATTAAATGGTATTCCGATTCAAAATCGGTTGAGTTTTGACAGAGATAGCTAAGATCAAGGCCCGAAATGTGAGGATTCGAAAATAACGTCTAAAATGGTCTAAGACCTCTAGAAACGCCAGAAAATGCAAAAACAAAAAATAAATGAAAAAATTTTAAATTGACGAAATCAAGATTATTTTGATGCAGAGTCGATATAAATGAAAATTATTGAATTAAATGGTATTCCGATTCAAAATCGGTTGAGTTTTGACAGAGATAGATAAAATCAAGGCCCGAAATGTGAGGATTCGAAAATAACGTCTAAAATCGTCTAAGACCTCTAGAAACGCCAGAAAATGCAAAAACAAAAAATAAATGAAAAAATTTTAAATTGACGAAATCAAGATTATTTTGATGCAGAGTCGATATAAATGAAAATTATTGAATTAAACGGTATTCCGATTCAAAATCGGTTGAGTTTTGACAGAGATAGCTAAGATCAAGGCCCGAAATGTGAGGATTCGAAAATAACGTCTAAAATCCTCTAAGACCTCTAGAAACGCCAGAAAATGCAAAAACAAAAAATAAATGAAAAAATTTTAAATTGACGAAATCAAGATTATTTTGATGCAGAGTCGATATAAATGAAAATTATTGAATTAAATGGTATTCCGATTCAAAATCGGTTGAGTTTTGACAGAGATAGCTAAGATCAAGGCCCGAAATGTGAGGATTCGAAAATAACGTCTAAAATCGTCTAAGACCTCTAGAAACGCCAGAAAATGCAAAAACAAAAAATAAATGAAAAAATTTTAAATTGACGAAATCAAGATTATTTTGATGCAGAGTCGATATAAATGAAAATTATTGAATTAAATGGTATTCCGATTCAAAATCGGTTGATTTTTGACAGAGATAGCTAAGATCAAGGCCCGAAATGTGAGGATTCGAAAATAACGTCTAAAATCCTCTAAGACCTCTAGAAACGCCAGAAAATGCAAAAACAAAAAATTAAATGAAAAAATTGTAAATTGACGAAATCAAGATTATTTTGATGCAGAGTCGATATAAATGAAAATTATTGAATTAAATGGTATTCTGATTCAAAATCGGTTGAGTTTTGACAGAGATAGCTAAGATCAAGGCCTGAAATGTGAGGATTCGAAAATAACGTCTAAAATCGTCTAAGACCTCTAGAAACGCCAGAAAATGCAAAAACAAAAAATAAATGTAAAAATTTTAAATTGACGAAATCAAGATTATTTTGATGCAGAGTCGATATAAATGAAAATTATTGAATTAAATGGTATTCCGATTCAAAATCGGTTGAGTTTTGACAGAGATAGCTAAGATCAAGGCCCGAAATGTGAGGATTCGAAAATAACGTCTAAAATCGTCTAAGACCTCTAGAAACGCCAGAAAATGCAAAAACAAAAAAATAAATGAAAAAATTTTAAATTGACGAAATCAAGATTATTTTGATGCAGAGTCGATATAAATGAAAATTATTGAATTAAATGGTATTCCGATTCAAAATCGGTTGAGTTTTGACAGAGATAGCTAGATCAAGGCCCGAAATGTGAGGATTCGAAAATAACGTCTAAAATTTGTTTTAGATACTGATCGGCCAAATGTAGGATTCGAAAATAACGTCTAAAATCGTCTAAGACCTCTAGAAACGCCAGAAAATGCAAAAACAAAAAATAAATGAAAAAATTTTAAATTGACGAAATCAAGATTATTTTGATGCAGAGTCGATATAAATGAAAATTATTGAATTAAATGGTATTCCGATTCAAAATCGGTTGAGTTTTGACAGAGATAGATAAAGATCAAGGCCCGAAATGTGAGGATTCGAAAATAACGTCTAAAATCGTCTAAGACCTCTAGAAACGCCAGAAAATGCAAAAACAAAAAATAAATGAAAAAATTTTAAATTGACGAAATCAAGATTATTTTGATGCAGAGTCGATATAAATGAAAATTATTGAATTAAATGGTATTCCGATTCAAAATCGGTTGAGTTTTGACAGAGATAGCTAAGATCAAGGCCTGAAATGTGAGGATTCGAAAATAACGTCTAAAATCCTCTAAGACCTCTAGAAACGCCAGAAAATGCAAAAACAAAAAATAAATGAAAAAATTTTAAATTGACGAAATCAAGATTATTTTGATGCAGAGTCGATATAAATGAAAATTATTGAATTAAATGGTATTCCGATTCAAAATCGGTTGAGTTTTGACAGAGATAGCTAAGATCAAGGCCCGAAATGTGAGGATTCGAAAATAACGTCTAAAATCCTCTAAGACCTCTAGAAACGCCAGAAAATGCAAAAACAAAAAATAAATGAAAAAATTTTAAATTGACGAAATCAAGATTATTTTGATGCAGAGTCGATATAAATGAAAATTATTGAATTAAATGGTATTCCGATTCAAAATCGGTTGAGTTTTGACAGAGATAGTTAAAATCAAGGCCCGAAATGTGAGGATTCGAAAATAACGTCTAAAATCCTCTAAGACCTCTAGAAACGCCAGAAAATGCAAAAACAAAAAATAAATGAAAAAATTTTAAATTGACGAAATCAAGATTATTTTGATGCAGAGTCGATATAAATGAAACTTATTGAATTAAACGGTATTCCGATTCAAAATCGGTTGAGTTTTGACAGAGATAGCTAAGATCAAGGCCCGAAATGTGAGGATTCGAAAATAACGTCTAAAATCGTCTAAGACCTCTAGAAACGCCAGAAAATGCCAAAAACAAAAAATAAATGAAAAAATTTTAGATTGACGAAATCAAGATTATTTTGATGCAGAGTCGATATTAATGAAAATTATTGAATTAAATGGTATTCCGATTCAGAATCGGTTGAGTTTTGACAGAGATAGCTAAAATCAAGGCCCGAAATGTGAGGATTCGAAAATAACGTCTAAAATCCTCTAAGACCTCTAGAAACGCCAGAAAATGCAAAAACAAAAAATAAATGAAAAAATTTTAAATTGACGAAATCAAGATTATTTTGATGCAGAGTCGATATAAATGAAAATTATTGAATTAAATGGTATTCCGATTCAAAATCGGTTGAGTTTTGACAGAGATAGCTAAGATCAAGGCCCGAAATGTGAGGATTCGAAAATAACGTCTAAAATCCTCTAAGACCTCTAGAAACGCCAGAAAATGCAAAAACAAAAAATAAATGAAAAAATTTTAAATTGACGAAATCAAGATTATTTTGATGCAGAGTCGATATAAATGAAAATTATTGAATTAAATGGTATTCCGATTCAAAATCGGTTGAGTTTTGACAGAGATAGCTAAGATCAAGGCCCGAAATGTGAGGATTCGAAAATAACGTCTAAAATCCTCTAAGACCTCTAGAAACGCCAGAAAATGCAAAAACAAAAAATAAATGAAAAAATTTTAAATTGACGAAATCAAGATTATTTTGATGCAGAGTCGATATAAATGAAAATTATTGAATTAAATGGTATTCCGATTCAAAATCGGTTGAGTTTTGACAGAGATAGCTAAGATCAAGGCCCGAAATGTGAGGATTCGAAAATAACGTCTAAAATCCTCTAAGACCTCTAGAAACGCCAGAAAATGCAAAAACAAAAAATAAATGAAAAAATTTTAAATTGACGAAATCAAGATTATTTTGATGCAGAGTCGATATAAATGAAAATTATTGAATTAAATGGTATTCCGATTCAAAATCGGTTGAGTTTTGACAGAGATAGCTAAGATCAAGGCCCGAAATGTGAGGATTCGAAAATAACGTCTAAAATCCTCTAAGACCTCTAGAAACGCCAGAAAATGCAAAAACAAAAAATAAATGAAAAAATTTTAAATTGACGAAATCAAGATTATTTTGATGCAGAGTCGATATAAATGAAAATTATTGAATTAAATGGTATTCCGATTCAAAATCGGTTGAGTTTTGACAGAGATAGCTAAGATCAAGGCCCGAAATGTGAGGATTCGAAAATAACGTCTAAAATCCTCTAAGACCTCTAGAAACGCCAGAAAATGCAAAAACAAAAAATAAATGAAAAAATTTTAAATTGACGAAATCAAGATTATTTTGATGCAGAGTCGATATAAATGAAAATTATTGAATTAAATGGTATTCCGATTCAAAATCGGTTGAGTTTTGACAGAGATAGCTAAGATCAAGGCCCGAAATGTGAGGATTCGAAAATAACGTCTAAAATCCTCTAAGACCTCTAGAAACGCCAGAAAATGCAAAAACAAAAAATAAATGAAAAAATTTTAAATTGACGAAATCAAGATTATTTTGATGCAGAGTCGATATAAATGAAAATTATTGAATTAAATGGTATTCCGATTCAAAATCGGTTGAGTTTTGACAGAGATAGCTAAGATCAAGGCCCGAAATGTGAGGATTCGAAAATAACGTCTAAAATCCTCTAAGACCTCTAGAAACGCCAGAAAATGCAAAAAACAAAAAAATAAATGAAAAAATTTTAAATTGACGAAATCAAGATTATTTTGATGCAGAGTCGATATAAATGAAAATTATTGAATTAAATGGTATTCCGATTCAAAATCGGTTGAGTTTTGACAGAGATAGCTAAGATCAAGGCCCGAAATGTGAGGATTCGAAAATAACGTCTAAAATCCTCTAAGACCTCTAGAAACGCCAGAAAATGCAAAAACAAAAAATAAATGAAAAAATTTTAAATTGACGAAATCAAGATTATTTTGATGCAGAGTCGATATAAATGAAAATTATTGAATTAAATGGTATTCCGATTCAAAATCGGTTGAGTTTTGACAGAGATAGCTAAGATCAAGGCCCGAAATGTGAGGATTCGAAAATAACGTCTAAAATCCTCTAAGACCTCTAGAAACGCCAGAAAATGCAAAAACAAAAAATAAATGAAAAAATTTTAAATTGACGAAATCAAGATTATTTTGATGCAGAGTCGATATAAATGAAAATTATTGAATTAAATGGTATTCCGATTCAAAATCGGTTGAGTTTTGACAGAGATAGCTAAGATCAAGGCCCGAAATGTGAGGATTCGAAAATAACGTCTAAAATCCTCTAAGACCTCTAGAAACGCCAGAAAATGCAAAAACAAAAAAATAAATGAAAAAAATTTTAAATTGACGAAATCAAGATTATTTTGATGCAGAGTCGATATAAATGAAAATTATTGAATTAAATGGTATTCCGATTCAAAATCGGTTGAGTTTTGACAGAGATAGCTAAGATCAAGGCCCGAAATGTGAGGATTCGAAAATAACGTCTAAAATCCTCTAAGACCTCTAGAAACGCCAGAAAATGCAAAAACAAAAAATAAATGAAAAAATTTTAAATTGACGAAATCAAGATTATTTTGATGCAGAGTCGATATAAATGAAAATTATTGAATTAAATGGTATTCCGATTCAAAATCGGTTGAGTTTTGACAGAGATAGCTAAGATCAAGGCCCGAAATGTGAGGATTCGAAAATAACGTCTAAAATCCTCTAAGACCTCTAGAAACGCCAGAAAATGCAAAAACAAAAAATAAATGAAAAAATTTTAAATTGACGAAATCAAGATTATTTTGATGCAGAGTCGATATAAATGAAAATTATTGAATTAAATGGTATTCCGATTCAAAATCGGTTGAGTTTTGACAGAGATAGCTAAGATCAAGGCCCGAAATGTGAGGATTCGAAAATAACGTCTAAAATCCTCTAAGACCTCTAGAAACGCCAGAAAATGCAAAAACAAAAAATAAATGAAAAAATTTTAAATTGACGAAATCAAGATTATTTTGATGCAGAGTCGATATAAATGAAAATTATTGAATTAAATGGTATTCCGATTCAAAATCGGTTGAGTTTTGACAGAGATAGCTAAGATCAAGGCCCGAAATGTGAGGATTCGAAAATAACGTCTAAAATCCTCTAAGACCTCTAGAAACGCCAGAAAATGCAAAAACAAAAAAATAAATGAAAAAAATTTTAAATTGACGAAATCAAGATTATTTTGATGCAGAGTCGATATAAATGAAAATTATTGAATTAAAAGGTATTCCCATTTAAAATCGGTTTAGTTTTCAGAGATAGCTAAGATCAAGGCCCGAAATGTGAGGATTCGAAAATAACGTCTAAAATCCTCTAAGACCTCTAGAAACGCCAGAAAATGCAAAAACAAAAAATAAATGAAAAAATTTTAAATTGACGAAATCAAGATTATTTTGATGCAGAGTCGATATAAATGAAAATTATTGAATTAAATGGTATTCCGATTCAAAATCGGTTGAGTTTTGACAGAGATAGCTAAGATCAAGGCCCGAAATGTGAGGATTCGAAAATAACGTCTAAAATCCTCTAAGACCTCTAGAAACGCCAGAAAATGCAAAAACAAAAAATAAATGAAAAAATTTTAAATTGACGAAATCAAGATTATTTTGATGCAGAGTCGATATAAATGAAAATTATTGAATTAAATGGTATTCCGATTCAAAATCGGTTGAGTTTTGACAGAGATAGCTAAGATCAAGGCCCGAAATGTGAGGATTCGAAAATAACGTCTAAAATCCTCTAAGACCTCTAGAAACGCCAGAAAATGCAAAAACAAAAAATAAATGAAAAAATTTTAAAACAAATAAAAATTTTAAATTGACGAAATCAAGATTATTTTGATGCAGAGTCGATATAAATGAAAATTATTGAATTAAATGGTATTCCGATTCAAAATCGGTTGAGTTTTGACAGAGATAGCTAAGATCAAGGCCCGAAATGTGAGGATTCGAAAATAACGTCTAAAATCCTCTAAGACCTCTAGAAACGCCAGAAAATGCAAAAACAAAAAATAAATGAAAAAATTTTAAATTGACGAAATCAAGATTATTTTGATGCAGAGTCGATATAAATGAAAATTATTGAATTAAATGGTATTCCGATTCAAAATCGGTTGAGTTTTGACAGAGATAGCTAAGATCAAGGCCCGAAATGTGAGGATTCGAAAATAACGTCTAAAATCCTCTAAGACCTCTAGAAACGCCAGAAAATGCAAAAACAAAAAATAAATGAAAAAATTTTAAATTGACGAAATCAAGATTATTTTGATGCAGAGTCGATATAAATGAAAATTATTGAATTAAATGGTATTCCGATTCAAAATCGGTTGAGTTTTGACAGAGATAGCTAAGATCAAGGCCCGAAATGTGAGGATTCGAAAATAACGTCTAAAATCCTCTAAGACCTCTAGAAACGCCAGAAAATGCAAAAACAAAAAATAAATGAAAAAATTTTAAATTGACGAAATCAAGATTATTTTGATGCAGAGTCGATATAAATGAAAATTATTGAATTAAATGGTATTCCGATTCAAAATCGGTTGAGTTTTGACAGAGATAGCTAAGATCAAGGCCCGAAATGTGAGGATTCGAAAATAACGTCTAAAATCCTCTAAGACCTCTAGAAACGCCAGAAAATGCAAAAACAAAAAATAAATGAAAAAATTTTAAATTGACGAAATCAAGATTATTTTGATGCAGAGTCGATATAAATGAAAATTATTGAATTAAATGGTATTCCGATTCAAAATCGGTTGAGTTTTGACAGAGATAGCTAAGATCAAGGCCCGAAATGTGAGGATTCGAAAATAACGTCTAAAATCCTCTAAGACCTCTAGAAACGCCAGAAAATGCAAAAACAAAAAATAAATGAAAAAATTTTAAATTGACGAAATCAAGATTATTTTGATGCAGAGTCGATATAAATAGAAAATTATTGAATTAAATGGTATTCCGATTCAAAATCGGTTGAGTTTTGACAGAGATAGCTAAGATCAAGGCCCGAAATGTGAGGATTCGAAAATAACGTCTAAAATCCTCTAAGACCTCTAGAAACGCCAGAAAATGCAAAAACAAAAAATAAATGAAAAAATTTTAAATTGACGAAATCAAGATTATTTTGATGCAGAGTCGATATAAATGAAAATTATTGAATTAAATGGTATTCCGATTCAAAATCGGTTGAGTTTTGACAGAGATAGCTAAGATCAAGGCCCGAAATGTGAGGATTCGAAAATAACGTCTAAAATCCTCTAAGACCTCTAGAAACGCCAGAAAATGCAAAAACAAAAAATAAATGAAAAAATTTTAAATTGACGAAATCAAGATTATTTTGATGCAGAGTCGATATAAATGAAAATTATTGAATTAAATGGTATTCCGATTCAAAATCGGTTGAGTTTTGACAGAGATAGCTAAGATCAAGGCCCGAAATGTGAGGATTCGAAAATAACGTCTAAAATCCTCTAAGACCTCTAGAAACGCCAGAAAATGCAAAAACAAAAAATAAATGAAAAAATTTTAAATTGACGAAATCAAGATTATTTTGATGCAGAGTCGATATAAATGAAAATTATTGAATTAAATGGTATTCCGATTCAAAATCGGTTGAGTTTTGACAGAGATAGCTAAGATCAAGGCCCGAAATGTGAGGATTCGAAAATAACGTCTAAAATCCTCTAAGACCTCTAGAAACGCCAGAAAATGCAAAAACAAAAAATAAATGAAAAAATTTTAAATTGACGAAATCAAGATTATTTTGATGCAGAGTCGATATAAATGAAAATTATTGAATTAAATGGTATTCCGATTCAAAATCGGTTGAGTTTTGACAGAGATAGCTAAGATCAAGGCCCGAAATGTGAGGATTCGAAAATAACGTCTAAAATCCTCTAAGACCTCTAGAAACGCCAGAAAATGCAAAAACAAAAAATAAATGAAAAAATTTTAAATTGACGAAATCAAGATTATTTTGATGCAGAGTCGATATAAATGAAAATTATTGAATTAAATGGTATTCCGATTCAAAATCGGTTGAGTTTTGACAGAGATAGCTAAGATCAAGGCCCGAAATGTGAGGATTCGAAAATAACGTCTAAAATCCTCTAAGACCTCTAGAAACGCCAGAAAATGCAAAAACAAAAAATAAATGAAAAAATTTTAAATTGACGAAATCAAGATTATTTTGATGCAGAGTCGATATAAATGAAAATTATTGAATTAAATGGTATTCCAATTCAAAATCGGTTGAGTTTTATAGAGATAGCTAAGATCAAGGCCCGAAATGTGAGGATTCGAAAATAACGTCTAAAATCCTCTAAGACCTCTAGAAACGCCAGAAAATGCAAAAACAAAAAATAAATGAAAAAATTTTAAATTGACGAAATCAAGATTATTTTGATGCAGAGTCGATATAAATGAAAATTATTGAATTAAATGGTATTCCGATTCAAAATCGGTTGAGTTTTGACAGAGATAGCTAAGATCAAGGCCCTGAAATGTGAGGATTCGAAAATAACGTCTAAAATCCTCTAAGACCTCTAGAAACGCCAGAAAATGCAAAAACAAAAAATAAATGAAAAAATTTTAAATTGACGAAATCAAGATTATTTTGATGCAGAGTCGATATAAATGAAAATTATTGAATTAAATGGTATTCCGATTCAAAATCGGTTGAGTTTTGACAGAGATAGCTAAGATCAAGGCCCGAAATGTGAGGATTCGAAAATAACGTCTAAAATCCTCTAAGACCTCTAGAAACGCCAGAAAATGCAAAAACAAAAAATAAATGAAAAAATTTTAAATTGACGAAATCAAGATTATTTTGATGCAGAGTCGATATAAATGAAAATTATTGAATTAAATGGTATTCCGATTCAAAATCGGTTGAGTTTTGACAGAGATAGCTAAGATCAAGGCCCGAAATGTGAGGATTCGAAAATAACGTCTAAAATCCTCTAAGACCTCTAGAAACGCCAGAAAATGCAAAAACAAAAAATAAATGAAAAAATTTTAAATTGACGAAATCAAGATTATTTTGATGCAGAGTCGATATAAATGAAAATTATTGAATTAAATGGTATTCCGATTCAAAATCGGTTGAGTTTTGACAGAGATAGCTAAGATCAAGGCCTGAAATGTGAGGATTCGAAAATAACGTCTAAAATCGTCTAAGACCTCTAGAAACGCCAGAAAATGCAAAAACAAAAAATAAATGAAAAAATTTTAAATTGACGAAATCAAGATTATTTTGATGCAGAGTCGATATAAATGAAAATTATTGAATTAAATGGTATTCCGATTCAAAATCGGTTGAGTTTTGACAGAGATAGCTAAGATCAAGGCCCGAAATGTGAGGATTCGAAAATAACGTCTAAAATCCTCTAAGACCTCTAGAAACGCCAGAAAATGCAAAAACAAAAAATAAATGAAAAAATTTTAAATTGACGAAATCAAGATTATTTTGATGCAGAGTCGATATAAATGAAAATTATTGAATTAAATGGTATTCCGATTCAAAATCGGTTGAGTTTTGACAGAGATAGCTAAGATCAAGGCCCGAAATGTGAGGATTCGAAAATAACGTCTAAAATCGTCTAAGACCTCTAGAAACGCCAGAAAATGCAAAAACAAAAAATAAATGAAAAAATTTTAAATTGACGAAATCAAGATTATTTTGATGCAGAGTCGATATAAATGAAAATTATTGAATTAAATGGTATTCCGATTCAAAATCGGTTGAGTTTTGACAGAGATAGCTAAGATCAAGGCCCGAAATGTGAGGATTCGAAAATAACGTCTAAAATCCTCTAAGACCTCTAGAAACGCCAGAAAATGCAAAAACAAAAAATAAATGAAAAAATTTTAAATTGACGAAATCAAGATTATTTTGATGCAGAGTCGATATAAATGAAAATTATTGAATTAAATGGTATTCCGATTCAAAATCGGTTGAGTTTTGACAGAGATAGCTAAGATCAAGGCCCGAAATGTGAGGATTCGAAAATAACGTCTAAAATCCTCTAAGACCTCTAGAAACGCCAGAAAATGCAAAAACAAAAAATAAATGAAAAAATTTTAAATTGACGAAATCAAGATTATTTTGATGCAGAGTCGATATAAATGAAAATTATTGAATTAAATGGTATTCCGATTCAAAATCGGTTGAGTTTTGACAGAGATAGCTAAGATCAAGGCCCGAAATGTGAGGATTCGAAAATAACGTCTAAAATCCTCTAAGACCTCTAGAAACGCCAGAAAATGCAAAAACAAAAAATAAATGAAAAAATTTTAAATTGACGAAATCAAGATTATTTTGATGCAGAGTCGATATAAATGAAAATTATTGAATTAAATGGTATTCCGATTCAAAATCGGTTGAGTTTTGACAGAGATAGCTAAGATCAAGGCCTGAAATGTGAGGATTCGAAAATAACGTCTAAAATCCTCTAAGACCTCTAGAAACGCCAGAAAATGCAAAAACAAAAAATAAATGAAAAAATTTTAAATTGACGAAATCAAGATTATTTTGATGCAGAGTCGATATAAATGAAAATTATTGAATTAAATGGTATTCCGATTCAAAATCGGTTGAGTTTTGACAGAGATAGCTAAGATCAAGGCCCGAAATGTGAGGATTCGAAAATAACGTCTAAAATCGTCTAAGACCTCTAGAAACGCCAGAAAATGCAAAAACAAAAAATAAATGAAAAAATTTTAAATTGACGAAATCAAGATTATTTTGATGCAGAGTCGATATAAATGAAAATTATTGAATTAAATGGTATTCCGATTCAAAATCGGTTGAGTTTTGACAGAGATAGCTAAGATCAAGGCCCGAAATGTGAGGATTCGAAAATAACGTCTAAAATCCTCTAAGACCTCTAGAAACGCCAGAAAATGCAAAAACAAAAAATAAATGAAAAAATTTTAAATTGACGAAATCAAGATTATTTTGATGCAGAGTCGATATAAATGAAAATTATTGAATTAAATGGTATTCCGATTCAAAATCGGTTGAGTTTTGACAGAGATAGCTAAGATCAAGGCCCGAAATGTGAGGATTCGAAAATAACGTCTAAAATCGTCTAAGACCTCTAGAAACGCCAGAAAATGCAAAAACAAAAAATAAATGAAAAAATTTTAAATTGACGAAATCAAGATTATTTTGATGCAGAGTCGATATAAATGAAAATTATTGAATTAAATGGTATTCCGATTCAAAATCGGTTGAGTTTTGACAGAGATAGCTAAGATCAAGGCCCGAAATGTGAGGATTCGAAAATAACGTCTAAAATCCTCTAAGACCTCTAGAAACGCCAGAAAATGCAAAAACAAAAAATAAATGAAAAAATTTTAAATTGACGAAATCAAGATTATTTTGATGCAGAGTCGATATAAATGAAAATTATTGAATTAAATGGTATTCCGATTCAAAATCGGTTGAGTTTTGACAGAGATAGCTAAGATCAAGGCCCGAAATGTGAGGATTCGAAAATAACGTCTAAAATCGTCTAAGACCTCTAGAAACGCCAGAAAATGCAAAAACAAAAAATAAATGAAAAAATTTTAAATTGACGAAATCAAGATTATTTTGATGCAGAGTCGATATAAATGAAAATTATTGAATTAAATGGTATTCCGATTCAAAATCGGTTGAGTTTTGACAGAGATAGCTAAGATCAAGGCCCGAAATGTGAGGATTCGAAAATAACGTCTAAAATCCTCTAAGACCTCTAGAAACGCCAGAAAATGCAAAAACAAAAAATAAATGAAAAAATTTTAAATTGACGAAATCAAGATTATTTTGATGCAGAGTCGATATAAATGAAAATTATTGAATTAAATGGTATTCCGATTCAAAATCGGTTGAGTTTTGACAGAGATAGCTAAGATCAAGGCCCGAAATGTGAGGATTCGAAAATAACGTCTAAAATCCTCTAAGACCTCTAGAAACGCCAGAAAATGCAAAAACAAAAAATAAATGAAAAAATTTTAAATTGACGAAATCAAGATTATTTTGATGCAGAGTCGATATAAATGAAAATTATTGAATTAAATGGTATTCCGATTCAAAATCGGTTGAGTTTTGACAGAGATAGCTAAGATCAAGGCCCGAAATGTGAGGATTCGAAAATAACGTCTAAAATCCTCTAAGACCTCTAGAAACGCCAGAAAATGCAAAAACAAAAAATAAATGAAAAAATTTTAAATTGACGAAATCAAGATTATTTTGATGCAGAGTCGATATAAATGAAAATTATTGAATTAAATGGTATTCCGATTCAAAATCGGTTGAGTTTTGACAGAGATAGCTAAGATCAAGGCCCGAAATGTGAGGATTCGAAAATAACGTCTAAAATCCTCTAAGACCTCTAGAAACGCCAGAAAATGCAAAAACAAAAAATAAATGAAAAAATTTTAAATTGACGAAATCAAGATTATTTTGATGCAGAGTCGATATAAATGAAAATTATTGAATTAAATGGTATTCCGATTCAAAATCGGTTGAGTTTTGACAGAGATAGCTAAGATCAAGGCCCGAAATGTGAGGATTCGAAAATAACGTCTAAAATCCTCTAAGACCTCTAGAAACGCCAGAAAATGCAAAAACAAAAAATAAATGAAAAAATTTTAAATTGACGAAATCAAGATTATTTTGATGCAGAGTCGATATAAATGAAAATTATTGAATTAAATGGTATTCCGATTCAAAATCGGTTGAGTTTTGACAGAGATAGCTAAGATCAAGGCCCGAAATGTGAGGATTCGAAAATAACGTCTAAAATCCTCTAAGACCTCTAGAAACGCCAAAAAATGCAAAAACAAAAAATAAATGAAAAAATTTTAAATTGACGAAATCAAGATTATTTTGATGCAGAGTCGATATAAATGAAAATTATTGAATTAAATGGTATTCCGATTCAAAATCGGTTGAGTTTTGACAGAGATAGCTAAGATCAAGGCCCGAAATGTGAGGATTCGAAAATAACGTCTAAAATCCTCTAAGACCTCTAGAAACGCCAGAAAATGCAAAAACAAAAAATAAATGAAAAAATTTTAAATTGACGAAATCAAGATTATTTTGATGCAGAGTCGATATAAATGAAAATTATTGAATTAAATGGTATTCCGATTCAAAATCGGTTGAGTTTTGACAGAGATAGCTAAGATCAAGGCCCGAAATGTGAGGATTCGAAAATAACGTCTAAAATCCTCTAAGACCTCTAGAAACGCCAGAAAATGCAAAAACAAAAAATAAATGAAAAAATTTTAAATTGACGAAATCAAGATTATTTTGATGCAGAGTCGATATAAATGAAAATTATTGAATTAAATGGTATTCCGATTCAAAATCGGTTGAGTTTTGACAGAGATAGCTAAGATCAAGGCCCGAAATGTGAGGATTCGAAAATAACGTCTAAAATCCTCTAAGACCTCTAGAAACGCCAGAAAATGCAAAAACAAAAAATAAATGAAAAAATTTTAAATTGACGAAATCAAGATTATTTTGATGCAGAGTCGATATAAATGAAAATTATTGAATTAAATGGTATTCCGATTCAAAATCGGTTGAGTTTTGACAGAGATAGCTAAGATCAAGGCCCGAAATGTGAGGATTCGAAAATAACGTCTAAAATCCTCTAAGACCTCTAGAAACGCCAGAAAATGCAAAAACAAAAAATAAATGAAAAAATTTTAAATTGACGAAATCAAGATTATTTTGATGCAGAGTCGATATAAATGAAAATTATTGAATTAAATGGTATTCCGATTCAAAATCGGTTGAGTTTTGACAGAGATAGCTAAGATCAAGGCCCGAAATGTGAGGATTCGAAAATAACGTCTAAAATCGTCTAAGACCTCTAGAAACGCCAGAAAATGCAAAAACAAAAAATAAATGAAAAAATTTTAAATTGACGAAATCAAGATTATTTTGATGCAGAGTCGATATAAATGAAAATTATTGAATTAAATGGTATTCCGATTCAAAATCGGTTGAGTTTTGACAGAGATAGCTAAGATCAAGGCCCGAAATGTGAGGATTCGAAAATAACGTCTAAAATCCTCTAAGACCTCTAGAAACGCCAGAAAATGCAAAAACAAAAAATAAATGAAAAAATTTTAAATTGACGAAATCAAGATTATTTTGATGCAGAGTCGATATAAATGAAAATTATTGAATTAAATGGTATTCCGATTCAAAATCGGTTGAGTTTTGACAGAGATAGCTAAGATCAAGGCCTGAAATGTGAGGATTCGAAAATAACGTCTAAAATCCTCTAAGACCTCTAGAAACGCCAGAAAATGCAAAAACAAAAAATAAATGAAAAAATTTTAAATTGACGAAATCAAGATTATTTTGATGCAGAGTCGATATAAATGAAAATTATTGAATTAAATGGTATTCCGATTCAAAATCGGTTGAGTTTTGACAGAGATAGCTAAGATCAAGGCCCGAAATGTGAGGATTCGAAAATAACGTCTAAAATCCTCTAAGACCTCTAGAAACGCCAGAAAATGCAAAAACAAAAAATAAATGAAAAAATTTTAAATTGACGAAATCAAGATTATTTTGATGCAGAGTCGATATAAATGAAAATTATTGAATTAAATGGTATTCCGATTCAAAATCGGTTGAGTTTTGACAGAGATAGCTAAGATCAAGGCCTGAAATGTGAGGATTCGAAAATAACGTCTAAAATCGTCTAAGACCTCTAGAAACGCCAGAAAATGCAAAAACAAAAAATAAATGAAAAAATTTTAAATTGACGAAATCAAGATTATTTTGATGCAGAGTCGATATAAATGAAAATTATTGAATTAAATGGTATTCCGATTCAAAATCGGTTGAGTTTTGACAGAGATAGCTAAGATCAAGGCCCGAAATGTGAGGATTCGAAAATAACGTCTAAAATCCTCTAAGACCTCTAGAAACGCCAGAAAATGCAAAAACAAAAAATAAATGAAAAAATTTTAAATTGACGAAATCAAGATTATTTTGATGCAGAGTCGATATAAATGAAAATTATTGAATTAAATGGTATTCCGATTCAAAATCGGTTGAGTTTTGACAGAGATAGCTAAGATCAAGGCCCGAAATGTGAGGATTCGAAAATAACGTCTAAAATCGTCTAAGACCTCTAGAAACGCCAGAAAATGCAAAAACAAAAAATAAATGAAAAAATTTTAAATTGACGAAATCAAGATTATTTTGATGCAGAGTCGATATAAATGAAAATTATTGAATTAAATGGTATTCCGATTCAAAATCGGTTGAGTTTTGACAGAGATAGCTAAGATCAAGGCCCGAAATGTGAGGATTCGAAAATAACGTCTAAAATCCTCTAAGACCTCTAGAAACGCCAGAAAATGCAAAAACAAAAAATAAATGAAAAAATTTTAAATTGACGAAATCAAGATTATTTTGATGCAGAGTCGATATAAATGAAAATTATTGAATTAAATGGTATTCCGATTCAAAATCGGTTGAGTTTTGACAGAGATAGCTAAGATCAAGGCCCGAAATGTGAGGATTCGAAAATAACGTCTAAAATCCTCTAAGACCTCTAGAAACGCCAGAAAATGCAAAAACAAAAAATAAATGAAAAAATTTTAAATTGACGAAATCAAGATTATTTTGATGCAGAGTCGATATAAATGAAAATTATTGAATTAAATGGTATTCCGATTCAAAATCGGTTGAGTTTTGACAGAGATAGCTAAGATCAAGGCCCGAAATGTGAGGATTCGAAAATAACGTCTAAAATCCTCTAAGACCTCTAGAAACGCCAGAAAATGCAAAAACAAAAAATAAATGAAAAAATTTTAAATTGACGAAATCAAGATTATTTTGATGCAGAGTCGATATAAATGAAAATTATTGAATTAAATGGTATTCCGATTCAAAATCGGTTGAGTTTTGACAGAGATAGCTAAGATCAAGGCCCGAAATGTGAGGATTCGAAAATAACGTCTAAAATCCTCTAAGACCTCTAGAAACGCCAGAAAATGCAAAAACAAAAAATAAATGAAAAAATTTTAAATTGACGAAATCAAGATTATTTTGATGCAGAGTCGATATAAATGAAAATTATTGAATTAAATGGTATTCCGATTCAAAATCGGTTGAGTTTTGACAGAGATAGCTAAGATCAAGGCCCGAAATGTGAGGATTCGAAAATAACGTCTAAAATCGTCTAAGACCTCTAGAAACGCCAGAAAATGCAAAAACAAAAAATAAATGAAAAAATTTTAAATTGACGAAATCAAGATTATTTTGATGCAGAGTCGATATAAATGAAAATTATTGAATTAAATGGTATTCCGATTCAAAATCGGTTGAGTTTTGACAGAGATAGCTAAGATCAAGGCCCGAAATGTGAGGATTCGAAAATAACGTCTAAAATCCTCTAAGACCTCTAGAAACGCCAGAAAATGCAAAAACAAAAAATAAATGAAAAAATTTTAAATTGACGAAATCAAGATTATTTTGATGCAGAGTCGATATAAATGAAAATTATTGAATTAAATGGTATTCCGATTCAAAATCGGTTGAGTTTTGACAGAGATAGCTAAGATCAAGGCCCGAAATGTGAGGATTCGAAAATAACGTCTAAAATCGTCTAAGACCTCTAGAAACGCCAGAAAATGCAAAAACAAAAAATAAATGAAAAAATTTTAAATTGACGAAATCAAGATTATTTTGATGCAGAGTCGATATAAATGAAAATTATTGAATTAAATGGTATTCCGATTCAAAATCGGTTGAGTTTTGACAGAGATAGCTAAGATCAAGGCCCGAAATGTGAGGATTCGAAAATAACGTCTAAAATCCTCTAAGACCTCTAGAAACGCCAGAAAATGCAAAAACAAAAAATAAATGAAAAAATTTTAAATTGACGAAATCAAGATTATTTTGATGCAGAGTCGATATAAATGAAAATTATTGAATTAAATGGTATTCTGATTCAAAATCGGTTGAGTTTTGACAGAGATAGCTAAAATCAAGGCCCGAAATGTGAGGATTCGAAAATAACGTCTAAAATCCTCTAAGACCTCTAGAAACGCCAGAAAATGCAAAAACAAAAAATAAATGAAAAAATTTTAAATTGACGAAATCAAGATTATTTTGATGCAGAGTCGATATAAATGAAAATTATTGAATTAAATGGTATTCCGATTCAAAATCGGTTGAGTTTTGACAGAGATAGCTAAGATCAAGGCCCGAAATGTGAGGATTCGAAAATAACGTCTAAAATCGTCTAAGACCTCTAGAAACGCCAGAAAATGCAAAAACAAAAAATAAATGAAAAAATTTTAAATTGACGAAATCAAGATTATTTTGATGCAGAGTCGATATAAATGAAAATTATTGAATTAAATGGTATTCCGATTCAAAATCGGTTGAGTTTTGACAGAGATAGCTAAGATCAAGGCCCGAAATGTGAGGATTCGAAAATAACGTCTAAAATCCTCTAAGACCTCTAGAAACGCCAGAAAATGCAAAAACAAAAAATAAATGAAAAAATTTTAAATTGACGAAATCAAGATTATTTTGATGCAGAGTCGATATAAATGAAAATTATTGAATTAAATGGTATTCCGATTCAAAATCGGTTGAGTTTTGACAGAGATAGCTAAGATCAAGGCCCGAAATGTGAGGATTCGAAAATAACGTCTAAAATCCTCTAAGACCTCTAGAAACGCCAGAAAATGCAAAAACAAAAAATAAATGAAAAAATTTTAAATTGACGAAATCAAGATTATTTTGATGCAGAGTCGATATAAATGAAAATTATTGAATTAAATGGTATTCCGATTCAAAATCGGTTGAGTTTTGACAGAGATAGCTAAGATCAAGGCCCGAAATGTGAGGATTCGAAAATAACGTCTAAAATCGTCTAAGACCTCTAGAAACGCCAGAAAATGCAAAAACAAAAAATAAATGAAAAAATTTTAAATTGACGAAATCAAGATTATTTTGATGCAGAGTCGATATAAATGAAAATTATTGAATTAAATGGTATTCCGATTCAAAATCGGTTGAGTTTTGACAGAGATAGCTAAGATCAAGGCCCGAAATGTGAGGATTCGAAAATAACGTCTAAAATCCTCTAAGACCTCTAGAAACGCCAGAAAATGCAAAAACAAAAAATAAATGAAAAAAATTTTAAATTGACGAAATCAAGATTATTTTGATGCAGAGTCGATATAAATGAAAATTATTGAATTAAATGGTATTCCGATTCAAAATCGGTTGAGTTTTGACAGAGATAGCTAAGATCAAGGCCCGAAATGTGAGGATTCGAAAATAACGTCTAAAATCCTCTAAGACCTCTAGAAACGCCAGAAAATGCAAAAACAAAAAATAAATGAAAAAATTTTAAATTGACGAAATCAAGATTATTTTGATGCAGAGTCGATATAAATGAAAATTATTGAATTAAATGGTATTCCGATTCAAAATCGGTTGAGTTTTGACAGAGATAGCTAAGATCAAGGCCCGAAATGTGAGGATTCGAAAATAACGTCTAAAATCCTCTAAGACCTCTAGAAACGCCAGAAAATGCAAAAACAAAAAATAAATGAAAAAATTTTAAATTGACGAAATCAAGATTATTTTGATGCAGAGTCGATATAAATGAAAATTATTGAATTAAATGGTATTCCGATTCAAAATCGGTTGAGTTTTGACAGAGATAGCTAAGATCAAGGCCCGAAATGTGAGGATTCGAAAATAACGTCTAAAATCCTCTAAGACCTCTAGAAACGCCAGAAAATGCAAAAACAAAAAATAAATGAAAAAATTTTAAATTGACGAAATCAAGATTATTTTGATGCAGAGTCGATATAAATGAAAATTATTGAATTAAATGGTATTCCGATTCAAAATCGGTTGAGTTTTGACAGAGATAGCTAAGATCAAGGCCCGAAATGTGAGGATTCGAAAATAACGTCTAAAATCGTCTAAGACCTCTAGAAACGCCAGAAAATGCAAAAACAAAAAATAAATGAAAAAATTTTAAATTGACGAAATCAAGATTATTTTGATGCAGAGTCGATATAAATGAAAATTATTGAATTAAATGGTATTCCGATTCAAAATCGGTTGAGTTTTGACAGAGATAGCTAAAATCAAGGCCCGAAATGTGAGGATTCGAAAATAACGTCTAAAATCCTCTAAGACCTCTAGAAACGCCAGAAAATGCAAAAACAAAAAATAAATGAAAAAATTTTAAATTGACGAAATCAAGATTATTTTGATGCAGAGTCGATATAAATGAAAATTATTGAATTAAATGGTATTCCGATTCAAAATCGGTTGAGTTTTGACAGAGATAGCTAAGATCAAGGCCCGAAATGTGAGGATTCGAAAATAACGTCTAAAATCCTCTAAGACCTCTAGAAACGCCAGAAAATGCAAAAACAAAAAATAAATGAAAAAATTTTAAATTGACGAAATCAAGATTATTTTGATGCAGAGTCGATATAAATGAAAATTATTGAATTAAATGGTATTCCGATTCAAAATCGGTTGAGTTTTGACAGAGATAGCTAAGATCAAGGCCCGAAATGTGAGGATTCGAAAATAACGTCTAAAATCCTCTAAGACCTCTAGAAACGCCAGAAAATGCAAAAACAAAAAATAAATGAAAAAATTTTAAATTGACGAAATCAAGATTATTTTGATGCAGAGTCGATATAAATGAAAATTATTGAATTAAATGGTATTCCGATTCAAAATCGGTTGAGTTTTGACAGAGATAGCTAAGATCAAGGCCCGAAATGTGAGGATTCGAAAATAACGTCTAAAATCCTCTAAGACCTCTAGAAACGCCAGAAAATGCAAAAACAAAAAATAAATGAAAAAATTTTAAATTGACGAAATCAAGATTATTTTGATGCAGAGTCGATATAAATGAAAATTATTGAATTAAATGGTATTCCGATTCAAAATCGGTTGAGTTTTGACAGAGATAGCTAAGATCAAGGCCCGAAATGTGAGGATTCGAAAATAACGTCTAAAATCGTCTAAGACCTCTAGAAACGCCAGAAAATGCAAAAACAAAAAATAAATGAAAAAATTTTAAATTGACGAAATCAAGATTATTTTGATGCAGAGTCGATATAAATGAAAATTATTGAATTAAATGGTATTCCGATTCAAAATCGGTTGAGTTTTGACAGAGATAGCTAAGATCAAGGCCCGAAATGTGAGGATTCGAAAATAACGTCTAAAATCCTCTAAGACCTCTAGAAACGCCAGAAAATGCAAAAACAAAAAATAAATGAAAAAATTTTAAATTGACGAAATCAAGATTATTTTGATGCAGAGTCGATATAAATGAAAATTATTGAATTAAATGGTATTCCGATTCAAAATCGGTTGAGTTTTGACAGAGATAGCTAAGATCAAGGCCCGAAATGTGAGGATTCGAAAATAACGTCTAAAATCCTCTAAGACCTCTAGAAACGCCAGAAAATGCAAAAACAAAAAATAAATGAAAAAATTTTAAATTGACGAAATCAAGATTATTTTGATGCAGAGTCGATATAAATGAAAATTATTGAATTAAATGGTATTCCGATTCAAAATCGGTTGAGTTTTGACAGAGATAGCTAAGATCAAGGCCCGAAATGTGAGGATTCGAAAATAACGTCTAAAATCGTCTAAGACCTCTAGAAACGCCAGAAAATGCAAAAACAAAAAATAAATGAAAAAATTTTAAATTGACGAAATCAAGATTATTTTGATGCAGAGTCGATATAAATGAAAATTATTGAATTAAATGGTATTCCGATTCAAAATCGGTTGAGTTTTGACAGAGATAGCTAAGATCAAGGCCCGAAATGTGAGGATTCGAAAATAACGTCTAAAATCCTCTAAGACCTCTAGAAACGCCAGAAAATGCAAAAACAAAAAATAAATGAAAAAATTTTAAATTGACGAAATCAAGATTATTTTGATGCAGAGTCGATATAAATGAAAATTATTGAATTAAATGGTATTCCGATTCAAAATCGGTTGAGTTTTGACAGAGATAGCTAAGATCAAGGCCCGAAATGTGAGGATTCGAAAATAACGTCTAAAATCGTCTAAGACCTCTAGAAACGCCAGAAAATGCAAAAACAAAAAATAAATGAAAAAATTTTAAATTGACGAAATCAAGATTATTTTGATGCAGAGTCGATATAAATGAAAATTATTGAATTAAATGGTATTCCGATTCAAAATCGGTTGAGTTTTGACAGAGATAGCTAAGATCAAGGCCCGAAATGTGAGGATTCGAAAATAACGTCTAAAATCCTCTAAGACCTCTAGAAACGCCAGAAAATGCAAAAACAAAAAATAAATGAAAAAATTTTAAATTGACGAAATCAAGATTATTTTGATGCAGAGTCGATATAAATGAAAATTATTGAATTAAATGGTATTCCGATTCAAAATCGGTTGAGTTTTGACAGAGATAGCTAAGATCAAGGCCCGAAATGTGAGGATTCGAAAATAACGTCTAAAATCCTCTAAGACCTCTAGAAACGCCAGAAAATGCAAAAACAAAAAATAAATGAAAAAATTTTAAATTGACGAAATCAAGATTATTTTGATGCAGAGTCGATATAAATGAAAATTATTGAATTAAATGGTATTCCGATTCAAAATCGGTTGAGTTTTGACAGAGATAGCTAAGATCAAGGCCCGAAATGTGAGGATTCGAAAATAACGTCTAAAATCCTCTAAGACCTCTAGAAACGCCAGAAAATGCAAAAACAAAAAATAAATGAAAAAATTTTAAATTGACGAAATCAAGATTATTTTGATGCAGAGTCGATATAAATGAAAATTATTGAATTAAATGGTATTCCGATTCAAAATCGGTTGAGTTTTGACAGAGATAGCTAAGATCAAGGCCCGAAATGTGAGGATTCGAAAATAACGTCTAAAATCCTCTAAGACCTCTAGAAACGCCAGAAAATGCAAAAACAAAAAATAAATGAAAAAATTTTAAATTGACGAAATCAAGATTATTTTGATGCAGAGTCGATATAAATGAAAATTATTGAATTAAATGGTATTCCGATTCAAAATCGGTTGAGTTTTGACAGAGATAGCTAAGATCAAGGCCCGAAATGTGAGGATTCGAAAATAACGTCTAAAATCGTCTAAGACCTCTAGAAACGCCAGAAAATGCAAAAACAAAAAATAAATGAAAAAATTTTAAATTGACGAAATCAAGATTATTTTGATGCAGAGTCGATATAAATGAAAATTATTGAATTAAATGGTATTCCGATTCAAAATCGGTTGAGTTTTGACAGAGATAGCTAAGATCAAGGCCCGAAATGTGAGGATTCGAAAATAACGTCTAAAATCGTCTAAGACCTCTAGAAACGCCAGAAAATGCAAAAACAAAAAATAAATGAAAAAATTTTAAATTGACGAAATCAAGATTATTTTGATGCAGAGTCGATATAAATGAAAATTATTGAATTAAATGGTATTCCGATTCAAAATCGGTTGAGTTTTGACAGAGATAGCTAAGATCAAGGCCCGAAATGTGAGGATTCGAAAATAACGTCTAAAATCGTCTAAGACCTCTAGAAACGCCAGAAAATGCAAAAACAAAAAATAAATGAAAAAATTTTAAATTGACGAAATCAAGATTATTTTG
Organism: Drosophila cardini; assembly: GCA_018903735.1. Classification (NCBI taxonomy): domain Eukaryota; kingdom Metazoa; phylum Arthropoda; class Insecta; order Diptera; family Drosophilidae; genus Drosophila; species Drosophila cardini. The sequence goes on from JAEIGM010000128.1 coordinate 45,066, forward strand.
ATGCAGAGTCGATATAAATGAAAATTATTGAATTAAATGGTATTCCGATTCAAAATCGGTTGAGTTTTGACAGAGATAGCTAAGATCAAGGCCCGAAATGTGAGGATTCGAAAATAACGTCTAAAATCCTCTAAGACCTCTAGAAACGCCAGAAAATGCAAAAACAAAAAATAAATGAAAAAATTTTAAATTGACGAAATCAAGATTATTTTGATGCAGAGTCGATATAAATGAAAATTATTGAATTAAATGGTATTCCGATTCAAAATCGGTTGAGTTTTGACAGAGATAGCTAAGATCAAGGCCCGAAATGTGAGGATTCGAAAATAACGTCTAAAATCCTCTAAGACCTCTAGAAACGCCAGAAAATGCAAAAACAAAAAATAAATGAAAACATTTTAAATTGACGAAATCAAGATTATTTTGATGCAGAGTCGATATAAATGAAAATTATTGAATTAAATGGTATTCCGATTCAAAATCGGTTGAGTTTTGACAGAGATAGCTAAGACCAAGGCCCGAAATGTGAGGATTCGAAAATAACGTCTAAAATCCTCTAAGACCTCTAGAAACGCCAGAAAATGCAAAAACAAAAAATAAATGAAAAAATTTTAAATTGACGAAATCAAGATTATTTTGATGCAGAGTCGATATAAATGAAAATTATTGAATTAAATGGTATTCCGATTCAAAATCGGTTGAGTTTTGACAGAGATAGCTAAGATCAAGGCCCGAAATGTGAGGATTCGAAAATAACGTCTAAAATCCTCTAAGACCTCTAGAAACGCCAGAAAATGCAAAAACAAAAAATAAATGAAAAAATTTTAAATTGACGAAATCAAGATTATTTTGATGCAGAGTCGATATAAATGAAAATTATTGAATTAAATGGTATTCCGATTCAAAATCGGTTGAGTTTTGACAGAGATAGCTAAGATCAAGGCCCGAAATGTGAGGATTCGAAAATAACGTCTAAAATCCTCTAAGACCTCTAGAAACGCCAGAAAATGCAAAAACAAAAAATAAATGAAAAAATTTTAAATTGATGAAATCAAGATTATTTTGATGCAGAGTCGATATAAATGAAAATTATTGAATTAAATGGTATTCCGATTCAAAATCGGTTGAATTTTGACAGAGATAGCTAAGATCAAGGCCCGAAATGTGAGGATTCGAAAATAACGTCTAAAATCCTCTAAGACCTCTAGAAACGCCAGAAAATGCAAAAACAAAAAATAAATAAAAAAATTTTAAATTGACGAAATCAAGATTATTTTGATGCAGAGTCGATATAAATGAAAATTATTGAATTAAATGGTATTCCGATTCAAAATCGGTTGAGTTTTGACAGAGATAGCTAAGATCAAGGCCCGAAATGTGAGGATTCGAAAATAACGTCTAAAATCCTCTAAGACCTCTAGAAACGCCAGAAAATGCAAAAACAAAAAATAAATGAAAAAATTTTAAATTGACGAAATCAAGATTATTTTGATGCAGAGTCGATATAAATGAAAATTATTGAATTAAATGGTATTCCGATTCAAAATCGGTTGAGTTTTGACAGAGATAGCTAAGATCAAGGCCCGAAATGTGAGGATTCGAAAATAAGGTCTAAAATCCTCTAAGACCTCTAGAAACGCCAGAAAATGCAAAAAAAAAAATAAATGAAAAATTTTAAATTGACGAAATCAAGATTATTTTGATGGGATAAATGACTATTATTGAATGATATGGTATTCCGATTCAAAATCGGTTGAGTTTTGACAGAGATAGCTAAGATCAAGGCCCGAAATGTGAGGATTCGAAAATAACGTCTAAAATCCTCTAAGACCTCTAGAAACGCCAGAAAATGCAAAAACAAAAAATAAATGAAAAAATTTTAAATTGACGAAATCAAGATTATTTTGATGCAGAGTCGATATAAATGAAAATTATTGAATTAAATGGTATTCCGATTCAAAATCGGTTGAGTTTTGACAGAGATAGCTAAGATCAAGGCCCGAAATGTGAGGATTCGAAAATAACGTCTAAAATCCTCTAAGACCTCTAGAAACGCCAGAAAATGCAAAAACAAAAAATAAATGAAACAAGAAAGAAAGGTTATCTTCGGCTCGCCGAAGATTAAATACCCTTGCAGTCATGCATGTTGCGTTCATTGGATTCAGTTACCAGTGGTTCCTATGGATGCTGTATGATATAATAGTCCGATTTAGATGAGATTTGGTCAGTATATAGGGAATAATAGCAAAGTAGTAGTGCGTGAATTTAGCTGAAATCGCTTAATAGACTTTACAGATTTTCATACCATGCTTTTAAACTGATTGTTCCTATGGCAGCTATATGATATAGTAGTTCGATCCGAATGAAATTTGGTCAACAGCTAGGGAATGATGGCAAATGTTTTTGGCGTGAGTTTGGTTGAAATCGCTCAATCGACACTGAAAATTTTCATACTAATCATTTTCATCATTATCAACCGATTGTTCCTATGGAAGCTATATGATATAGTAGTCCGAATTGGATGAAATTTGGTCAGCATATAGGGAATGATAGCCTATGCGTACTGCGTGAATTTGGTTGAAATCGATCAATAGACATTAAAAATTTTCATACTAAGCCTTTGAACCGATTGTTCCTATGGCAGCTATATGATATAGTGGTTCGATCCGAATGAAATTTGGTCAACAGCTGGAGAATGATGGCAAATGTTTTTGGCGTGAGTTTGGTTGAAATTGCTCAATCGACACTGAAAATTTTCATACTAGGCATTTTCATCATTTTCAACCGATTGTTCCTATGGCAGCTATATGATATAGTGGTCCGATTCGGATGAAATTTGGTTTGCACATGGGATTTGGTACTAAATGCATATAGGCTTAATTTGGTTGAAAAAGCTCAAAAAAATTTTTTTTGCAACCGATTGTTCCTATGGGAGCTATATGATATAGTCATCCGATCCGGCCGATTTTAACAAATGATCTGCCTGCAGAGAGAATACACATCTGTACCAAGTTTCATCAAGATAGCTATTAAAACTGAGAGACAAGTTCGCATAGAAACAGTCGGTTAGAGAGGACAGACAGACGGATGGCTATATCGACTCGCCTGTTGATGCTGATCAAGAATATATATACTTGGGGTCTGAGATGGCCTCGGAGATGCCTCCTACAATACGTTACAAACTGCAAAAACAAAATTAATACCCCCTCCCAAGGGTATAAAAATTTTAAATTGACGAAATCAAGATTATTTTGATGCAGAGTCGATATAAATGAAAATTATTGAATTAAATGGTATTCTGATTCAAAATCGGTTGAGTTTTGACAGAGATAGCTAAGATCAAGGCCCGAAATGTGAAGATTCGAAAATAACGTCTAAAATCCTCTAAGACCTCTAGAAACGCCAGAAAATGCAAAAACAAAAAATAAATGAAAAAATTTTAAATTGACGAAATCAAGATTATTTTGATGCAGAGTCAATATAAATGGAAATTATTGAACTAAATGGTATTCCGATTCAAAATCGGTTGAGTTTTGACAGAGATAGCTAAGATCAAGGCCCGAAATGTGAGGATTCGAAAATAACGTCTAAAATCCTCTAAGACCTCTAGAAACGCCAGAAAATGCAAAAACAAAAAATAAATGAAAAAATTTTAAATTGACGAAATCAAGATTATTTTGATGCAGAGTCGATATAAATGAAAATTATTGAATTAAATGGTATTCTGATTCAAAATCGGTTGAGTTTTGACAAAGATAGCTAAGATCAAGGCCCGAAATGTGAGGATTCGAAAATAACGTCTAAAATCCTCTAAGACCTCTAGAAACGCCAGAAAATGCAAAAACAAAAAATAAATGAAAAAATTTTAAATTGACGAAATCAAGATTATTTTGATGCAGAGTCGATATGAATGAAAATTATTGAATTAAATGGTATTCCGATTCAAAATCGGTTGAGTTTTGACAGAGATAGCTAAGATCAAGGCCCGAAATGTGAGGATTCGAAAATAACGTCTAAAATCCTCTAAGACCTCTAGAAACGCCAGAAAATTCAAAAACAAAAAATAAATGAAAAAATTTTAAATTGACGAAATCAAGATTATTTTGATGCAGAGTCGATATAAATGAAAATTATTGAATTAAATGGTATTCCGATTCAAAATCGGTTGAGTTTCGACAAAGATAGCTAAGATCAAGGCCCGAAATGTGAGGATTCGAAAATAAGGTCTAAAATCGTCTAAGACCTCTAGAAACGCCAGAAAATGCAAAAACAAAAAATAAATGAAAAAATTTTAAATTGACGAAATCAAGATTATTTTGATGCAGAGTCGATATTAATGAAAATTATTGAATTAAATGGTATTCCGATTCAAAATCGGTTGAGTTTTGACAGAGATAGCTAAGATCAAGGCCCGAAATGTGAGGATTCGAAAATAACGTCTAAAATCCTCTAAGACCTCTAGAAACGCCAGAAAATGCAAAAACAAAAAATAAATGAAAAAATTTTAAATTGACGAAATCAAGATTATTTTGATGCAGAGTCGATATAAATGAAAATTATTGAATTAAATGGTATTTTGATTCAAAATCGGTTGAGTTTTGACAGAGATAGCTAAGATCAAGGCCCGAAATGTGAGGATTCGAAAATAACGTCTAAAATCCTCTAAGACCTCTAGAAACGCCAGAAAATGCAAAAACAAAAAATAAATGAAAAAATTTTAAATTGACGAAATCAAGATTATTTTGATGCAGAGTCGATATTAATGAAAATTATTGAATTAAATGGTATTCCGATTCAAAATCGGTTGAGTTTTGACAGAGATAGCTAAGATCAAGGCCCGAAATGTGAGGATTCGAAAATAACGTCTAAAATCCTCTAAGACCTCTAGAAACGCCAGAAAATGCAAAAACAAAAAATAAATGAAAAAATTTTAAATTGACGAAATCAAGATTATTTTGATGCAGAGTCGATATAAATGAAAATTATTGAATTAAATGGTATTTTGATTCAAAATCGGTTGAGTTTTGACAGAGATAGCTAAGATCAAGGCCCGAAATGTGAGGATTCGAAAATAACGTCTAAAATCCTCTAAGACCTCTAGAAACGCCAGAAAATGCAAAAACAAAAAATAAATGAAAAAATTTTAAATTGACGAAATCAAGATTATTTTGATGCAGAGTCGATATAAATGAAAATTATTGAATTAAATGGTATTCCGATTCAAAATCGGTTGAGTTTTGACAGAGATAGCTAAGATCAAGGCCCGAAATGTGAGGATTCGAAAATAACGTCTAAAATCCTCTAAGACCTCTAGAAACGCCAGAAAATGCAAAAACAAAAAATAAATGAAAAAATTTTAAATTGACGAAATCAAGATTATTTTGATGCAGAGTCGATATAAATGAAAATTATTGAATTAAATGGTATTCCGATTCCAAAATCGGTTGAGTTTTGACAGAGATAGCTAAGATCAAGGCCCGAAATGTGAGGATTCGAAAATAACGTCTAAAATCCTCTAAGACCTCTAGAAACGCCAGAAAATGCAAAAACAAAAAATAAATGAAAAAATTTTAAATTGACGAAATCAAGATTATTTTGATGCAGAGTCGATATAAATGAAAATTATTGAATTAAATGGTATTTTGATTCAAAATCGGTTGAGTTTTGACAGAGATAGCCAAGATCAAGGCCCGAAATGTGAGGATTCGAAAATAACGTCTAAAATCCTCTAAGACCTCTAGAAACGCCAGAAAATGCAAAAACAAAAAATAAATGAAAAAAATTTTAAATTGACGAAATCAAGATTATTTTGATGCAGAGTCGATATAAATGAAAATTATTGAATTAAATGGTATTCCGATTCAAAAACGGTTGAGTTTTGACAGAGATAGCTAAGATCAAGGCCCGAAATGTGAGGATTCGAAAATAACGTCTAAAATCCTCTAAGACCTCTAGAAACGCCAGAAAATGCAAAAACAAAAAATAAATGAAAAAATTTTAAATTGACGAAATCAAGATTATTTTGATGCAGAGTCGATATAAATGAAAATTATTGAATTAAATGGTATTCCGATTCAAAATCGGTTGAGTTTTGACAGAGATAGCTAAGATCAAGGCCCGAAATGTGAGGATTCGAAAATAACGTCTAAAATCCTCTAAGACCTCTAGAAACGCCAGAAAATGCAAAAACAAAAAATAAATGAAAAAATTTTAAATTGACGAAATCAAGATTATTTTGATGCAGAGTCGATATAAATGAAAATTATTGAATTAAATGGTATTCCGATTCAAAATCGGTTGAGTTTTGACAGAGATAGCTAAGATCAAGGCCCGAAATGTGAGGATTCGAAAATAAGGTCTAAAATCCTCTAAGACCTCTAGAAACGCCAGAAAATGCAAAAACAAAAAATAAATGAAAAAATTTTAAATTGACGAAATCAAGATTATTTTGATGCAGAGTCGATATAAATGAAAATTATTGAATTAAATGGTATTCCGATTCAAAATCGGTTGAGTTTTGACAGAGATAGCTAAGATCAAGGCCCGAAATGTGAGGATTCGAAAATAACGTCTAAAATCCTCTAAGACCTCTAGAAACGCCAGAAAATGCAAAAACAAAAAATAAATGAAAAAATTTTAAATTGACGATATCAAGATTATTTTGATGCAGAGTCGATATAAATGAAAATTATTGAATTAAACGGTATTCTGATTCAAAATCGGTTGAGTTTTGACAGAGATAGCTAAGATCAAGGCCTGAAATGTGAGGATTCAAAAATAACGTCTAAAATCCTCTAAGACCTCTAGAAATGCCAGAAAATGCAAAAACAAAAAATAAATGAAAAAATTTTAAATTGACGAAATCAAGATTATTTTGATGCAGAGTCGATATAAATGAAAATTATTGAATTAAATGGTATTCCGATTCAAAATCGGTTGAGTTTCGACAGAGATAGCTAAGATCAAGGCCCGAAATGTGAGGATTCGAAAATAACGTCTAAAATCGTCTAAGACCTCTAGAAACGCCAGAAAATGCAAAAACAAAAAATAAATGAAAAAATTTTAAATTGACGAAATCAAGATTATTTTGATGCAGAGTCGATATAAATGAAAATTATTGAATTAAATGGTATTCCGATTCAAAATCGGTTGAGTTTTGACAGAGATAGCTAAGATCAAGGCCCGAAATGTGGGGATTCGAAAATAAGGTCTAAAATCGTCTAAGACCTCTAGAAACGCCAGAAAATGCAAAAACAAAAAATAAATGAAAAAATTTTAAATTGACGAAATCAAGATTATTTTGATGCAGAGTCGATATAAATGAAAATTATTGAATTAAATGGTATTCCGATTCAAAATCGGTTGAGTTTTGACAGAGATAGCTAAGATCAAGGCCCGAAATGTGAGGATTCGAAAATAACGTCTAAAATCCTCTAAGACCTCTAGAAACGCCAGAAAATGCAAAAACAAAAAATAAATGAAAAAATTTTAAATTGACGAAATCAAGATTATTTTGATGCAGAGTCGATATAAATGAAAATTATTGAATTAAATGGTATTCCGATTCAAAATCGGTTGAGTTTTGACAGAGATAGCTAAGATCAAGGCCCGAAATGTGAGGATTCGAAAATAACGTCTAAAATCCTCTAAGACCTCTAGAAACGCCAGAAAATGCAAAAACAAAAAATAAATGAAAAAATTTTAAATTGACGAAATCAAGATTATTTTGATGCAGAGTCGATATAAATGAAAATTATTGAATTAAATGGTATTCCGATTCAAAATCGGTTGAGTTTTGACAGAGATAGCTAAGATCAAGGCCCGAAATGTGAGGATTCGAAAATAACGTCTAAAATCCTCTAAGACCTCTAGAAACGCCAGAAAATGCAAAAACAAAAAATAAATGAAAAAATTTTAAATTGACGAAATCAAGATTATTTTGATGCAGAGTCGATATAAATGAAAATTATTGAATTAAATGGTATTTTGATTCAAAATCGGTTGAGTTTTGACAGAGATAGCTAAGATCAAGGCCCGAAATGTGAGGATTCGAAAATAACGTCTAAAATCGTCTAAGACCTCTAGAAACGCCAGAAAATGCAAAAACAAAAAATAAATGAAAAAATTTTAAGTTGACGAAATCAAGATTATTTTGATGCAGAGTCGATATAAATGAAAATTATTGAATTAAATGGTATTCTGATTCAAAATCGGTTGAGTTTTGACAGAGATAGCTAAGATCAAGGCCCGAAATGTGAGGATTCGAAAATAACGTCTAAAATCCTCTAAGACCTCTAGAAACGCCAGAAAATGCAAAAACAAAAAATAAATGAAAAAATTTTAAATTGACGAAATCAAGATTATTTTGATGCAGAGTCGATATAAATGAAAATTATTGAATTAAATGGTATTCCGATTCAAAATCGGTTGAGTTTTGACAGAGATAGCTAAGATCAAGGCCCGAAATGTGAGGATTCGAAAATAACGTCTAAAATCGTCTAAGACCTCTAGAAACGCCAGAAAATGCAAAAACAAAAAATAAATGAAAAAATTTTAAATTGACGAAATCAAGATTATTTTGATGCAGAGTCGATATAAATGAAAATTATTGAATTAAATGGTATTCCGATTCAAAATCGGTTGAGTTTTGACAGAGATAGCTAAGATCAAGGCCCGAAATGTGAGGATTCGAAAATAACGTCTAAAATCCTCTAAGACCTCTAGAAACGCCAGAAAATGCAAAAACAAAAAATAAATGAAAAAATTTTATATTGACGAAATCAAGATTATTTTGATGCAGAGTCGATATAAATGAAAATTATTGAATTAAATGGTATTCCGATTCAAAATCGGTTGAGTTTTGACAGAGATAGCTCAAGATCAAGGCCCGAAATGTGAGGATTCGAAAATAACGTCTAAAATCGTCTAAGACCTCTAGAAACGCCAGAAAATGCAAAAACAAAAAATAAATGAAAAAATTTTAAATTGACGAAATCAAGATTATTTTGATGCAGAGTCGATATAAATGAAAATTATTGAATTAAATGGTATTCCGATTCAAAATCGGTTGAGTTTTGACAGAGATAGCTAAGATCAAGGCCCGAAATGTGAGGATTCGAAAATAACGTCTAAAATCCTCTAAGACCTCTAGAAACGCCAGAAAATGCAAAAACAAAAAATAAATGAAAAAATTTTAAATTGACGAAATCAAGATTATTTTGATGCAGAGTCGATATAAATGAAAATTATTGAATTAAATGGTATTCCGATTCAAAATCGGTTGAGTTTTGACAGAGATAGCTAAGATCAAGGCCCGAAATGTGAGGATTCGAAAATAACGTCTAAAATCCTCTAAGACCTCTAGAAACGCCAGAAAATGCAAAAACAAAAAATAAATGAAAAAATTTTAAATTGACGAAATCAAGATTATTTTGATGCAGAGTCGATATAAATGAAAATTATTGAATTAAATGGTATTCCGATTCAAAATCGGTTGAGTTTTGACAGAGATAGCTAAGATCAAGGCCCGAAATGTGAGGATTCGAAAATAACGTCTAAAATCCTCTAAGACCTCTAGAAACGCCAGAAAATGCAAAAACAAAAAATAAATGAAAAAATTTTAAATTGACGAAATCAAGATTATTTTGATGCAGAGTCGATATAAATGAAAATTATTGAATTAAATGGTATTCCGATTCAAAATCGGTTGAGTTTTGACAGAGATAGCTAAGATCAAGGCCCGAAATGTGAGGATTCGAAAATAACGTCTAAAATCCTCTAAGACCTCTAGAAACGCCAGAAAATGCAAAAACAAAAAATAAATGAAAAAATTTTAAATTGACGAAATCAAGATTATTTTGATGCAGAGTCGATATAAATGAAAATTATTGAATTAAATGGTATTCCGATTCAAAATCGGTTGAGTTTTGACAGAGATAGCTAAGATCAAGGCCCGAAATGTGAGGATTCGAAAATAACGTCTAAAATCGTCTAAGACCTCTAGAAACGCCAGAAAATGCAAAAACAAAAAATAAATGAAAAAATTTTAAATTGACGAAATCAAGATTATTTTGATGCAGAGTCGATATAAATGAAAATTATTGAATTAAATGGTATTCCGATTCAAAATCGGTTGAGTTTTGACAGAGATAGCTAAGATCAAGGCCCGAAATGTGAGGATTCGAAAATAACGTCTAAAATCCTCTAAGACCTCTAGAAACGCCAGAAAATGCAAAAACAAAAAATAAATGAAAAAATTTTAAATTGACGAAATCAAGATTATTTTGATGCAGAGTCGATATAAATGAAAATTATTGAATTAAACGGTATTCCGATTCAAAATCGGTTGAGTTTTGACAGAGATAGCTAAGATCAAGGCCCGAAATGTGAGGATTCGAAAATAACGTCTAAAATCCTCTAAGACCTCTAGAAACGCCAGAAAATGCAAAAACAAAAAATAAATGAAAAAATTTTAAATTGACGAAATCAAGATTATTTTGATGCAGAGTCGATATAAATGAAAATTATTGAATTAAATGGTATTCCGATTCAAAATCGGTTGAGTTTTGACAGAGATAGCTAAGATCAAGGCCCGAAATGTGAGGATTCGAAAATAACGTCTAAAATCGTCTAAGACCTCTAGAAACGCCAGAAAATGCAAAAACAAAAAATAAATGAAAAAATTTTAAATTGACGAAATCAAGATTATTTTGATGCAGAGTCGATATAAATGAAAATTATTGAATTAAATGGTATTCCGATTCAAAATCGGTTGAGTTTTGACAGAGATAGCTAAGATCAAGGCCCGAAATGTGAGGATTCGAAAATAACGTCTAAAATCGTCTAAGACCTCTAGAAACGCCAGAAAATGCAAAAACAAAAAATAAATGAAAAAATTTTAAATTGACGAAATCAAGATTATTTTGATGCAGAGTCGATATAAATGAAAATTATTGAATTAAATGGTATTCCGATTCAAAATCGGTTGAGTTTTGACAGAGATAGCTAAGATCAAGGCCCGAAATGTGAGGATTCGAAAATAACGTCTAAAATCCTCTAAGACCTCTAGAAACGCCAGAAAATGCAAAAACAAAAAATAAATGAAAAAATTTTAAATTGACGAAATCAAGATTATTTTGATGCAGAGTCGATATAAATGAAAATTATTGAATTAAATGGTATTCCGATTCAAAATCGGTTGAGTTTTGACAGAGATAGCTAAGATCAAGGCCCGAAATGTGAGGATTCGAAAATAACGTCTAAAATCCTCTAAGACCTCTAGAAACGCCAGAAAATGCAAAAACAAAAAATAAATGAAAAAATTTTAAATTGACGAAATCAAGATTATTTTGATGCAGAGTCGATATAAATGAAAATTATTGAATTAAATGGTATTCCGATTCAAAATCGGTTGAGTTTTGACAGAGATAGCCAAGATCAAGGCCCGAAATGTGAGGATTCGAAAATAACGTCTAAAATCCTCTAAGACCTCTAGAAACGCCAGAAAATGCAAAAACAAAAAATAAATGAAAAAATTTTAAATTGACGAAATCAAGATTATTTTGATGCAGAGTCGATATAAATGAAAATTATTGAATTAAATGGTATTCCGATTCAAAATCGGTTGAGTTTTGACAGAGATAGCTAAGATCAAGGCCCGAAATGTGAGGATTCGAAAATAACGTCTAAAATCCTCTAAGACCTCTAGAAACGCCAGAAAATGCAAAAACAAAAAATAAATGAAAAAATTTTAAATTGACGAAATCAAGATTATTTTGATGCAGAGTCGATATAAATGAAAATTATTGAATTAAATGGTATTCCGATTCAAAATCGGTTGAGTTTTGACAGAGATAGCTAAGATCAAGGCCCGAAATGTGAGGATTCGAAAATAACGTCTAAAATCCTCTAAGACCTCTAGAAACGCCAGAAAATGCAAAAACAAAAAATAAATGAAAAAATTTTAAATTGACGAAATCAAGATTATTTTGATGCAGAGTCGATATAAATGAAAATTATTGAATTAAATGGTATTCTGATTCAAAATCGGTTGAGTTTTGACAGAGATAGCTAAGATCAAGGCCTGAAATGTGAGGATTCGAAAATAACGTCTAAAATCCTCTAAGACCTCTAGAAACGCCAGAAAATGCAAAAACAAAAAATAAATGAAAAAATTTTAAATTGACGAAATCAAGATTATTTTGATGCAGAGTCGATATAAATGAAAATTATTGAATTAAATGGTATTCCGATTCAAAATCGGTTGAGTTTTGACAGAGATAGCTAAGATCAAGGCCCGAAATGTGAGGATTCGAAAATAACGTCTAAAATCCTCTAAGACCTCTAGAAACGCCAGAAAATGCAAAAACAAAAAATAAATGAAAAAATTTTAAATTGACGAAATCAAGATTATTTTGATGCAGAGTCGATATAAATGAAAATTATTGAATTAAATGGTATTCCGATTCAAAATCGGTTGAGTTTTGACAGAGATAGCCAAGATCAAGGCCCGAAATGTGAGGATTCGAAAATAAGGTCTAAAATCCTCTAAGACCTCTAGAAACGCCAGAAAATGCAAAAACAAAAAATAAATACTACTATATGATATAGTATTCCGATTCAAAATCGGTTGAGTTTTGACAGAGATAGCTAAGATCAAGGCCCGAAATGTGAGGATTCGAAAATAACGTCTAAAATCCTCTAAGACCTCTAGAAACGCCAGAAAATGCAAAAACAAAAAATAAATGAAAAAATTTTAAATTGACGAAATCAAGATTATTTTGATGCAGAGTCGATATAAATGAAAATTATTGAATTAAATGGTATTCCGATTCAAAATCGGTTGAGTTTTGACAGAGATAGCCAAGATCAAGGCCCGAAATGTGAGGATTCGAAAATAACGTCTAAAATCCTCTAAGACCTCTAGAAACGCCAGAAAATGCAAAAACAAAAAATAAATGAAAAAATTTTAAATTGACGAAATCAAGATTATTTTGATGCAGAGTCGATATAAATGAAAATTATTGAATTAAATGGTATTCCGATTCAAAATCGGTTGAGTTTTGACAGAGATAGCTAAGATCAAGGCCCGAAATGTGAGGATTCGAAAATAACGTCTAAAATCCTCTAAGACCTCTAGAAACGCCAGAAAATGCAAAAACAAAAAATAAATGAAAAAATTTTAAATTGACGAAATCAAGATTATTTTGATGCAGAGTCGATATAAATGAAAATTATTGAATTAAATGGTATTCCGATTCAAAATCGGTTGAGTTTTGACAGAGATAGCTAAGATCAAGGCCCGAAATGTGAGGATTCGAAAATAACGTCTAAAATCCTCTAAGACCTCTAGAAACGCCAGAAAATGCAAAAACAAAAAATAAATGAAAAAATTTTAAATTGACGAAATCAAGATTATTTTGATGCAGAGTCGATATAAATGAAAATTATTGAATTAAATGGTATTCCGATTCAAAATCGGTTGAGTTTTGACAGAGATAGCTAAGATCAAGGCCCGAAATGTGAGGATTCGAAAATAACGTCTAAAATCCTCTAAGACCTCTAGAAACGCCAGAAAATGCAAAAACAAAAAATAAATGAAAAAATTTTAAATTGACGAAATCAAGATTATTTTGATGCAGAGTCGATATAAATGAAAATTATTGAATTAAATGGTATTCCGATTCAAAATCGGTTGAGTTTTGACAGAGATAGCTAAGATCAAGGCCCGAAATGTGAGGATTCGAAAATAACGTCTAAAATCCTCTAAGACCTCTAGAAACGCCAGAAAATGCAAAAACAAAAAATAAATGAAAAAATTTTAAATTGACGAAATCAAGATTATTTTGATGCAGAGTCGATATAAATGAAAATTATTGAATTAAATGGTATTCCGATTCAAAATCGGTTGAGTTTTGACAGAGATAGCTAAGATCAAGGCCCGAAATGTGAGGATTCGAAAATAACGTCTAAAATCCTCTAAGACCTCTAGAAACGCCAGAAAATGCAAAAACAAAAAATAAATGAAAAAATTTTAAATTGACGAAATCAAGATTATTTTGATGCAGAGTCGATATAAATGAAAATTATTGAATTAAATGGTATTCCGATTCAAAATCGGTTGAGTTTTGACAGAGATAGCTAAGATCAAGGCCCGAAATGTGAGGATTCGAAAATAACGTCTAAAATCCTCTAAGACCTCTAGAAACGCCAGAAAATGCAAAAACAAAAATTTTTATAAATGAAAAAATTTAAAAAAAAAAAAATTTTTAAAAAAACTATTATATGATATGGTATTCCGATTCAAAATCGGTTGAGTTTTGACAGAGATAGCTAAGATCAAGGCCCGAAATGTGAGGATTCGAAAATAACGTCTAAAATCCTCTAAGACCTCTAGAAACGCCAGAAAATGCAAAAACAAAAAATAAATGAAAAAATTTTAAATTGACGAAATCAAGATTATTTTGATGCAGAGTCGATATAAATGAAAATTATTGAATTAAATGGTATTCCGATTCAAAATCGGTTGAGTTTTGACAGAGATAGCTAAGATCAAGGCCCGAAATGTGAGGATTCGAAAATAACGTCTAAAATCCTCTAAGACCTCTAGAAACGCCAGAAAATGCAAAAACAAAAAATAAATGAAAAAATTTTAAATTGACGAAATCAAGATTATTTTGATGCAGAGTCGATATAAATGAAAATTATTGAATTAAATGGTATTCCGATTCAAAATCGGTTGAGTTTTGACAGAGATAGCTAAGATCAAGGCCCGAAATGTGAGGATTCGAAAATAACGTCTAAAATCCTCTAAGACCTCTAGAAACGCCAGAAAATGCAAAAACAAAAAATAAATGAAAAAATTTTAAATTGACGAAATCAAGATTATTTTGATGCAGAGTCGATATAAATGAAAATTATTGAATTAAATGGTATTCCGATTCAAAATCGGTTGAGTTTTGACAGAGATAGCTAAGATCAAGGCCCGAAATGTGAGGATTCGAAAATAACGTCTAAAATCCTCTAAGACCTCTAGAAACGCCAGAAAATGCAAAAACAAAAAATAAATGAAAAAATTTTAAATTGACGAAATCAAGATTATTTTGATGCAGAGTCGATATAAATGAAAATTATTGAATTAAATGGTATTCCGATTCAAAATCGGTTGAGTTTTGACAGAGATAGCTAAGATCAAGGCCCGAAATGTGAGGATTCGAAAATAACGTCTAAAATCCTCTAAGACCTCTAGAAACGCCAGAAAATGCAAAAACAAAAAATAAATGAAAAAATTTTAAATTGACGAAATCAAGATTATTTTGATGCAGAGTCGATATAAATGAAAATTATTGAATTAAATGGTATTCCGATTCAAAATCGGTTGAGTTTTGACAGAGATAGCTAAGATCAAGGCCCGAAATGTGAGGATTCGAAAATAACGTCTAAAATCCTCTAAGACCTCTAGAAACGCCAGAAAATGCAAAAACAAAAAATAAATGAAAAAATTTTAAATTGACGAAATCAAGATTATTTTGATGCAGAGTCGATATAAATGAAAATTATTGAATTAAATGGTATTCCGATTCAAAATCGGTTGAGTTTTGACAGAGATAGCTAAGATCAAGGCCCGAAATGTGAGGATTCGAAAATAACGTCTAAAATCCTCTAAGACCTCTAGAAACGCCAGAAAATGCAAAAACAAAAAATAAATGAAAAAATTTTAAATTGACGAAATCAAGATTATTTTGATGCAGAGTCGATATAAATGAAAATTATTGAATTAAATGGTATTCCGATTCAAAATCGGTTGAGTTTTGACAGAGATAGCTAAGATCAAGGCCCGAAATGTGAGGATTCGAAAATAACGTCTAAAATCCTTTAAAACCTCTAAAAAAACAAAAAAAAATGCAAAAAAAAAAAAATAAATGAAAAAATTTTAAATTGACGAAATCAAGATTATTTTGATGCAGAGTCGATATAAATGAAAATTATTGAATTAAATGGTATTCCGATTCAAAATCGGTTGAGTTTTGACAGAGATAGCTAAGATCAAGGCCCGAAATGTGAGGATTCGAAAATAACGTCTAAAATCCTCTAAGACCTCTAGAAACGCCAGAAAATGCAAAAACAAAAAATAAATGAAAAAATTTTAAATTGACGAAATCAAGATTATTTTGATGCAGAGTCGATATAAATGAAAATTATTGAATTAAATGGTATTCCGATTCAAAATCGGTTGAGTTTTGACAGAGATAGCTAAGATCAAGGCCCGAAATGTGAGGATTCGAAAATAACGTCTAAAATCCTCTAAGACCTCTAGAAACGCCAGAAAATGCAAAAACAAAAAATAAATGAAAAAATTTTAAATTGACGAAATCAAGATTATTTTGATGCAGAGTCGATATAAATGAAAATTATTGAATTAAATGGTATTCCGATTCAAAATCGGTTGAGTTTTGACAGAGATAGCTAAGATCAAGGCCCGAAATGTGAGGATTCGAAAATAACGTCTAAAATCCTCTAAGACCTCTAGAAACGCCAGAAAATGCAAAAACAAAAAATAAATGAAAAAATTTTAAATTGACGAAATCAAGATTATTTTGATGCAGAGTCGATATAAATGAAAATTATTGAATTAAATGGTATTCCGATTCAAAATCGGTTGAGTTTTGACAGAGATAGCTAAGATCAAGGCCCGAAATGTGAGGATTCGAAAATAACGTCTAAAATCCTCTAAGACCTCTAGAAACGCCAGAAAATGCAAAAACAAAAAATAAATGAAAAAATTTTAAATTGACGAAATCAAGATTATTTTGATGCAGAGTCGATATAAATGAAAATTATTGAATTAAATGGTATTCCGATTCAAAATCGGTTGAGTTTTGACAGAGATAGCTAAGATCAAGGCCCGAAATGTGAGGATTCGAAAATAACGTCTAAAATCCTCTAAGACCTCTAGAAACGCCAGAAAATGCAAAAACAAAAAATAAATGAAAAAATTTTAAATTGACGAAATCAAGATTATTTTGATGCAGAGTCGATATAAATGAAAATTATTGAATTAAATGGTATTCCGATTCAAAATCGGTTGAGTTTTGACAGAGATAGCTAAGATCAAGGCCCGAAATGTGAGGATTCGAAAATAACGTCTAAAATCCTCTAAGACCTCTAGAAACGCCAGAAAATGCAAAAACAAAAAATAAATGAAAAAATTTTAAATTGACGAAATCAAGATTATTTTGATGCAGAGTCGATATAAATGAAAATTATTGAATTAAATGGTATTCCGATTCAAAATCGGTTGAGTTTTGACAGAGATAGCTAAGATCAAGGCCCGAAATGTGAGGATTCGAAAATAACGTCTAAAATCCTCTAAGACCTCTAGAAACGCCAGAAAATGCAAAAACAAAAAATAAATGAAAAAATTTTAAATTGACGAAATCAAGATTATTTTGATGCAGAGTCGATATAAATGAAAATTATTGAATTAAATGGTATTCCGATTCAAAATCGGTTGAGTTTTGACAGAGATAGCTAAGATCAAGGCCCGAAATGTGAGGATTCGAAAATAACGTCTAAAATCCTCTAAGACCTCTAGAAACGCCAGAAAATGCAAAAACAAAAAATAAATGAAAAAATTTTAAATTGACGAAATCAAGATTATTTTGATGCAGAGTCGATATAAATGAAAATTATTGAATTAAATGGTATTCCGATTCAAAATCGGTTGAGTTTTGACAGAGATAGCTAAGATCAAGGCCCGAAATGTGAGGATTCGAAAATAACGTCTAAAATCCTCTAAGACCTCTAGAAACGCCAGAAAATGCAAAAACAAAAAATAAATGAAAAAATTTTAAATTGACGAAATCAAGATTATTTTGATGCAGAGTCGATATAAATGAAAATTATTGAATTAAATGGTATTCCGATTCAAAATCGGTTGAGTTTTGACAGAGATAGCTAAGATCAAGGCCCGAAATGTGAGGATTCGAAAATAACGTCTAAAATCCTCTAAGACCTCTAGAAACGCCAGAAAATGCAAAAACAAAAAATAAATGAAAAAATTTTAAATTGACGAAATCAAGATTATTTTGATGCAGAGTCGATATAAATGAAAATTATTGAATTAAATGGTATTCCGATTCAAAATCGGTTGAGTTTTGACAGAGATAGCTAAGATCAAGGCCCGAAATGTGAGGATTCGAAAATAACGTCTAAAATCCTCTAAGACCTCTAGAAACGCCAGAAAATGCAAAAACAAAAAATAAATGAAAAAATTTTAAATTGACGAAATCAAGATTATTTTGATGCAGAGTCGATATAAATGAAAATTATTGAATTAAATGGTATTCCGATTCAAAATCGGTTGAGTTTTGACAGAGATAGCTAAGATCAAGGCCCGAAATGTGAGGATTCGAAAATAACGTCTAAAATCCTCTAAGACCTCTAGAAACGCCAGAAAATGCAAAAACAAAAAATAAATGAAAAAATTTTAAATTGACGAAATCAAGATTATTTTGATGCAGAGTCGATATAAATGAAAATTATTGAATTAAATGGTATTCCGATTCAAAATCGGTTGAGTTTTGACAGAGATAGCTAAGATCAAGGCCCGAAATGTGAGGATTCGAAAATAACGTCTAAAATCCTCTAAGACCTCTAGAAACGCCAGAAAATGCAAAAACAAAAAATAAATGAAAAAATTTTAAATTGACGAAATCAAGATTATTTTGATGCAGAGTCGATATAAATGAAAATTATTGAATTAAATGGTATTCCGATTCAAAATCGGTTGAGTTTTGACAGAGATAGCTAAGATCAAGGCCCGAAATGTGAGGATTCGAAAATAACGTCTAAAATCCTCTAAGACCTCTAGAAACGCCAGAAAATGCAAAAACAAAAAATAAATGAAAAAATTTTAAATTGACGAAATCAAGATTATTTTGATGCAGAGTCGATATAAATGAAAATTATTGAATTAAATGGTATTCCGATTCAAAATCGGTTGAGTTTTGACAGAGATAGCTAAGATCAAGGCCCGAAATGTGAGGATTCGAAAATAACGTCTAAAATCCTCTAAGACCTCTAGAAACGCCAGAAAATGCAAAAACAAAAAATAAATGAAAAAATTTTAAATTGACGAAATCAAGATTATTTTGATGCAGAGTCGATATAAATGAAAATTATTGAATTAAATGGTATTCCGATTCAAAATCGGTTGAGTTTTGACAGAGATAGCTAAGATCAAGGCCCGAAATGTGAGGATTCGAAAATAACGTCTAAAATCCTCTAAGACCTCTAGAAACGCCAGAAAATGCAAAAACAAAAAATAAATGAAAAAATTTTAAATTGACGAAATCAAGATTATTTTGATGCAGAGTCGATATAAATGAAAATTATTGAATTAAATGGTATTCCGATTCAAAATCGGTTGAGTTTTGACAGAGATAGCTAAGATCAAGGCCCGAAATGTGAGGATTCAAAAATAAGCGGAAATTGATCTAAAATCCTCTAAGACCTCTAGAAACGCCAGAAAATGCAAAAACAAAAAATAAATGAAAAAATTTTAAATTGACGAAATCAAGATTATTTTGATGCAGAGTCGATATAAATGAAAATTATTGAATTAAATGGTATTCCGATTCAAAATCGGTTGAGTTTTGACAGAGATAGCTAAGATCAAGGCCCGAAATGTGAGGATTCGAAAATAACGTCTAAAATCCTCTAAGACCTCTAGAAACGCCAGAAAATGCAAAAACAAAAAATAAATGAAAAAATTTTAAATTGACGAAATCAAGATTATTTTGATGCAGAGTCGATATAAATGAAAATTATTGAATTAAATGGTATTCCGATTCAAAATCGGTTGAGTTTTGACAGAGATAGCTAAGATCAAGGCCCGAAATGTGAGGATTCGAAAATAACGTCTAAAATCCTCTAAGACCTCTAGAAACGCCAGAAAATGCAAAAACAAAAAATAAATGAAAAAATTTTAAATTGACGAAATCAAGATTATTTTGATGCAGAGTCGATATAAATGAAAATTATTGAATTAAATGGTATTCCGATTCAAAATCGGTTGAGTTTTGACAGAGATAGCTAAGATCAAGGCCCGAAATGTGAGGATTCGAAAATAACGTCTAAAATCCTCTAAGACCTCTAGAAACGCCAGAAAATGCAAAAAAAGACAAAAAATTTAAATTGAAAAAATTTTAAATTGACGAAATCAAGATTATTTTGATGCAGAGTCGATATAAATGAAAATTATTGAATTAAATGGTATTCCGATTCAAAATCGGTTGAGTTTTGACAGAGATAGCTAAGATCAAGGCCCGAAATGTGAGGATTCGAAAATAACGTCTAAAATCCTCTAAGACCTCTAGAAACGCCAGAAAATGCAAAAACAAAAAATAAATGAAAAAATTTTAAATTGACGAAATCAAGATTATTTTGATGCAGAGTCGATATAAATGAAAATTATTGAATTAAATGGTATTCCGATTCAAAATCGGTTGAGTTTTGACAGAGATAGCTAAGATCAAGGCCCGAAATGTGAGGATTCGAAAATAACGTCTAAAATCGTCTAAGACCTCTAGAAACGCCAGAAAATGAAAACAAAATAAATGAAAATTTTAATTGAGTAAGTATTTTAGGGAAAAAAAATAAAAAAGTTTTGACAGAGATAGCTAAGATCAGGCCCGAAATGTGAGGATT
The DNA here is from genome assembly GCA_018903735.1 of Drosophila cardini. Lineage (NCBI taxonomy): Eukaryota > Metazoa > Arthropoda > Insecta > Diptera > Drosophilidae > Drosophila > Drosophila cardini. The sequence continues at coordinate 65,775 of JAEIGM010000128.1, forward strand.
CGAAAATAACGTCTAAAATCTCTAAGACCTCTAGAAACGCCAGAAAATGCAAAAACAAAAAATAAATGAAAAAATTTTAAATTGACGAAATCAAGATTATTTTGATGCAGAGTCGATATAAATGAAAATTATTGAATTAAATGGTATTCCGATTCAAAATCGGTTGAGTTTTGACAGAGATAGCTAAGATCAAGGCCCGAAATGTGAGGATTCGAAAATAACGTCTAAAATCCTCTAAGACCTCTAGAAACGCCAGAAAATGCAAAAACAAAAAATAAATGAAAAAATTTTAAATTGACGAAATCAAGATTATTTTGATGCAGAGTCGATATAAATGAAAATTATTGAATTAAATGGTATTCCGATTCAAAATCGGTTGAGTTTTGACAGAGATAGCTAAGATCAAGGCCCGAAATGTGAGGATTCGAAAATAACGTCTAAAATCCTCTAAGACCTCTAGAAACGCCAGAAAATGCAAAAACAAAAAATAAATGAAAAAATTTTAAATTGACGAAATCAAGATTATTTTGATGCAGAGTCGATATAAATGAAAATTATTGAATTAAATGGTATTCCGATTCAAAATCGGTTGAGTTTTGACAGAGATAGCTAAGATCAAGGCCCGAAATGTGAGGATTCGAAAATAACGTCTAAAATCGTCTAAGACCTCTAGAAACGCCAGAAAATGCAAAAACAAAAAATAAATGAAAAAAATTTTAAATTGACGAAATCAAGATTATTTTGATGCAGAGTCGATATAAATAAAAATTATTGAATTAAATGGTATTCCGATTCAAAATCGGTTGAGTTTTGACAGAGATAGCTAAGATCAAGGCCCGAAATGTGAGGATTCGAAAATAACGTCTAAAATCCTCTAAGACCTCTAGAAACGCCAGAAAATGCAAAAACAAAAAATAAATGAAAAAATTTTAAATTGACGAAATCAAGATTATTTTGATGCAGAGTCGATATAAATGAAAATTATTGAATTAAATGGTATTCCGATTCAAAATCGGTTGAGTTTTGACAGAGATAGCTAAGATCAAGGCCCGAAATGTGAGGATTCGAAAATAACGTCTAAAATCCTCTAAGACCTCTAGAAACGCCAGAAAATGCAAAAACAAAAAATAAATGAAAAAATTTTAAATTGACGAAATCAAGATTATTTTGATGCAGAGTCGATATAAATGAAAATTATTGAATTAAATGGTATTCCGATTCAAAATCGGTTGAGTTTTGACAGAGATAGCTAAGATCAAGGCCCGAAATGTGAGGATTCGAAAATAACGTCTAAAATCCTCTAAGACCTCTAGAAACGCCAGAAAATGCAAAAACAAAAAATAAATGAAAAAATTTTAAATTGACGAAATCAAGATTATTTTGATGCAGAGTCGATATAAATGAAAATTATTGAATTAAATGGTATTCCGATTCAAAATCGGTTGAGTTTTGACAGAGATAGCTAAGATCAAGGCCCGAAATGTGAGGATTCGAAAATAACGTCTAAAATCCTCTAAGACCTCTAGAAACGCCAGAAAATGCAAAAACAAAAAATAAATGAAAAAATTTTAAATTGACGAAATCAAGATTATTTTGATGCAGAGTCGATATAAATGAAAATTATTGAATTAAATGGTATTCCGATTCAAAATCGGTTGAGTTTTGACAGAGATAGCTAAGATCAAGGCCCGAAATGTGAGGATTCGAAAATAACGTCTAAAATCCTCTAAGACCTCTAGAAACGCCAGAAAATGCAAAAACAAAAAATAAATGAAAAAATTTTAAATTGACGAAATCAAGATTATTTTGATGCAGAGTCGATATAAATGAAAATTATTGAATTAAATGGTATTCCGATTCAAAATCGGTTGAGTTTTGACAGAGATAGCTAAGATCAAGGCCCGAAATGTGAGGATTCGAAAATAACGTCTAAAATCCTCTAAGACCTCTAGAAACGCCAGAAAATGCAAAAACAAAAAATAAATGAAAAAATTTTAAATTGACGAAATCAAGATTATTTTGATGCAGAGTCGATATAAATGAAAATTATTGAATTAAATGGTATTCCGATTCAAAATCGGTTGAGTTTTGACAGAGATAGCTAAGATCAAGGCCCGAAATGTGAGGATTCGAAAATAACGTCTAAAATCCTCTAAGACCTCTAGAAACGCCAGAAAATGCAAAAACAAAAAATAAATGAAAAAATTTTATTGTTTTTAGTTTTGACAGAGATGCTAAGATCAAGGCCCGAAATGTGAGGATTCGAAAATAACGTCTAAATTCTAAGACCTCTAGAAACGCCAGAAAATGCAAAAACAAAAATAAATGAAAAATTTTATATTGGAAATCAAGATTATTTTGATGCAGAGTCGATATAAATGAAAATTATTGAATTAAATGGTATTCCGATTCAAAATCGGTTGAGTTTTGACAGAGATAGCTAAGATCAAGGCCCGAAATGTGAGGATTCGAAAATAACGTCTAAAATCCTCTAAGACCTCTAGAAACGCCAGAAAATGCAAAAACAAAAAATAAATGAAAAAATTTTAAATTGACGAAATCAAGATTATTTTGATGCAGAGTCGATATAAATGAAAATTATTGAATTAAATGGTATTCCGATTCAAAATCGGTTGAGTTTTGACAGAGATAGCTAAGATCAAGGCCCGAAATGTGAGGATTCGAAAATAACGTCTAAAATCCTCTAAGACCTCTAGAAACGCCAGAAAATGCAAAAACAAAAAATAAATGAAAAAATTTTAAATTGACGAAATCAAGATTATTTTGATGCAGAGTCGATATTAATGAAAATTATTGAATTAAATGGTATTCCGATTCAAAATCGGTTGAGTTTTGACAGAGATAGCTAAGATCAAGGCCCGAAATGTGAGGATTCGAAAATAACGTCTAAAATCCTCTAAGACCTCTAGAAACGCCAGAAAATGCAAAAACAAAAAATAAATGAAAAAATTTTAAATTGACGAAATCAAGATTATTTTGATGCAGAGTCGATATAAATAAAAATTATTGAATTAAATGGTATTCCGATTCAATATCGGTTGAGTTTTGACAGAGATAGCTAAGATCAAGGCCCGAAATGTGAGGATTCGAAAATAACGTCTAAAATCCTCTAAGACCTCTAGAAACGCCAGAAAATGCAAAAACAAAAAATAAATGAAAAAATTTTAAATTGACGAAATCAAGATTATTTTGATGCAGAGTCGATATAAATGAAAATTATTGAATTAAATGGTATTCCGATTCAAAATCGGTTGAGTTTTGACAGAGATAGCTAAGATCAAGGCCCGAAATGTGAGGATTCGAAAATAACGTCTAAAATCCTCTAAGACCTCTAGAAACGCCAGAAAATGCAAAAACAAAAAATAAATGAAAAAAATTTTAAATTGACGAAATCAAGATTATTTTGATGCAGAGTCGATATAAATGAAAATTATTGAATTAAATGGTATTCCGATTCAAAATCGGTTGAGTTTTGACAGAGATAGCTAAGATCAAGGCCCGAAATGTGAGGATTCGAAAATAACGTCTAAAATCCTCTAAGACCTCTAGAAACGCCAGAAAATGCAAAAACAAAAAATAAATGAAAAAAATTTTAAATTGACGAAATCAAGATTATTTTGATGCAGAGTCGATATAAATAAAAATTATTGAATTAAATGGTATTCCGATTCAAAATCGGTTGAGTTTTGACAGAGATAGCTAAGATCAAGGCCCGAAATGTGAGGATTCGAAAATAACGTCTAAAATCCTCTAAGACCTCTAGAAACGCCAGAAAATGCAAAAACAAAAAATAAATGAAAAAATTTTAAATTGACGAAATCAAGATTATTTTGATGCAGAGTCGATATAAATGAAAATTATTGAATTAAATGGTATTCCGATTCAAAATCGGTTGAGTTTTGACAGAGATAGCTAAGATCAAGGCCCGAAATGTGAGGATTCGAAAATAACGTCTAAAATCCTCTAAGACCTCTAGAAACGCCAGAAAATGCAAAAACAAAAAATAAATGAAAAAAATTTTAAATTGACGAAATCAAGATTATTTTGATGCAGAGTCGATATAAATGAAAATTATTGAATTAAATGGTATTCTGATTCAAAATCGGTTGAGTTTTGACAGAGATAGCTAAGATCAAGGCCCGAAATGTGAGGATTCGAAAATAACGTCTAAAATCCTCTAAGACCTCTAGAAACGCCAGAAAATGCAAAAACAAAAAATAAATGAAAAAATTTTAAATTGACGAAATCAAGATTATTTTGATGCAGAGTCGATATAAATGAAAATTATTGAATTAAATGGTATTCCGATTCAAAATCGGTTGAGTTTTGACAGAGATAGCTAAGATCAAGGCCCGAAATGTGAGGATTCGAAAATAACGTCTAAAATCCTCTAAGACCTCTAGAAACGCCAGAAAATGCAAAAACAAAAAATAAATGAAAAAATTTTAAATTGACGAAATCAAGATTATTTTGATGCAGAGTCGATATAAATGAAAATTATTGAATTAAATGGTATTCCGATTCAAAATCGGTTGAGTTTTGACAGAGATAGCTAAGATCAAGGCCCGAAATGTGAGGATTCGAAAATAACGTCTAAAATCCTCTAAGACCTCTAGAAACGCCAGAAAATGCAAAAACAAAAAATAAATGAAAAAATTTTAAATTGACGAAATCAAGATTATTTTGATGCAGAGTCGATATAAATGAAAATTATTGAATTAAATGGTATTCCGATTCAAAATCGGTTGAGTTTTGACAGAGATAGCTAAGATCAAGGCCCGAAATGTGAGGATTCGAAAATAACGTCTAAAATCCTCTAAGACCTCTAGAAACGCCAGAAAATGCAAAAACAAAAAATAAATGAAAAAATTTTAAATTGACGAAATCAAGATTATTTTGATGCAGAGTCGATATAAATGAAAATTATTGAATTAAATGGTATTCCGATTCAAAATCGGTTGAGTTTTGACAGAGATAGCTAAGATCAAGGCCCGAAATGTGAGGATTCGAAAATAACGTCTAAAATCCTCTAAGACCTCTAGAAACGCCAGAAAATGCAAAAACAAAAAATAAATGAAAAAATTTTAAATTGACGAAATCAAGATTATTTTGATGCAGAGTCGATATAAATGAAAATTATTGAATTAAATGGTATTCCGATTCAAAATCGGTTGAGTTTTGACAGAGATAGCTAAGATCAAGGCCCGAAATGTGAGGATTCGAAAATAACGTCTAAAATCCTCTAAGACCTCTAGAAACGCCAGAAAATGCAAAAACAAAAAATAAATGAAAAAAATTTTAAATTGACGAAATCAAGATTATTTTGATGCAGAGTCGATATAAATGAAAATTATTGAATTAAATGGTATTCCGATTCAAAATCGGTTGAGTTTTGACAGAGATAGCTAAGATCAAGGCCCGAAATGTGAGGATTCGAAAATAACGTCTAAAATCCTCTAAGACCTCTAGAAACGCCAGAAAATGCAAAAACAAAAAATAAATGAAAAAATTTTAAATTGACGAAATCAAGATTATTTTGATGCAGAGTCGATATAAATGAAAATTATTGAATTAAATGGTATTCCGATTCAAAATCGGTTGAGTTTTGACAGAGATAGCTAAGATCAAGGCCCGAAATGTGAGGATTCGAAAATAACGTCTAAAATCCTCTAAGACCTCTAGAAACGCCAGAAAATGCAAAAACAAAAAATAAATGAAAAAATTTTAAATTGACGAAATCAAGATTATTTTGATGCAGAGTCGATATAAATGAAAATTATTGAATTAAATGGTATTCCGATTCAAAATCGGTTGAGTTTTGACAGAGATAGCTAAGATCAAGGCCCGAAATGTGAGGATTCGAAAATAACGTCTAAAATCCTCTAAGACCTCTAGAAACGCCAGAAAATGCAAAAACAAAAAATAAATGAAAAAATTTTAAATTGACGAAATCAAGATTATTTTGATGCAGAGTCGATATAAATGAAAATTATTGAATTAAATGGTATTCCGATTCAAAATCGGTTGAGTTTTGACAGAGATAGCTAAGATCAAGGCCCGAAATGTGAGGATTCGAAAATAACGTCTAAAATCCTCTAAGACCTCTAGAAACGCCAGAAAATGCAAAAACAAAAAATAAATGAAAAAATTTTAAATTGACGAAATCAAGATTATTTTGATGCAGAGTCGATATAAATGAAAATTATTGAATTAAATGGTATTCCGATTCAAAATCGGTTGAGTTTTGACAGAGATAGCTAAGATCAAGGCCCGAAATGTGAGGATTCGAAAATAACGTCTAAAATCCTCTAAGACCTCTAGAAACGCCAGAAAATGCAAAAACAAAAAATAAATGAAAAAATTTTAAATTGACGAAATCAAGATTATTTTGATGCAGAGTCGATATAAATGAAAATTATTGAATTAAATGGTATTCCGATTCAAAATCGGTTGAGTTTTGACAGAGATAGCTAAGATCAAGGCCCGAAATGTGAGGATTCGAAAATAACGTCTAAAATCCTCTAAGACCTCTAGAAACGCCAGAAAATGCAAAAACAAAAAATAAATGAAAAAATTTTAAATTGACGAAATCAAGATTATTTTGATGCAGAGTCGATATAAATGAAAATTATTGAATTAAATGGTATTCCGATTCAAAATCGGTTGAGTTTTGACAGAGATAGCTAAGATCAAGGCCCGAAATGTGAGGATTCGAAAATAACGTCTAAAATCCTCTAAGACCTCTAGAAACGCCAGAAAATGCAAAAACAAAAAATAAATGAAAAAATTTTAAATTGACGAAATCAAGATTATTTTGATGCAGAGTCGATATAAATGAAAATTATTGAATTAAATGGTATTCCGATTCAAAATCGGTTGAGTTTTGACAGAGATAGCTAAGATCAAGGCCCGAAATGTGAGGATTCGAAAATAACGTCTAAAATCCTCTAAGACCTCTAGAAACGCCAGAAAATGCAAAAACAAAAAATAAATGAAAAAATTTTAAATTGACGAAATCAAGATTATTTTGATGCAGAGTCGATATAAATGAAAATTATTGAATTAAATGGTATTCCGATTCAAAATCGGTTGAGTTTTGACAGAGATAGCTAAGATCAAGGCCCGAAATGTGAGGATTCGAAAATAACGTCTAAAATCCTCTAAGACCTCTAGAAACGCCAGAAAATGCAAAAACAAAAAATAAATGAAAAAATTTTAAATTGACGAAATCAAGATTATTTTGATGCAGAGTCGATATAAATGAAAATTATTGAATTAAATGGTATTCCGATTCAAAATCGGTTGAGTTTTGACAGAGATAGCTAAGATCAAGGCCCGAAATGTGAGGATTCGAAAATAACGTCTAAAATCGTCTAAGACCTCTAGAAACGCCAGAAAATGCAAAAACAAAAAATAAATGAAAAAATTTTAAATTGACGAAATCAAGATTATTTTGATGCGGAGTCGATATAAATAAAAATTATTGAATTAAATGGTATTCCGATTCAATATCGGTTGAGTTTTGACAGAGATAGCTAAGATCAAGGCCCGAAATGTGAGGATTCGAAAATAACGTCTAAAATCCTCTAAGACCTCTAGAAACGCCAGAAAATGCAAAAACAAAAAATAAATGAAAAAATTTTAAATTGACGAAATCAAGATTATTTTGATGCAGAGTCGATATTAATGAAAATTATTGAATTAAATGGTATTCCGATTCAAAATCGGTTGAGTTTTGACAGAGATAGCTAAGATCAAGGCCCGAAATGTGAGGATTCGAAAATAACGTCTAAAATCCTCTAAGACCTCTAGAAACGCCAGAAAATGCAAAAACAAAAAATAAATGAAAAAATTTTAAATTGACGAAATCAAGATTATTTTGATGCAGAGTCGATATAAATGAAAATTATTGAATTAAATGGTATTCTGATTCAAAATCGGTTGAGTTTTGACAGAGATAGCTAAGATCAAGGCCCGAAATGTGAGGATTCGAAAATAACGTCTAAAATCCTCTAAGACCTCTAGAAACGCCAGAAAATGCAAAAACAAAAAATAAATGAAAAAATTTTAAATTGACGAAATCAAGATTATTTTGATGCAGAGTCGATATAAATGAAAATTATTGAATTAAATGGTATTCCGATTCAAAATCGGTTGAGTTTCGACAGAGATAGCTAAGATCAAGGCCCGAAATGTGAGGATTCGAAAATAACGTCTAAAATCCTCTAAGACCTCTAGAAACGCCAGAAAATGCAAAAACAAAAAATAAATGAAAAAATTTTAAATTTACGAAATCAAGATTATTTTGATGCAGAGTCGATATAAATGAAAATTATTGAATTAAATGCTATTCCGATTCAAAATCGGTTGAGTTTCGACAAAGATAGCTAAGATCAAGGCCCGAAATGTGAGGATTCGAAAATAACGTCTAAAATCGTCTAAGACCTCTAGAAACGCCAGAAAATGCAAAAACAAAAAATAAATGAAAAAATTTTAAATTGACGAAATCAAGATTATTTTGATGCAGAGTCGATATTAATGAAAATTATTGAATTAAATGGTATTCCGATTCAAAATCGGTTGAGTTTTGACAGAGATAGCTAAGATCAAGGCCCGAAATGTGAGGATTCGAAAATAACGTCTAAAATCCTCTAAGACCTCTAGAAACGCCAGAAAATGCAAAAACAAAAAATAAATGAAAAAATTTTAAATTGACGAAATCAAGATTATTTTGATGCAGAGTCGATATAAATGAAAATTATTGAATTAAATGGTATTCTGATTCAAAATCGGTTGAGTTTTGACAGAGATAGCTAAGATCAAGGCCCGAAATGTGAGGATTCGAAAATAACGTCTAAAATCGTCTAAGACCTCTAGAAACGCCAGAAAATGCAAAAACAAAAAATAAATGAAAAAATTTTAAATTGACGAAATCAAGATTATTTTGATGCAGAGTCGATATAAATGAAAATTATTGAATTAAATGGTATTCCGATTCAAAATCGGTTGAGTTTTGACAGAGATAGCTAAGATCAAGGCCCGAAATGTGAGGATTCGAAAATAACGTCTAAAATCCTCTAAGACCTCTAGAAACGCCAGAAAATGCAAAAACAAAAAATAAATGAAAAAATTTTAAATTGACGAAATCAAGATTATTTTGATGCAGAGTCGATATAAATGAAAATTATTGAATTAAATGGTATTCCGATTCAAAATCGGTTGAGTTTTGACAGAGATAGCTAAGATCAAGGCCCGAAATGTGAGGATTCGAAAATAACGTCTAAAATCCTCTAAGACCTCTAGAAACGCCAGAAAATGCAAAAACAAAAAATAAATGAAAAAATTTTAAATTGACGAAATCAAGATTATTTTGATGCAGAGTCGATATAAATGAAAATTATTGAATTAAATGGTATTCCGATTCAAAATCGGTTGAGTTTTGACAGAGATAGCTAAGATCAAGGCCCGAAATGTGAGGATTCGAAAATAACGTCTAAAATCCTCTAAGACCTCTAGAAACGCCAGAAAATGCAAAAACAAAAAATAAATGAAAAAATTTTAAATTGACGAAATCAAGATTATTTTGATGCAGAGTCGATATAAATGAAAATTATTGAATTAAATGGTATTCCGATTCAAAATCGGTTGAGTTTTGACAGAGATAGCTAAGATCAAGGCCCGAAATGTGAGGATTCGAAAATAACGTCTAAAATCCTCTAAGACCTCTAGAAACGCCAGAAAATGCAAAAACAAAAAATAAATGAAAAAATTTTAAATTGACGAAATCAAGATTATTTTGATGCAGAGTCGATATAAATGAAAATTATTGAATTAAATGGTATTCCGATTCAAAATCGGTTGAGTTTTGACAGAGATAGCTAAGATCAAGGCCCGAAATGTGAGGATTCGAAAATAACGTCTAAAATCCTCTAAGACCTCTAGAAACGCCAGAAAATGCAAAAACAAAAAATAAATGAAAAAATTTTAAATTGACGAAATCAAGATTATTTTGATGCAGAGTCGATATAAATGAAAATTATTGAATTAAATGGTATTCCGATTCAAAATCGGTTGAGTTTTGACAGAGATAGCTAAGATCAAGGCCCGAAATGTGAGGATTCGAAAATAACGTCTAAAATCGTCTAAGACCTCTAGAAACGCCAGAAAATGCAAAAACAAAAAATAAATGAAAAAATTTTAAATTGACGAAATCAAGATTATTTTGATGCAAAGTCGATATAAATGAAAATTATTGAATTAAATGGTATTCCGATTCAAAATCGGTTGAGTTTTGACAGAGATAGCTAAGATCAAGGCCCGAAATGTGAGGATTCGAAAATAACGTCTAAAATCCTCTAAGACCTCTAGAAACGCCAGAAAATGCAAAAACAAAAAATAAATGAAAAAATTTTAAATTGACGAAATCAAGATTATTTTGATGCAGAGTCGATATAAATGAAAATTATTGAATTAAATGGTATTCCGATTCAAAATCGGTTGAGTTTTGACAGAGATAGCCAAGATCAAGGCCCGAAATGTGAGGATTCGAAAATAACGTCTAAAATCCTCTAAGACCTCTAGAAACGCCAGAAAATGCAAAAACAAAAAATAAATGAAAAAATTTTAAATTGACGAAATCAAGATTATTTTGATGCAGAGTCGATATAAATGAAAATTATTGAATTAAATGGTATTCCGATTCAAAATCGGTTGAGTTTTGACAGAGATAGCTAAGATCAAGGCCCGAAATGTGAGGATTCGAAAATAACGTCTAAAATCCTCTAAGACCTCTAGAAACGCCAGAAAATGCAAAAACAAAAAATAAATGAAAAAATTTTAAATTGACGAAATCAAGATTATTTTGATGCAGAGTCGATATAAATGAAAATTATTGAATTAAATGGTATTCCGATTCAAAATCGGTTGAGTTTTGACAAAGATAGCTAAGATCAAGGCCCGAAATGTGAGGATTCGAAAATAACGTCTAAAATCGTCTAAGACCTCTAGAAACGCCAGAAAATGCAAAAACAAAAAATAAATGAAAAAATTTTAAATTGACGAAATCAAGATTATTTTGATGCAGAGTCGATATAAATGAAAATTATTGAATTAAATGGTATTCCGATTCAAAATCGGTTGAGTTTTGACAGAGATAGCTAAGATCAAGGCCCGAAATGTGAGGATTCGAAAATAACGTCTAAAATCCTCTAAGACCTCTAGAAACGCCAGAAAATGCAAAAACAAAAAATAAATGAAAAAATTTTAAATTGACGAAATCAAGATTATTTTGATGCAGAGTCGATATAAATGAAAATTATTGAATTAAATGGTATTCCGATTCAAAATCGGTTGAGTTTTGACAGAGATAGCTAAGATCAAGGCCCGAAATGTGAGGATTCGAAAATAACGTCTAAAATCCTCTAAGACCTCTAGAAACGCCAGAAAATGCAAAAACAAAAAATAAATGAAAAAATTTTAAATTGACGAAATCAAGATTATTTTGATGCAGAGTCGATATAAATGAAAATTATTGAATTAAATGGTATTTTGATTCAAAATCGGTTGAGTTTTGACAGAGATAGCTAAGATCAAGGCCCGAAATGTGAGGATTCGAAAATAACGTCTAAAATCCTCTAAGACCTCTAGAAACGCCAGAAAATGCAAAAACAAAAAATAAATGAAAAAATTTTAAATTGACGAAATCAAGATTATTTTGATGCAGAGTCGATATAAATGAAAATTATTGAATTAAATGGTATTCCGATTCAAAATCGGTTGAGTTTTGACAGAGATAGCTAAGATCAAGGCCCGAAATGTGAGGATTCGAAAATAACGTCTAAAATCCTCTAAGACCTCTAGAAACGCCAGAAAATGCAAAAACAAAAAATAAATGAAAAAATTTTAAATTGACGAAATCAAGATTATTTTGATGCAGAGTCGATATAAATGAAAATTATTGAATTAAATGGTATTCCGATTCAAAATCGGTTGAGTTTTGACAGAGATAGCTAAGATCAAGGCCCGAAATGTGAGGATTCGAAAATAACGTCTAAAATCGTCTAAGACCTCTAGAAACGCCAGAAAATGCAAAACAAATTAATTGAAATCAGTTATTTTGATGGGTTTATTTAAATGGTTTCCGTCAAATCGGTTGAGTTTGAAGGGAAAAAAAAACAATTCGAAATAACGTCTAAAATCCTCTAAGACCTCTAGAAACGCCAGAAAATGCAAAAACAAAAAATAAATGAAAAAATTTTAAATTGACGAAATCAAGATTATTTTGATGCAGAGTCGATATTAATGAAAATTATTGAATTAAATGGTATTCCGATTCAAAATCGGTTGAGTTTTGACAGAGATAGCTAAGATCAAGGCCCGAAATGTGAGGATTCGAAAATAACGTCTAAAATCCTCTAAGACCTCTAGAAACGCCAGAAAATGCAAAAACAAAAAATAAATGAAAAAATTTTAAATTGACGAAATCAAGATTATTTTGATGCAGAGTCGATATAAATGAAAATTATTGAATTAAATGGTATTCTGATTCAAAATCGGTTGAGTTTTGACAGAGATAGCTAAGATCAAGGCCTGAAATGTGAGGATTCGAAAATAACGTCTAAAATCGTCTAAGACCTCTAGAAACGCCAGAAAATGCAAAAACAAAAAATAAATGAAAAAATTTTAAATTGACGAAATCAAGATTATTTTGATGCAGAGTCGATATAAATGAAAATTATTGAATTAAATGGTATTCCGATTCAAAATCGGTTGAGTTTCGACAGAGATAGCTAAGATCAAGGCCCGAAATGTGAGGATTCGAAAATAACGTCTAAAATCCTCTAAGACCTCTAGAAACGCCAGAAAATGCAAAAACAAAAAATAAATGAAAAAATTTTAAATTTACGAAATCAAGATTATTTTGATGCAGAGTCGATATAAATGAAAATTATTGAATTAAATGCTATTCCGATTCAAAATCGGTTGAGTTTCGACAAAGATAGCTAAGATCAAGGCCCGAAATGTGAGGATTCGAAAATAACGTCTAAAATCGTCTAAGACCTCTAGAAACGCCAGAAAATGCAAAAACAAAAAATAAATGAATAAATTTTAAATTGACGAAATCAAGATTATTTTGATGCAGAGTCGATATTAATGAAAATTATTGAATTAAATGGTATTCCGATTCAAAATCGGTTGAGTTTTGACAGAGATAGCTAAGATCAAGGCCCGAAATGTGAGGATTCGAAAATAACGTCTAAAATCCTCTAAGACCTCTAGAAACGCCAGAAAATGCAAAAACAAAAAATAAATGAAAAAATTTTAAATTGACGAAATCAAGATTATTTTGATGCAGAGTCGATATAAATGAAAATTATTGAAATAAATGGTATTTTGATTCAAAATCGGTTGAGTTTTGACAGAGATAGCTAAGATCAAGGCCTGAAATGTGAGGATTCGAAAATAACGTCTAAAATCGTCTAAGACCTCTAGAAACGCCAGAAAATGCAAAAACAAAAAATAAATGAAAAAATTTTAAATTGACGAAATCAAGATTATTTTGATGCAGAGTCGATATTAATGAAAATTATTGAATTAAATGGTGTTCCGATTCAAAATCGGTAGAGTTTTGACAGAGATAGATAAAATCAATGCCCGAAATGTGAGGATTCGAAAATAACGTCTAAAATCCTCTAAGACCTCTAGAAACGCCAGAAAATGCAAAAACAAAAAATAAATGAAAACATTTTAAATTGACGAAATCAAGATTATTTTGATGCAGAGTCGATATAAATGAAAATTATTGAATTAAATGGTATTTTGATTCAAAATCGGTTGAGTTTTGACTGAGATAGCTAAGATCAAGGCCCGAAATGTGAGGATTCGAAAATAACGTCTAAAATCCTCTAAGACCTCTAGAAACGCCAGAAAATGCAAAAACAAAAAATAAATGAAAAAATTTTAAATTGACGAAATCAAGATTATTTTGATGCAGAGTCGATATAAATGAAAATTATTGAATTAAATGGTATTCCGATTCAAAATCGGTTGAGTTTTGACAGAGATAGCTAAGATCAGGGCCCGAAATGTGAGGATTCGAAAATAACGTCTAAAATCCTCTAAGACCTCTAGAAACGCCAGAAAATGCAAAAACAAAAAATAAATGAAAAAATTTTAAATTGACGAAATCAAGATTATTTTGATGCAGAGTCGATATTAATGAAAATTTTTGAATTAAATGGTATTCCGATTCAAAATCGGTTGAGTTTTGACAGAGATAGCCAAGATCAAGGCCCGAAATGTGAGGATTCGAAAATAACGTCTAAAATCCTCTAAGACCTCTAGAAACGCCAGAAAATGCAAAAACAAAGAATAAATGAAAAAATTTTAAACTGACGAAATCAAGATTATTTTGATGCAGAGTCGATATAAATGAAAATAATTGAATTAAATGGTATTCCGATTCAAAATCGGTTGAGTTTTGACAGAGATAGCTAAGATCAAGGCCCGAAATGTGAGGATTCGAAAATAACGTCTAAAATCCTCTAAGACCTCTAGAAACGCCAGAAAATGCAAAAACAAAAAATAAATGAAAAAATTTTAAATTGACGAAATCAAGATTATTTTGATGCAGAGTCGATATAAATGAAAATTATTGAATTAAATGGTATTCCGATTCAAAATCGGTTGAGTTTTGACAGAGATAGCTAAGATCAAGGCCCGAAATGTGAGGATTCGAAAATAACGTCTAAAATCCTCTAAGACCTCTAGAAACGCCAGAAAATGCAAAAACAAAAAATAAATGAAAAAATTTTAAATTGACGAAATCAAGATTATTTTGATGCAGAGTCGATATAAATGAAAATTATTGAATTAAATGGTATTCCGATTCAAAATCGGTTGAGTTTTGACAGAGATAGCTAAGATCAAGGCCCGAAATGTGAGGATTCGAAAATAACGTCTAAAATCCTCTAAGACCTCTAGAAACGCCAGAAAATGCAAAAACAAAAAATAAATGAAAAAATTTTAAATTGACGAAATCAAGATTATTTTGATGCAGAGTCGATATAAATGAAAATTATTGAATTAAATGGTATTCCGATTCAAAATCGGTTGAGTTTTGACAGAGATAGCTAAGATCAAGGCCCGAAATGTGAGGATTCGAAAATAACGTCTAAAATCCTCTAAGACCTCTAGAAACGCCAGAAAATGCAAAAACAAAAAATAAATGAAAAAATTTTAAATTGACGAAATCAAGATTATTTTGATGCAGAGTCGATATAAATGAAAATTATTGAATTAAATGGTATTCCGATTCAAAATCGGTTGAGTTTTGACAGAGATAGCTAAGATCAAGGCCCGAAATGTGAGGATTCGAAAATAACGTCTAAAATCCTCTAAGACCTCTAGAAACGCCAGAAAATGCAAAAACAAAAAATAAATGAAAAAAATTTTAAATTGACGAAATCAAGATTATTTTGATGCAGAGTCGATATAAATGAAAATTATTGAATTAAATGGTATTCCGATTCAAAATCGGTTGAGTTTTGACAGAGATAGCTAAGATCAAGGCCCGAAATGTGAGGATTCGAAAATAACGTCTAAAATCGTCTAAGACCTCTAGAAACGCCAGAAAATGCAAAAACAAAAAATAAATGAAAAAATTTTAAATTGACGAAATCAAGATTATTTTGATGCAGAGTCGATATAAATGAAAATTATTGAATTAAATGGTATTCCGATTCAAAATCGGTTGAGTTTTGACAGAGATAGCTAAGATCAAGGCCCGAAATGTGAGGATTCGAAAATAACGTCTAAAATCCTCTAAGACCTCTAGAAACGCCAGAAAATGCAAAAACAAAAAATAAATGAAAAAATTTTAAATTGACGAAATCAAGATTATTTTGATGCAGAGTCGATATAAATGAAAATTATTGAATTAAATGGTATTCCGATTCAAAATCGGTTGAGTTTTGACAGAGATAGCTAAGATCAAGGCCCGAAATGTGAGGATTCGAAAATAACGTCTAAAATCCTCTAAGACCTCTAGAAACGCCAGAAAATGCAAAAACAAAAAATAAATGAAAAAATTTTAAATTGACGAAATCAAGATTATTTTGATGCAGAGTCGATATAAATGAAAATTATTGAATTAAATGGTATTCCGATTCAAAATCGGTTGAGTTTTGACAGAGATAGCTAAGATCAAGGCCCGAAATGTGAGGATTCGAAAATAACGTCTAAAATCCTCTAAGACCTCTAGAAACGCCAGAAAATGCAAAAACAAAAAATAAATGAAAAAAATTTTAAATTGACGAAATCAAGATTATTTTGATGCAGAGTCGATATAAATGAAAATTATTGAATTAAATGGTATTCCGATTCAAAATCGGTTGAGTTTTGACAGAGATAGCTAAGATCAAGGCCCGAAATGTGAGGATTCGAAAATAACGTCTAAAATCCTCTAAGACCTCTAGAAACGCCAGAAAATGCAAAAACAAAAAATAAATGAAAAAATTTTAAATTGACGAAATCAAGATTATTTTGATGCAGAGTCGATATAAATGAAAATTATTGAATTAAATGGTATTCCGATTCAAAATCGGTTGAGTTTTGACAGAGATAGCTAAGATCAAGGCCCGAAATGTGAGGATTCGAAAATAACGTCTAAAATCCTCTAAGACCTCTAGAAACGCCAGAAAATGCAAAAACAAAAAATAAATGAAAAAAATTTTAAATTGACGAAATCAAGATTATTTTGATGCAGAGTCGATATAAATGAAAATTATTGAATTAAATGGTATTCCGATTCAAAATCGGTTGAGTTTTGACAGAGATAGCTAAGATCAAGGCCCGAAATGTGAGGATTCGAAAATAACGTCTAAAATCCTCTAAGACCTCTAGAAACGCCAGAAAATGCAAAAACAAAAAATAAATGAAAAAATTTTAAATTGACGAAATCAAGATTATTTTGATGCAGAGTCGATATAAATGAAAATTATTGAATTAAATGGTATTCCGATTCAAAATCGGTTGAGTTTTGACAGAGATAGCTAAGATCAAGGCGCGAAATGTGAGGATTCGAAAATAACGTCTAAAATCCTCTAAGACCTCTAGAAACGCCAGAAAATGCAAAAAACAAAAAATAAATGAAAAAATTTTAAATTGACGAAATCAAGATTATTTTGATGCAGAGTCGATATAAATGAAAATTATTGAATTAAATGGTATTCCGATTCAAAATCGGTTGAGTTTTGACAGAGATAGCCAAGATCAAGGCCCGAAATGTGAGGGATTCGAAAATAACGTCTAAAATCCTCTAAGACCTCTAGAAACGCCAGAAAATGCAAAAACAAAAAATAAATGAAAAAATTTTAAATTGACGAAATCAAGATTATTTTGATGCAGAGTCGATATAAATGAAAATTATTGAATTAAATGGTATTCCGATTCAAAATCGGTTGAGTTTTGACAGAGATAGCTAAGATCAAGGCCCGAAATGTGAGGATTCGAAAATAACGTCTAAAATCGTCTAAGACCTCTAGAAACGCCAGAAAATGCAAAAACAAAAAATAAATGAAAAAATTTTAAATTGACGAAATCAAGATTATTTTGATGCAGAGTCGATATAAATGAAAATTATTGAATTAAATGGTATTCCGATTCAAAATCGGTTGAGTTTTGACAGAGATAGCTAAGATCAAGGCCCGAAATGTGAGGATTCGAAAATAACGTCTAAAATCGTCTAAGACCTCTAGAAACGCCAGAAAATGCAAAAACAAAAAATAAATGAAAAAAATTTTAAATTGACGAAATCAAGATTATTTTGATGCAGAGTCGATATAAATGAAAATTATTGAATTAAATGGTATTCCGATTCAAAATCGGTTGAGTTTTGACAGAGATAGCTAAGATCAAGGCCTGAAATGTGAGGATTCGAAAATAACGTCTAAAATCGTCTAAGACCTCTAGAAACGCCAGAAAATGCAAAAACAAAAAATAAATGAAAAAAATTTTAAATTGACGAAATCAAGATTATTTTGATGCAGAGTCGATATAAATGAAAATTATTGAATTAAATGGTATTTTGATTCAAAATCGGTTGAGTTTTGAC
This sequence comes from Drosophila cardini, assembly GCA_018903735.1. Taxonomy (NCBI): domain Eukaryota; kingdom Metazoa; phylum Arthropoda; class Insecta; order Diptera; family Drosophilidae; genus Drosophila; species Drosophila cardini. The sequence goes on from JAEIGM010000128.1 coordinate 83,908, forward strand.
AGAGATAGCTAAGATCAAGGCCCGAAATGTGAGGATTCGAAAATAACGTCTAAAATCGTCTAAGACCTCTTGAAACGCCAGAAAATGCAAAAACAAAAAATAAATGAAAAAATTTTAAATTGACGAAATCAAGATTATTTTGATGCAGAGTCGATATAAATGAAAATTATTGAATTAAATGGTATTCCGATTCAAAATCGGTTGAGTTTTGACAGAGATAGCTAAGATCAAGGCCCGAAATGTGAGGATTCGAAAATAACGTCTAAAATCCTCTAAGACCTCTAGAAACGCCAGAAAATGCAAAAACAAAAAATAAATGAAAAAATTTTAAATTGACGAAATCAAGATTATTTTGATGCAGAGTCGATATAAATGAAAATTATTGAATTAAATGGTATTCCGATTCAAAATCGGTTGAGTTTTGACAGAGATAGCTAAGATCAAGGCCCGAAATGTGAGGATTCGAAAATAAGGTCTAAAATCCTCTAAGACCTCTAGAAACGCCAGAAAATGCAAAAACAAAAAATAAATGAAAAAATTTTAAATTGACGAAATCAAGATTCTTTTGATGCAGAGTCGATATAAATGAAAATTATTGAATTAAATGGTATTCCGATTCAAAATCGGTTGAGTTTTGACAGAGATAGCCAAGATCAAGGCCCGAAATGTGAGGATTCGAAAATAACGTCTAAAATCCTCTAAGACCTCTAGAAACGCCAGAAAATGCAAAAACAAAAAATAAATGAAAAAATTTTAAATTGACGATATCAAGATTATTTTGATGCAGAGTCGATATAAATGAAAATTATTGAATTAAACGGTATTCTGATTCAAAATCGGTTGAGTTTTGACAGAGATAGCTAAGATCAAGGCCTGAAATGTGAGGATTCCCAAAATAACGTCTAAAATCGTCTAAGACCTCTAGAAACGCCAGAAAATGCAAAAAACAAAAAAATAAATGAAAAAATTTTAAATTGACGAAATCAAGATTATTTTGATGCAGAGTCGATATAAATGAAAATTATTGAATTAAATGGTATTCCGATTCAAAATCGGTTGAGTTTTGACAGAGATAGCTAAGATCAAGGCCTGAAATGTGAGGATTCGAAAATAACGTCTAAAATCGTCTAAGACCTCTAGAAACGACGGAAAATGCAAAAAACGAAAAAATAAATGAAAAATTTTTAAATTGACGAAATCAAGATTATTTTGATGCAAGAGTCGATATAAATGAAAATTATTGAATTAAATGGTATTCTGATTCAAAATCAGTTGAGTTTTGACAGAAATGGCAAGCTAAGATCAAGGCCTGAAATGTGAGGATTCGAAAATAACGTCTTAAATCGTCTAAGACCTCTAGAAACGCCAGAAAATGCAAAAACAAAAAATAAATGAAAAAAATTGTAAATTGACGAAATCAAGATTATTTTGATGCAGAGTCGATATAAATGAAAATTATTGAATTAAATGGTATTCCGATTCAAAATCGGTTGAGTTTTGACAGAGATAGCTAAGATCAAGGCCTGAAATGTGAGGATTCGAAAATAACGTCTAAAATCCTCTCTAAGACCTCTAGAAACGCCAGAAAATGCAAAAACCAAAATAAATGAAAAGTTTTAAATTGACGAAATCAAGATTATTTTGATGCAGAGTCGATATAAATGAAAATTATTGAATTAAATGGTATTCCGATTCAAAATCGGTTGAGTTTTGACAGAGATAGCTAAGATTAAGGCCCGAAATGTGAGGATTCGAAAATAACGTCTAAAATCCTCTAAGACCTCTAGAAACGCCAGAAAATGCAAAAACAAAAAAAAATAAAATGAAAAAATTTTAAATTGATGAAATCAAGATTATTTTGATGCAGAGTCGATATTAATGAAAATTATTGAATTAAATGGTATTCCGATTCAAAATCGGTTGAGTTTTGACAGAGATAGCTAAGATCAAGGCCTGAAATGTGAGGATTCGAAAATAACGTCTAAAATCGTCTGGAAGACCCCTAGGAAACGCCAGAAAATGCAAAAACAAAAAATAAATGAAAAAATTTTAAATTGACGAAATCAAGATTATTTTGATGCAGAGTCGATATAAATAAAAATTATTGAATTAAATGGTATTCTGATTCAAAATCGGTTGAGTTTTGACAGAGATAGCTAAGATCAAGGCCTGAAATGTGAGGATTCGAAAATAACGTCTAAAATCGTCTAAGACCTCTAGAAACGCCGAACGCAGAAAGCAAAAACAAAAAATAAATGAAAAAATTTTAAATTGACGAAATCAAGATTATTTTGATGCAGAGTCGATATAAATGAAAATTATTGAATTAAATGGTATTCTGATTCAAAATCGGTTGAGTTTTGACAGAGATAGCTAAGATCAAGGCCCGAAATGTGAGGATTCGAAAATAACGTCTAAAATCGTCTAAGACCTCTAGAAACGCCAGAAAATGCAAAAACAAAAAATAAATGAAAAAAATTTTAAATTGACGAAATCAAGATTATTTTGATGCAGAGTCGATATAAATGAAAATTATTGAATTAAATGGTATTCCGATTCAAAATCGGTTGAGTTTTGACAGAGATAGCTAAGATCAAGGCCTGAAATGTGAGGATTCGAAAATAACGTCTAAAATCGTCTAAGACCTCTAGAAACGCCAGAAAATGCAAAAACAAAAAATAAATGAAAAATTTTAAATTGACGAAATCAAGATTATTTTGATGCAGAGTCGATATAAATGAAAATTATTGAATTAAATGGTATTCCGTTTCAAAATTTGTGTTGTGTTAAAGAAAAATTAGATTAGAGATCCAAGATTTGAGAGGATTCGAAAATATCGTCTAAAATCCTCTAAGACCTCTAGAAACGCCAGAAAATGCAAAAACAAAAAATAAATGAAAAAATTTTAAATTGACGAAATCAAGATTATTTTGGTGCAGAGTCGATATAAATGAAAATTATTGAATTAAATTGTATTCCGATTCAAAATCGGTTGAGTTTTGACAGAGATAGCCAAGATCAAGGCCCGAAATGTGAGGATTCGAAAATAACGTCTAAAATCCTCTAAGACCTCTAGAAACGCCAGAAAATGCAAAAACAAAAAATAAATGAAAAAATTTTAAATTGACGAAATCAAGATTATTTTGATGCAGAGTCGATATAAATGAAAATTATTGAATTAAATGGTATTCCGATTCAAAATCGGTTGAGTTTTGACAGAGATAGCTAAGATCAAGGCCCGAAATGTGAGGATTCGAAAATAACGTCTAAAATCCTCTAAGACCTCTAGAAACGCCAGAAAATGCAAAAACAAAAAATAAATGAAAAAATTTTAAATTGACGAAATCAAGATTATTTTGATGCAGAGTCGATATAAATGAAAATTATTGAATTAAATGGTATTTTGATTCAAAATCGGTTGAGTTTTGACAGAGATAGCTAAGATCAAGGCCTGAAATGTGAGGATTCGAAAATAACGTCTAAAATCGTCTAAGACCTCTAGAAACGTCAGAAAATGCAAAAACAAAAAATAAATGAAAAAATTTTAAATTGACGAAATCAAGATTATTTTGATGCAGAGTCGATATAAATGAAAATTATTGAATTAAATGGTATTCCAATTCAAAATCGGTAGAGTTTTGACAGAGATAGATAAAATCAAGGCCCGAAATGTGAGGATTCGAAATTAACGTCTAAAATCGTCTAAGACCTCTAGAAACGCCAGAAAATGCAAAAACAAAAAATAAATGAAAAAATTTTAAATTGACGAAATCAAGATTATTTTGATGCAGAGTCGATATAAATGAAAATTATTGAATTAAATGGTATTCCGATTCAAAATCGGTTGAGTTTTGACAGAGATAGCTAAGATCAAGGCCCGAAATGTGAGGATTCGAAAATAACGTCTAAAATCGTCTAAGACCTCTAGAAACGCCAGAAAATGCAAAAACAAAAAATAAATGAAAAAATTTTAAATTGACGAAATCAAGATTATTTTGATGCAGAGTCGATATAAACGAAAATTATTGAATTAAATGGTATTCCGATTCAAAATCGGTTGAGTTTTGACAGAGATAGCTAAGATCAAGGCCCGACATGTGAGGATTCGAAAATAAAGTCTAAAATCGTCTAAGACCTCTAGAAACGCCAGAAAATGCAAAAACAAAAAATAAATGAAAAAATTTTAAATTGACGAAATCAAGATTATTTTGATGCAGAGTCGATATAAATGAAAATTATTGAATTAAATGGTATTCTGATTCAAAATCGGTTGAGTTTTGACAGAGATAGCTAAGATCAAGGCCCGAAATGTGAGGATTCGAAAATAACGTCTAAAATCCTCTAAGACCTCTAGAAACGCCAGAAAATGCAAAAACAAAAAATAAATGAAAAAATTTTAAATTGACGAAATCAAGATTATTTTGATGCAGAGTCGATATAAATGAAAATTATTGAATTAAATGGTATTCCGATTCAAAATCGGTTGAGTTTTGACAGAGATAGCTAAGATCAAGGCCCGAAATGTGAGGATTCGAAAATAAGGTCTAAAATCCTCTAAGACCTCTAGAAACGCCAGAAAATGCAAAAACAAAAAATAAATGAAAAAATTTTAAATTGACGAAATCAAGATTATTTTGATGCAGAGTCGATATAAATGAAAATTATTGAATTAAATGGTATTCCGATTCAAAATCGGTTGAGTTTTGACAGAGATAGCTAAGATCAAGGCCCGAAATGTGAGGATTCGAAAATAAGGTCTAAAATCCTCTAAGACCTCTAGAAACGCCAGAAAATGCAAAAACAAAAAATAAATGAAAAAAATTTTAAATTGACGAAATCAAGATTATTTTGATGCAGAGTCGATATAAATGAAAATTATTGAATTAAATGGTATTCCGATTCAAAATCGGTTGAGTTTTGACAGAGATAGCCAAGATCAAGGCCCGAAATGTGAGGATTCGAAAATAAGGTCTAAAATCCTCTAAGACCTCTAGAAACGCCAGAAAATGCAAAAACAAAAAATAAATGAAACAAGAAAGAAAGGTTATCTTCGGCTCGCCGAAGATTAAATACCCTTGCAGTCATGCATGTTGCGTTCATTGGATTCAGTTACCAGTGGTTCCTATGGATGCTGTATGATATAATAGTCCAATTTAGATGAGATTTGGTCAGTATAATAGGCAAAATAAAGTAGTGCGTGAATTTAGCTGAAATCGCTTAATAGACTTTTTACAGATTTTCATACCATGCCTTTAAACTGATTGTTCCTATGGCAGCTATATGATATAGTAGTTCGATCCGAATGAAATTTGGTCAACAGCAATGCAAAAACAAAAAATAAATGAAAAAATTTTAAATTGACGAAATCAAGATTATTTTGATGCAGAGTCGATATAAATGGAAATTATTGAATTAAATGGTATTCCGATTCAAAATCGATTGAGTTTTGACAGAGATAGCCAAGATCAAGGCCCGAAATGTGAGGATTCGAAAATAACGTCTAAAATCCTCTAAGACCTCTAGAAACGCCAGAAAATGCAAAAACAAAAAATAAATGAAAAAATTTTAAATTTACGAAATCAAGATTATTTTGATGCAGAGTCGATATAAATGAAAATTATTGAATTAAATGGTATTCCGATTCAAAATCGGTTGAGTTTCGACAAAGATAGCTAAGATCAAGGCCCGAAATGTGAGGATTCGAAAATAACGTCTAAAATCCTCTAAGACCTCTAGAAACGCCAGAAAATGCAAAAACAAAAAATAAATGAAAAAATTTTAAATTGACGAAATCAAGATTATTTTGATGCAGAGTCGATACAAATGAAAATTATTGAATTAAATGGTATTCCGATTCAAAATCGGTTGAGTTTTGACAGAGATAGCTAAGATCAAGGCCCGAAATGTGAGGATTCGAAAATAACGTCTAAAATCCTCTAAGACCTCTAGAAACGCCAGAAAATGCAAAAACAAAAAATAAATGAAAAAATTTTAAATTGACGAAATCAAGATTATTTTGATGCAGAGTCGATATAAATGAAAATTATTGAATTAAATGGTATTCCGATTCAAAATCGGTTGAGTTTTGACAGAGATAGCTAAGATCAAGGCCCGAAATGTGAGGATTCGAAAATAACGTCTAAAATCCTCTAAGACCTCTAGAAACGCCAGAAAATGCAAAAACAAAAAATAAATGAAAAAATTTTAAATTGACGAAATCAAGATTATTTTGATGCAGAGTCGATATAAATGAAAATTATTGAATTAAATGGTATTCCGATTCAAAATCGGTTGAGTTTTGACAGAGATAGCCAAGATCAAGGCCCGAAATGTGAGGATTCGAAAATAACGTCTAAAATCCTCTAAGACCTCTAGAAACGCCAGAAAATGCAAAAACAAAAAAATAAATGAAAAAATTTTAAATTGACGAAATCAAGATTATTTTGATGCAGAGTCGATATAAATGAAAATTATTGAATTAAACGGTATTCCGATTCAAAATCGGTTGAGTTTTGACAGAGATAGCTAAGATCAAGGCCCGAAATGTGAGGATTCGAAAATAACGTCTAAAATCCTCTAAGACCTCTAAAAACGCCAGAAAATGCAAAAACAAAAAATAAATGAAAAAATTTTAAATTGACGAAATCAAGATTATTTTGATGCAGAGTCGATATAAATGAAAATTATTGAATTAAATGGTGTTCTGATTCAAAATCGGTTGAGTTTTGACAGAGATAGCTAAGATCAAGGCCCGAAATGTGAGGATTCGAAAATAACGTCTAAAATCCTCTAAGACCTCTAGAAACGCCAGAAAATGCAAAAACAAAAAATAAATGAAAAAATTTTAAATTGACGAAATCAAGATTATTTTGATGCAGAGTCGATATGAATGAAAATTATTGAATTAAATGGTATTCCGATTCAAAATCGGTTGAGTTTCGACAGAGATAGCTAAGATCAGGGCCCGAAATGTGAGGATTCGAAAATAACGTCTAAAATCCTCTAAGACCTCTAGAAACGCCAGAAAATGCAAAAACAAAAAATAAATGAAAAAATTTTAAATTGACGAAATCAAGATTATTTTGATGCAGAGTCGATATAAATGAAAATTATTGAATTAAATGGTATTCCGATTCAAAATCGGTTGAGTTTTGACAAAGATAGCTAAGATCAAGGCCCGAAATGTGAGGATTCGAAAATAACGTCTAAAATCCTCTAAGACCTCTAGAAACGCCAGAAAATGCAAAAACAAAAAAATAAATGAAAAAATTTTAAATTGACGAAATCAAGATTATTTTGATGCAGAGTCGATATAAATGAAAATTATTGAATTAAATGGTATTCCGATTCAAAATCGGTTGAGTTTTGACAGAGATAGCTAAGATCAAGGCCCGAAATGTGAGGATTCGAAAATAACGTCTAAAATCCTCTAAGACCTCTAGAAACGCCAGAAAATGCAAAAACAAAAAATAAATGAAAAATTTTAAATTGAGAAATCAAGGTTATTTTGATGCAGAGTCGCCGATAGATGAAATACCCTTGAAGTCATGCATGTTGCGTTCATTAAATCAGTTACGAGTGGTTCCCAGGGATGCTGTAGAGATAATAGGCCTGAAATTTGAGAGATTCGAAAATAACGTCTAAAAGCGTCTAAGCCTCTAGAAGCGCCTGAAAATAGCAAAAACAAAAATAAATGAAAAAGGCTTTAAATTGATTGTATCATAGATTATTTTGATGCAGAGTCGATCTAAATGAAAATAATTAAAGTACGATTCAAATCGGTTGAGTTTTGACAGAGATAGCTAAGATAAGGCCAGAAATGTGAGGATTCGAAAAATTAAAATCGTCTAAGACCTCTAGAAACGCCAGAAAATGCAAAAACAAAAAATAAATGAAAAAATTTTAAATTGACGAAATCAAGATTATTTTGATGCAGAGTCGATATAAATGGAAATTATTGAATTAAATGGTATTCCGATTCAAAATCGGTTGAGTTTTGACAGAGATAGCTAAGATCAAGGCCTGAAATGTGAGGATTCGAAAATAACGTCTAAAATCCTCTAAGACCTCTAGAAACGCCAGAAAATGCAAAAACAAAAAATAAATGAAAAAATTTTAAATTTACGAAATCAAGATTATTTTGATGCAGAGTCGATATAAATGAAAATTATTGAATTAAATGGTATTCCGATTCAAAATCGGTTGAGTTTTGACAAAGATAGCTATGATCAAGGCCCGAAAATGTGAGGATTCGAAAATAACGTCTAAA